>OY759275.1:40566456-41021456 GCA_963662155.1 Lamellibrachia columna
ACCCCACATTACGATGCGCTACATATAAATACAGGGTTTTCGGTGTTGGGAGTAAGGTTGATGTTTGTACGATACAGCTCAAAGTCTGCTTACAACGTAATTTCAAACGATTACATAACAATTACAGGTTTGTTTGTATTTAATAATGTCGCCAGCAGAAAGGTAGACCTTAACACAACTAGAATTCTGGTAATTAATGTCGTAGACGTAGTGCATTGGTACAGGAATCATCAGCTGTGACTCACTGACTGTGTATTCTGTTTATTATGAATGACCAGCGGCGGCTGCAGCTGGTTTGGTGCAGTTGTACTGGACTTCTTTTGTTAATGTCGCCGGCAGAAAGGTAGATCTGAGCACAATTCTTTAGTTGACATGATATATTATAATTGTAGATGTAGAATCAGCTGCGTTTATTATGAATCACCTGCAGCCGCCGCACTGGTTGGTGGTGGTGACGTGACGTTCCGAACGTCTCTCGTGAGCACGGGCAGCGTATTCACAAAATATAAGCAGTCGGTTGGTTGGCGTCTTGAATGGAGTACATCTGCACTTAAATCTTAGCAACTTGTCTTATATATGTTCACACCTGGCTCTCAACATTGGGAACTGTGTATCCTTCGTGACTTGGATGATCATAAAAATCCACTGACACTGTCACTGTGGCTGTGCACTGAAGATGATACCCTCAAATGCTAGCATGATATAAAGTAAAGCCTTTACTAAAGGTCGGCGTCGTGATAGTGTTCTGTCACTTCTGAAATAAAGGCTGACTAGTTGAATGAGACCGTAGCACCATCAAATTGTAGTAACCACAACATACATATACAGACTAGTCAGTTATTAGTTTAAAATAGATTCTTATAGAAAATTAGAATCCAAAATTAAATGTACTCCCCCTGACCCTGTAATATGAATCCATGACACTCGTACGGGTGTTAGATCTCTAGTAGCCTGTAATTGCTTTTACCTCATTGATCTGCATTATTTAGCATTCCTGATAAATTCTGTTGACCTTTATGCTGTTTAATTACAAAATACTACAGAGTTAAATATGTGCAAACTGCTTGACCATTACTATATGCATACATCTTAACCCTTAAGAACTACTGTTGTGCATAGATGTAGACAGAATTAACTACATAATCACTTTACATAAAACAGCGGGCATGTCTAGCCTACATGTAGACAAGACAAAACCTGACACTGTCATTTATGATCACCTTATGCCAACTTTTGGCAAGCCTTTTCTTGGCAGTAGTTATTTAAAAAAGTTGATGAGATTGGCTGAAGACTAATTTAAGTGATAAAATATGGCAACACTGCTTCTCAGTAGTACAGCACGCACAGATTGACCCACGTATGCCAAACCTGAGTGGTCCACTCCTATTTGGACTGTTGACAGAAACACAATTTCTCAAACTTTTTAGGTTATGTCCAAAGAAACTAACTTAGTCATTTTGATAATTTGAACCAGCTTTCCAAAGGTTGGTAAACAAGGTAATCATTTGGTAAGGAGATAATAGACCATGCTTCTACATTCATGAAAATACAAGTGTTTGATTTGAAGCATCTGAAGAACAAGTTAATTTAAATTAATAAAAACACAATCGTCATTTGATTGTGAATAACTTATGTCAGCCCTATATTCAGAATATGTTTTCTTGTGACCTCTGCTCTCCTATTCGACCAAGCATTTGTAAGTTTTTGTTTTTTAGTTTATCAGATCTATAGAACATTAAAAGACCTTTGAAATGACATATAACATATCATTGTACGATAATAGACCCTTCCCGTTATACAACCACGCTACCTGGTGGATTATAATGGAACATAAAGATTCGGGTAACAGAACTACATGCCTTTCCTTAAACAGCATGGTGTTCTCGGATTTACCTTAATCTTTAAGTTCCATTGTAGTCCACCAGGTGGTGTGGTGGTAATGGGAAGGGTCTATTATGTCAATCACAATCGCGTTTTTCCAGGAGGCTGTATGTTATAATATGATAATTGTATTGCCAAGATAATCGTCATTTAAACATATCCGTGAATGCTGGCACACCCAGCTGGCACACTGGTCAAAACCTCATAATTTTTTACCAGAACTTCTAAAACTGTGCCATTTTGAACTGCAAATTCTCCTGAGCAATAAACTATTTTGTGAAAATATCGACAAAGTAATAGAAATTTTCAGCCAATCAACAATATCATAACTCTAAGTGCTGATGACGAGAATTTTTAAATACAACATTAGCTAATTTAGGCAACAGGGGACAAACATTAATCATTTATGCCATTATTTACAGGAAGACAGTTAATCACAGTAAACCTCTCACATTTACAGGATCAGCAGTCTAGGAAGAGAGCTGGAAAACACCAGACAGAGAGATACATAACAGCAGTTGTGACATGGCATCCCTGTGGAAATCTACCCTATCTGTGCGTTGCATGAGCCCCACACGAGTTGGGGGCACATCAGGGCAAATCCGTCAGCGTGCGCCATCAAACTCTCAAATGCTGCAAGAGGCTCTTGGCCAAGATAGCAGACTGCGAACATTTACTAAAAAAGCCGAACTGAACAGCGATGTAAAGCCGCTTGACTCCAATGCGGTTCGTTCGTCTAACTCGAGCCGCTCGACATCGCAGCCTCAAAGGCAGCAAGTGCAAAGTCTCAAGACGTCTGTGTTGAACCAGGTTGCCAAGTTAAAGAACATGTCGCCTGACATTGCTGCATTTGCAAAGACGGTTGCCGTGATGCACAGTGAGTTGCCACATTACCTTCCGAGCTACCAGAAGCTGCTGCCACAGTCAATGCGAATTAGGGTGTTTCCCGCAGCCCCACAGGTGCATGTTGACATCCCCGAAAAAGAAAATGAAATCCCGCATGAAGCTGTTCCCTGTGTTGAAGAAATAAAGTCGCAGTCTTCACAACTGGAAAATAACGGAGAAACTGAACAGAAAAACCGGAGAAAACATGGCGTACCGCTTCAAGTCAGTAACCATTCCAAAGCCATAAATCGAGAAACAACAGATTTCACAACAGCGATGCTAGAGACAAACACAAGTGTTCAGATGTACCACAACACAGTAGCGGGCGAAAGCACAACACCTTTCTCGGAAATGGCTGTAGGTGTCAAATCGACCACTGATGCAAAAAAATTGTCAACGCCAAAATCGAAAGTTTGGTCAACGCCATCGAAAGAAAACACAGCGGGGTGGAAAATCGCATCATATTTGCCATCTCTTGCCTCTCAGCAGAAGACGCCTGCTGATGAGACAAAGGAACCGGTGAAGAAACGTGAGTTGATTGCGATACGATCTATCGAACGACGGACAAGAGAGTTGGTTGTCAGTCTGCGCAGTGCGACCACAAATGCTTCGAAATTGATGCGACTTGAAGAATTTAGCAATCACATTACAAAGTACCCCAACTCAAGAAATCAAGCCATGAAGGTAGGTGGTTGGCATGTGTCTGTCAAAGTACAATGTCACAGTTGGATATGGGTCAGGCTTGTCCAATCATTGTAGAGGTGTATTACACTGTGGAGAAGTTATGAATATTTAATGTGATATTTTTATGTTGAAAAGGGCTTTTGTTAGATGCCTTTATATGTCTTTTGTCATCTTTGCTCATATAAATAGGGACATTGGTGTTTGACAATACATAAAACCTCTGCTACATGAAACTTTGAAGTACAGTACATAGACCAGTGTGCAACTCCAACACGTTTGTATAGCAGCCATCAATGCAAAACTGCCTAGCTCAAATTCACCACTCTTATAAGCTGTGATAAGAAAATAAACCGTGTTTTTATTGGGAAAAATACATTAATATATATGATATTAAATGAAGCAGTTGCTACCTCCTCATAAATGGAATAACAACAAGGCATTAGCTAAAATGCTTTTTCGATGAGTACACAAAGTTTATTATTGTATGTACTATATGCCAACATAAAAAATTTATAGAAAAATTGATTTATATGTAAAATTAGATGCATCTAACTCGCAGATCACGTGGTTTTGTGATGTCACTGCATGGGTTTACGTTCAGTCAGTGAATTCTATGCACTGCTTCAGTAAAGTTTCATTTGTATCACTATGGTGAGTGGTGGTAATGGCAATTTTTTTTAATAAAAAGTAAGATGTATTGTAATGATTTCGACAAGCGGCAAGTGATACTGCAGAATCGGCTTTTTTGGAGCAGTTTAGCGACACCAGTAGGCTTAGGCTTTGATCTTATTTACTTTCTGACCTAACCATGAAAACGACCACATAGAGCTGCCAAACTTCTTCTCATATATCTAAAATACATGTACACATGTTACGTGGTAAGACATTAATATTAGTATTACTTCCACATAACGATAAAAAATTACAAAAATAAAGTTTAGTTTGAAACCTTAATTTTCGCAAGCCATTTCTTTAGCAAACTTGGCTGTGTAGGGCACTTAAATGAACTACATGTTGCTGTATTCTTGCTACTGTTTGCATTACAACTGAATGTCGCTCAATAAACCATTTTGACGCTCGTGTCGAAACAACCGTTTTCACTATAAACATAGGTGAATGAATGGAAAGTCCCAATCTAGCTGCTCTTCCATGTCACCAGTGACACATTGAAGCTTGCTGCTAACCGCGGGAAAAATATGCATAATCGAGGCAGGCCAGTAGGACAGGGTATTATTTGGAATTATTAATTTTGGAATTAATTTTCGGTGTAGTGGAAATGGAAATATACTGCAAGATGTATTATAATATGATTTCAAACAATAGTTGTTTTTATTCCCTTTAAATTTCAAATAAGTCTGTCAAAATTTACCCAAAGTTCTGAACAATAAAATGTACAGCATGAATTAAATGTAGATTTACACTAATGGAACAATTGTGGAATGGAGTTGATTTTACCGTGATTCATGGTCTAGTTTAATTCACAACCCTGTAAAAGATTAAATCTTAATTTTGGATTATTGCAAAGAAACAACATTTTGTTTATCATTATTATCGGTACTATTGTGAGATTATCTCTGAAATGGTTATTGTATATATTACACTGGTGGCCCAAATTACCTAATTGTGCACCTAATGTCCTTTGTGTTGGAGAGTATTTAGTCCAGCATACTTGCTTGTTTTGCAAGACTGACCTTGACCTAATATGCTGACTGGTTTGTCCAGAATAAACCAGAACTGGGCCAGCAGTGTCATAATAGTGTTTACTATCTTGAAATCAATACTCGAATACCTGGGTCGAGACGGACTGACCTAAAATTGGGTATCCCTGGTAGAGCAGACTTTATGCATGTTTATCTTCAGTATATTATTGGGGCAATATTAACATTATGATATAATTTGTTTTTGTTTTACAATTGGTGATTGTGACATTAGATTTATGAAGCCTGATTATTTTATTGTAAAAAATATATTTGTTTGTTCATGTATGCTAACTAAAAATGCCTAACTTTATTTTATCTTGGCTGTTTTATAGGTCAAATGAATGTATGCATTGCAAACCAACATGATATTTTGTCAAATAAATGTAAACTTTTAATAGGTAATAGTACTTTGGTACACAGACAGTTGGTGAAACATGGCGACTGAGAATGCATATGATTTACAATTGCTATGTAAACCAGTTTGTCGAACTTAATATTTGGAAATTTGAATTAATGTATTTTAGTTGATCGTAACAAAAACCAAATTTGTTATACTTTCCATTAGTTTCACAATTTATTGAATTCTCTTTGGTCAAGTTACGAACATAGAACTGTTGTAATTATCACAAAGCACTTAGTTGTTAAATTATAGATTGTATAGTGCAATATTTGCAATATTAAAAAAATATCCTAGTTAGTGGTGACATAAGTAAATATTGTTTGTAGAGCAAAGTGATGCCCTGTCTGATGCGGTTGTCTCGTCTTGATGACAAGGCCATCCAACAGCAAGCTATGGTCGCGCTGTCTCTTCTAGGCTACGTCAGTCCACCCAAAGGTCGGGGGGTCAGGATCCTGTCTATTGACGGTGGCGGCACCAGGTGAGTGAATCGAAAAATAGCATATTACTGTCTTAATATCATTCTACAGGGCTGTATTATTAATTTGTTACATTTATCTTTATCTAATGTTAATACAAAAATATCATCTAGTCGGAGAATGAGAAGATGGAAAAAACTAAACTACAAGGACGAGATAGACTTTGCCTGTGTGTTTCGGGGACAGGGCACCTTGACAATGTAAACATTGATTGTGTGTTTAGAGGGCTGGTAGCCTTGACATTGTAAACATTGCCTATGTGTTTAGGGGACTGGTGGCCATGGAACTGTAAACATTGTCTATTTGTTCAGGGGACTGGTGGCCATGAAACTGTAAACACTGTGTTTATGGGTCTGGTGGCCATGGAACTGTAAACATTGTCTATGTGTTTAGGGGGCTGGTGGCAATAGAGTTGATGAAGCAGCTGGAGCGTGTCTGTCAGAGGCCGATCCATGAGCTGTTTGACTACATCTGTGGGGTCAGCACTGGATCCCTAATCTCCATCATGATTGGTGCCTTCAGGGTAAGTGTTACAGGCGAATGTAGGGCATAGTAAGTTAGGATATAGGAAGTTTTAAAAATTTCATACAATCTGACATAAGTGCATTTGAGCAGCGACATTGCCAGGTTTGGATGGATGACAGTGACTGGTAAAAACTTTTAGAATTTTTTATGGTCACGTTTTCTTATAATCATGCAAAACGTTAACAATGGGAAATGTAACTGTAGGCTGAACCGTAGACAGATGGGGGCAGACTTGGTAGTTCAGTGGTTAGAGCACTGGACTATCAGTCCACAGGTGTTCAAGTCCACCTACTGGCGTTTCAAAACTTTGTCACTTTGCCTCCTCAGTTCGTTCAGCTGTATAAATTAGTGCCTGGCAGAAGATAGTGATGGGATTACAGTGCAGTTATAAGAACGAACAGCTTTTGCACAGCAATTGCAGCATGGTGTGAACAGGTATGCTGGGGGCAAAGTGTGGTCTGAACAACAAAAGTTGGAGACAACGTAGAAATTGAACAATTTGCTTTGATGAAACCTGTCAGCTGCTGCTATGTGGCATTAACAGGAACCAAGTGAGGGCTTGGGAAGAGGGTGGACAATACAAGTGGGCAAAATTGGGAAATTCTAAAAAATTATTAATGGAAAAAATAGGTAATCATGTGGTAGATAAAAAAAACTTACACTGTAGTATGACGTCTAATGCTGTAGTATGATGTCTGATACTGTTGTGACATTTGACACTGTTGTATGACATCTGACGCTGTAGTATGATGTCTGACACTAGTATGACATCCGACACTCTAGTATGATGTCTGACACTAGGCATGACATCTGACACTGTAGCATAACGTCTGACATTGTTGTATAACATCTCATACTGCAGTATAACATCTGACAGTCTTGCAGGGCGTGTGACACTTGTATGAAATCTGACACTGTAGTATGACATTGGACGTTCTAGTATGACATTTAACAGTCTTGCTTGACGTGTGACACTTGCATGACATGTGACACTGTAGTATAACATGTGACACTGTAGTATAACATCTGACACTGTAGTATGACATCTGACAGTCTTGCTTGATGTGTTACACTTGCATGATGTGTGACACTTGCATGATGTGTGACACTTGCATGATGTGTGACACTTGCATGATGTGTGACACTTGCATGACGTGTGACACTGTAGTATGACATCTGACACTGTAGTATGACATCTGACAGTCTTGCTTGATGTGTGACACTTGTATGATGTGTGACACTACTATGACGTATGACACTGTAGTATGACATCTGACACTGTTGTATGACGTCTGACACTCTTATACGTCAGGTGCCACTGGATGAGGTGGAGCAGATCTACCGTGAGTTCAGTAAAGAGATGTTTGAGCGGAGTCGTCTGATGGGAGCGAGCAAGTTGTTCACATCCCATGCTTACTATGACACTCAGCTGTGGGAAGCCATTCTCAAGTGAGTAGCACTCGAACTTTCATTAAATTAATGGCCACATTTTTGGCCAGTGTTGCCCTTACTTACTAGTTATCCTCCTTTTCATACCCTAGTTGATGCATGAGGCCACACTCACACCCTTGTGCTAGGCCACACTCACACCCTTGTGCTAGGCCACACTCACACCCTTGTGCTAGGTGTAAGTTGCTAAACCTTTGTTGTGAGTTGTGTGTTTATGTGACATAAAGCGTTGGTGCATGATGCCACAGTCGCACCCTTGTGCTAGGCGTATATTGCTAAACCTTTGTTGTGAGTTGTGTGTTTATTTGACATAAAGCGTTGGTGCATGATGCCACAGTCGCACCCTTGTGCTAGGCGTATATTGCTAAACCTTTGTTGTGAGTTGTTTGTTTATTTGACATAAAACGGATCAGTCGTGCAATAACTCTAGTCCGCAACTCAACAAAACTCGAGTCAAGTGTTGATTTGGTCGGCGCAACAGTTCTTGAACCAATTCGAAAATTTTATCGCTACACCAAATGTTGTGCAATGACCCAGTCACACAAACATATGGCTCGCAACAAAAGTATATGAATATGAAGCCCTGAAATTGTGAGTGTAATTATTTGGTAATGTATCTTGTTAGAAATGTATTTACATCTTTTGTCTGACTGGTTCTGGTGTTGCGCCTGCCATTCCCTTGACTTATATCGTAGTTTTGTGTGCAGTACAAAAACTGCTAGGTAGAATCTGTGCTGACGTTGCCTCCAGTATATTGGGTTTGTGGCAGTTGTAGAGATGTTTATAATACAATTACTTGTAAATGTAGACATCTGGGCTCAGTCTGTTTGCTTGAACTTTCAGACAAAACTTCAGTGAGACATCGTTCATTGATTGCATGAAGGATCCTCTTTGCCCAAAGGTAAGTGAACAACTTGCTTTGGAAGAATGTGTTTTCGTGTATGAACAATTTGCAGTTTTCCCACACATCATGGAAAACCTAGAAAGTACTAGATTTCTGAGGGTTTACTTCCAGAATGTGGAAAACCTGGAAAAAGGACACATTTTTTATATATGTCCTCGAAAAAGTCTTTGATTTTACTGCCAGAATTCCAGGGTACTTCCTGGAAAGGAAATGAGTATCATCGTATCGCTGCGACAACTGTTGCAAAACGAACATGTAATTGCACATTAAACAACGTGCTAGATGATGTGTTAAATTGTTTCTATAAAAAACATTGAAATTTCCCACAAACGCTTTGTTGCAATTTGTACACATTTGATCTATCACCTTTGAACCCATGCTACAGCTGGCATCGGTGTCGGCACTGACAAACGTTGAGAAGATCCAGTGTCACGTGTTTCGCAACTACAACATGCCGGCGAGCGTGCAGTCCCACTACCTGGGCAGTTGTAGCTTCAAGCTGTGGGAAGCCATCCGAGCATCGTCAGCTGCTCCTGGCTACTATGAGGAGTTCAAACTGGGAAACATGGTGCATCAGGTGGGTGCTCTACAGCAGTGCACTCACAGGCAGCTGATTGGTTGATTTTATACCTTACCTTATGATACCTTATGACGATTCTGATCGCAGGATCCAGTTGATTCCTCCATGATCAGATCTTCAGAATCAAATATTTTTATATCATAATTTCCGGTTCCATTAGTTATTGTTAAAGGCGATTCATAGTCGTATATTATTGCCTGAGTAGACCAGAATTTGTCTAGTTTGTTTTTAAATGAGTTAATTGATCTAGCTTTATGACTAACGTCATTACGTTTCTGCATTATCTTTTATATGTCAACGGAAATTGCTTTGTGTATTGAATTGAAATTGAATTGAAAATTTATTTTATTTGGCATAAAAATTAAAATAATTCAAAATACAGGTACAGTGTAACAACGAGTTATGCCTGGACACCGGTTAAAACTAGATGACAACTAGTTGCGGCAATTGTGACACTTTAAATATATTGATAAAACATATAGCTGATTCATGCGCCAAACAAATTGAATATATAAGAAACAGTATTATATAAAAAAAATATGTGTTTTGGCAGGATGGGGGCGTATTGACAAACAATCCGGCTGCCATTGCGATCCACGAGTGTCGCTTGCTGTGGCCAAGCGAGACTCTTCAGTGCGTTGTCTCTCTCGGTACCGGGCGGTACGAGCCAACCTCAATGCCCCAGACTCCCGCGTACACCAGTCTCAAAACCAAGGTCGTCAAGATTGTACAGAGTGCAACCGACACAGAAGGTGAGGATTTTATCTCCGACGAGACCGTTTTCATTAGCTGACTGACGCGGAGCTTAACAGTGTTAAACTTTACATTTGAGTCTTTATTGCTGGAGCGTACTTACCATTAAAAATAGTAGAAAACGGGAATTTGAAGAAAACAAATTGCACAAATCACTGGTCCTCACCCATTGCTGATCCACGCCATCTTTATTTTTCAGTATGAGAAGCTTTATGTGATGTACTATCGTGATCTTTCATCTCTTGATATCTTCGAAAATACACTCGTGTCATTATTTGTGTTCCCTGTTGTCAGAATCAACCAAAAGTCACATTTTACATATCTGGGTTTTTAGGTTTATCAGATGCACCCTTGAAAATGACAGTGTTAATTTGAAACATGCAGTTTAGGATATTCAGTGTTACATAGAAATTGTTTTAATAAAAGGCATATAAAGGATGTAATAATAGTATGTGTGTATAACAATGGATGGAGCTGTTGATGCACTCTAATAGTCATCTTTAGTCATCTTTATGAATCATTCCCTATTCCCGCCGTATTAAAATGTGCCATGAAGTGAATCGGCCGCTTAACAGAAACAAATGATTGTCTTATCTTGTGCCGTTACAGTTCAAACAGCCGTATGTCCAGCCATGTTTTTCTAACATTGTACATGCCTGCTGGGCTATCTCTGATGTTGTAAATTGTTCAGCCATTTTGGCTAAAACTCCCAATTTTTATTTAGCCAAATACAAATTGCTGTAGCTAAACTTTTTTAATGTGCATCAAAACAACAACAAATACTCATGTATTCTCACAATTCTGCATGCTTATTCAAGAAAATGCTGGTGGCCAAATTGGCTCAAATGGGTAACTTTAGCTAAATCTGATGCCATGTGGCCTATAGCCCAAATGGCCACCAGTGGCGCTAGCCTAGACCTGTATTGATGATGCATTTTCTGTATTCTCGTATGTTGGGAAATAAACATTGCTATTATTGTTTCAGCTGTGCACACAGTTCTACACGACCTGCTACAACCATCTATCTACTTCCGCTTCAATCCGTATCTGTCTGAGGACTTCCACCTCGATGAAGTTCGGTCGGACAAATGGGAGCAGATGTTGTCTGACACGCAGATGTACTGTCGCAAGAATGCCGCGAAACTCGATGATGTGGCGACACAACTCCACCTGCCACGTCACTTGTATCAAAAGATCTCCGATAAGGCGTTAGAGAAATGCAGCATGGTGGGATAGTTTGGCCAGTTTCCGTGGTTCTGGTATGGACGAAAGCACAATTCATGTTGAGTGTCTTCAATGAAGTTGTATAGTATGGAGACGTTGGATGTGACATCACAGCTATGCAAATGAACTGTGCAATTTGTTTCTGTGCAAAATTGTGATGTTAGCAGAGAAACTTGGGTCTGTGGACCTATTTCAAACTAACTTGGGTTTGCAGAACCCATTGGAAACGAACTACTGAGTCAGATTGCCTGGTGGTTATCTGGATTAGATCATCAGCAGTCTTTTGTAGTAGATCATACATCATCCGGTAGTCATGGCTGTTTCTGTACTGAAAATATGATTGGCCCAGATGGGTCGCGCGTTGTAGATTTTATCCTTATATGGACTGATTACATCTTGCCTTGCCAAGTTGCTGTTTCCTGAAGTAGAAGACAGATGATACTGTGGGAACACTTGCGTGGAACAAAGTTCTCTTGTGTTGCCATTCAGCAAATCTCAGTTTAGTATTCAGTTTAGTATGGCTTTACAGCAGGGTTTGTGTGGTGAGTGAGCCTTTGGAAATTTGTTTGCCAAAAGTATCAGCAGGATAGTGGAGTCGTCACGCAGCGTGCTGCTGTGTGCACTTCCAGTCTGTGTATGAGGCAATTAGGTATATATATATAATATATATATATTATTTATTATATATAATATATATATTAACCATCCAGTAAGTTTCATGTAATGTTATCACATAGGGAGCCAGTTTAGCTTCCATTTTTGCAGCAAGAACAGCAACCAGGTTAAATGGATTGAATCAAGGATAAAGTGTTTATTAGCCTGGAAGGCAAATGGAAGATCATCAGACAAAACCAATCATGACGAAATTGTAAACGTATTCTGTGCTTCAAACTTCTTCGTCTGGACACGTTTTATGTGATCACTGTACAAGTGTGGTTGCTATGGCTACACAAGATTAGTCGAAATTAAAACAAAAATAGTGTCTGAACAAGATGCAGCACTCTAGATTTGAATGACTCGGCAACTGTTGCCATAATATGCCGCATGAACGACAAGCAAATCCCTATGATTATCTGCATCTGCTGGTCTGCCACGCTCAAAAGGAGTTCGCCATGCAAACTGGGATATAGTGAAAGACTAGCTCAGCTGACTGCACACAAAACTATAAAGAATTTCTACTATGCCCATAAGACCATCGAATTTCAGAAGATATGAAAGAGTTATGGGTAAAATGTAATGGCATGTCACATCATTTCCAACTCTAGTTCCCAATGCAGAGTTGGCATGTATGTCACGTCACGTCAGTTCTCACTCTAGATCTCGAGGCAAACCATTCGGGTTAGACTGAGATAAAATTGCCTAAAAAACCTATATTGTTTCGCTTTTTGGTTTAGTAGATGAAACACAGCTGAACAAAATGTTATTTTTGTATAACTGGTGTGTTACAAGGCCCAGAACTAAGGGCACTGGATCAATATTACCCTTACATGAGGCATCCACATTGTTCAAACATCGATTTGTTTCTCCCAGTTTATGATTGCAAGTTAAAGACAGATATTTTATTAGCATTCAAGGCATTGATCTGTTTGCTAAATATCCTAGAATAGTTTTTGGAAATGAGTCATTATTTGTGACTTAGAAACAAATATTTAGCATACCAAAACAACACTGAGAAATTTTTAATGATATTTGACCTATTACATTTTCTCATACATTTGCATCTTGCAAAAACACTAATAAACCTAGAAAAAAAAGCTAGAAAACGTGCAATTTGAGATTACCTAATAAAATACATAAATCCTAGCCCCTGAAATCCAAATCAGGTAACAAAACAATTTACATGTATCAGATGTTTTAGTAACACACCCAGAACCCACATTAATTTTTTTTTTATATCATTTATTACAGAATGGGTCAAATCATTGTTCTAATTTCTTACACCTTGTTGTAAGCTTTTATCTTGCCTTTAGTTAGCTCTGTTGTTGATATTACCTGTCTTGTCATCCTATCTTCACATTGTATTGATGCCTGCAGAGTGTGCTGCCTAAAAATCAATGTATGTTAGGAAATAATTAATTGTTGTGTTTTGTCTTGAAGCAGAAAGCCACAAAAATAAATTGACTTGTAGTTGACTTTTATCAATGTACAGTAGTGAATTTGTACACGTTATTGTTTACTACTGAAGCTATGTAGCCTGACTTGGTCAGTACAAAATTCTTATCAACATGGCCTTGACCCTAACCAGTTCAAGGTCAGTGTGAAAGGTAATCTCATTACAAAAAGCAAGATCTGGTGATAATCATTGTTTAAAATGTTGCGACCTGTTCATTGTGTTCCCATTTCAGAAACCACCTGATTGAACTCTAACCTATGTATCCATTAGCCTTTATGCAGGTCCTTGAAATACCTTCCTGTTATTTCTTATTATATTATTATCTAAATATTCTCAGCAAATATGGATAACACCACTGCAGCACTGGATTCATTGTACTACTGTAGGGTTCATCTTCTTTATTATCTTTCATTATTTATAGATCTACTTCCTACTTTGCAATAGAAGCAGGTTGCAAACATGCATAATCTTCAAACTGTCATGTTTAAATTGTACGTGAGTTAACCATATATTTGATCGCTAAAAGATCAAGGGGATTTATAAACAGTCTACCTGTTATTCAAATATCAAGGAATCTTAAAAACATCAAGTAACAATTGACAACAGAAACCTTTTTGTTTTTATTGAGTTCATTGTGTCTGATTGTCTCAATATTAAGATATGTTTGCCCAATGTGATTTTACTGGTGTCTCTGGTGATGACGATTTCTGCCTGACTTTGTAGGGAAACAAGTTAGCCATTCACTAGATGGTTTATATCTAAAGAAATTACCTGATTTCTTACAAAGATTCACCAATGCTATGAGGCTTGAACTCTTGTTTATTAAACATTTTCATAGCAGTCATATTTATTACGCATTGTAGTTAGGTGAAGCTTATAAATGGTTAAGCATTTTGATGATACAAGATCCGATTGACTTGGCTACGCTTAAGAATACCAGTTCAAGTCTGGTATAACTCGCTGGTTTATATTGTATTGTTTGCAATTGTTGTTCCTGTCTTGTGCACTTCTTGTTAAAGCTTCTGTATGTTCCCTCTAGACAATTATTTCTTGTATCTCTTAAATGGATGTAAGAAAAATTTATGTAAGAGTAAATAGGTATTTCTATGGTAACCGTGTCTTGTGTTTCCGAGACATTAAAAAACCCACCGGCTGTGTGAGTTTCTAAACATACTACGATGCAGTGATGTCATGTCGTACAATTTAATATTTGTATATATATATATATATGTATATCATACATAAATAATGTGTACATGTTTAGGATGCTTTAGTTTATGCTGTAGAGATGCATTGGTGCCTGTAGAGATAAATATACTCTCGGTTGCATATTTTGTAAAAATGTAAATTATTTTATTTGGTTCAAGCACAAATAAATCCCTGCTACCGTAAAATGTTTTTGTGATGTTTTTGAGGTTACTATGAATATACAGTGCATTCCACTGAAGAGAATCATGGATAACAAAATCTGCCAGTTAGTGGAATCAGATATATTGCCTGGGACGGTTCTTGCGCCCCCTCTCTGATGACAGAGGGCGGTGGTCTGAACTGTTTCCCAGTGGGATGCGTTAGACACCCAGCACGGAGTGTGTATGTATTTTATACTATCTATGATAATGATTAATTATTATATTAATCTTATAATAGTTATTGATTTTTAGAAAAGCTCTGATAACGATTCTATATTATTTTGGTAATGATCTTATATTTACTGATTTTATTATAAATATGATACTAATTTTTAAATCTTTATATTGATTTTAAATTGATATTTTGAATAATGGTTAAATTGTATCAAGTGCCATGAGCACCTTATTTGGCAGATCAAGATTTCATTATTATTATGTCTTGTATAACAATGTCGTGGCCGGCTCCCTACAAGGGTCTATTGCAGTATAAGGGGGCTGGGCTCAACCATTTCCAC
This sequence comes from Lamellibrachia columna, assembly GCA_963662155.1. Classification (NCBI taxonomy): domain Eukaryota; kingdom Metazoa; phylum Annelida; class Polychaeta; order Sabellida; family Siboglinidae; genus Lamellibrachia; species Lamellibrachia columna. The sequence goes on from OY759275.1 coordinate 40,581,955, forward strand.
TTCAAACTGGTCTACACAACACTGCTATCAATCCTTGATATTTCTCATACTTCTGTTCTGCCTGGAAGAATCAATAGGGTATACCCTAGACATGGGGGGTCAAACCCTTTTAATAGAACTTTAAGCTGCCTCTGAAATTACATGTGTTGCTCATCTTGACAAAGAATCATTTCACTATAAAAATAAAAATCCATTGCAACATGCTCGTTGTGCAAATGTGTTATTTTGATGAAATCGTTGGACAAACTATTAAAATTATTTTCGGTCTTAAAGAAAAGGTATGACTGGAGAAAGAAACAGAATCACTGAAAGTTCTGGATAGACACACTTTATTTGATAGTAACAAAATTATACATATACAGGCTATGTACGTATATGAACATGATCTAAACCAGTAAATTTTACAGATTATTTAAGTAATTAAAATGTGCAGTTGCACAAATATCACCAATTGCCAATACCTGGGAATAAACTAATTTAACTATCGTGTCTGATTACTCTATAATCATACACAGTGGTATGTTACATATTCAACATGATTGATAGTCACACATTAAAGAGAAACAAAATGGTTTTAGGCCTATGCACCTGTAAGAGTTACTAAAACATAACCATTTGTAACTACAATTAGGAATATCACGCCAGTTTACAAAGAAAACCTTGTTGAATTTCATGGGCCGCGCCCTACTGTTAGATAACCCTATGTCACGGGTGCCACTGTCTGGCAATATTCACTCGCCAAATGAAAACATATTTGCATACAAACTCAACCTATATAACATATGTTGGCCTTTGTTTATTAAACTAGTCCTCTTTCTGATATAACATTCCATTTGGTTGAGAATGTGTTGGTTCTATGTATACTGGCAGAGCTTAATACGTCAGTCACAATGTAGTCTAGGTTATCCAATTTCATAGACCTGCGCATGCACTTATCAGTCGCACTGGTTAACATGGCTGCCCTCAGTCAACCGGAGAAATGACCAGAATCTCCCACTTTTAGAAGACATTCTGAGTAAACAGCTGGCGTGATGTTCTTGATTTTTGTTGCACGTGGTTAGTTTTTTATTATCTTTTAAGTATATAGCCCCAAAGCCATAACTTTTGTTTCGTTTGAAATAGTGTTTGATGATTTCTGATGTCAAAACGGCATTCATTCCAATAATGAATGTCACGTTGAAATCGTAATGATAAAATACATTTGTCTTTCAAAATACAATATATATAAACCAGTCGTGGTCACTGTCTATTGCTAAGTACTCATTTGTACAGTAAGTGAAGTTGGGAAAGGAGGAACAAATATCACCATAATGTCACACATAAACTTCATTACCATTTCCTGTCATTTGACAGTGTTATTCTTCTGCTTACGTTGTTTATCTTGACTAAATATCATATTAAATTAATCTGCATTTACAACTTCAGTGTAGTAAATTAATTCCATTAAAACAATAAAAGCCAACCAGGACAAATACATACTGGTAACTGATTTTGAACAAATTAATATAATTTGACTTAAAACAAACAATAACACTAATTTTTTTTACAGGTATCCATCTTGCAGAAAATACCACATCTGAAGTCAACAGGATTAACCTGTTCTACCGGTGTATGTATATTTCACATACAGGATATTTGATAGCCATCTTTGTTCAGTAGATCATCAGCTTTGTTCAGTAGATCATCAGCTTTAAATTGATACCAAACACAATGCCCGTGTAACAAATAAAAATTTGACCCCAAAATTATACTTTTCTCTTTAATGAGCAATAATTGTGAACAAATTGTGTTTATCATTTGTGATGCTATGGCTAATAGTTTTTGTCAATATTTCATGGTGTCGCAATGACTGGATGGCGGAATTCACGAACGCAAGTGATTTCAACCCAACGGCCTACAGTGTATAATAGTTCTCACGTAACCTCGTTGTGACAAACACGCACGGGGAAAACTAGAGCACTTTTGATATGTTGTTCAATATGGTATTTTGCAACTATCTTGAAAAAATTAGCTTTGTACTATTTATTTCTGTCTGGGGTCCAATATGATTTCTAAAGAAATAACGTAGGATACGCTTATCTAATTTAGTAGCTTAAATGATTTAACATGTATATCAGTGTTTGTATATTATGTGTACAATTATTTATGTTTTTTATTTGTTATGTACGGTAAGACTAAACGTCGGTATCATAGGAGCCACCCGATTTATGCTTGTTTAGAAAATAGTTCATACTGTCATTATGTTGTGCATTGATCACACACTTAGAAAGACATATTTTGTAAATATAATGACAATAATTCCTTGTGGGACAAGAACGATTAGTTTTATTCTGCTAAAAGCAATCTTATTAATACTGCATAAAATATGTTTTTGTATGCAGCGTATTAGGCTACAATTTGTCTCATGAAATACATGGTCACTGTGCTGAGCCAAATTGTTAAAGAACATGTTATGATGTGAGCCGTGCCAGCCAGAGAAGCTGAGTAAGTATGTCTTGAAGCAGGCCTCCTCTTACACTGGATGCAGCAGAAGACGTGGATGACTCTGCAAAGACAAACAATGACAATAATTCTTATATAGCATACTATCCAGTCCTGGCAACTGCCCAAAGTGCTTTAAACTTCACCCCCTGGCAGATGTGACTGCCTCAGAAGATGTGACAGCCTCAGAAGATGTGACTGCCTCAGAAGGTGTGACTGTCTCAGAAAATGTGACTGTCTCAGAATATGTGACTGCTTCAGAAGATGCGACTGTCTCAGAAAATGTGACTGTATCAGAATATGTGACTGCTTCAGAAGATGTGATTGTTTCAGAAGATGTGACTGTTTCAGTAGATGCGACTGCCTCAGAAGATGTGACTGCCTCAGAAGATGTGACACTCTCAGAAGATGTGACTGTCCAGTAGATGCGACTGCCTCAGAAGATGTGACTGCCTCAGAAGATGCAACTGTCTCAGAAGATGTGACTGCCTCAGAAGATGTGACTGTCTCTCCATGCACCTTCAGACTACAGATGTCCAATGATGTTTACTTGTTCACATCAACTGCACACCCTGGGACGTTCAGTACCAGTAGCTATGGTAATTTAGGCCAGCATCTCCAACAATGGGAGTCAAAGAAATTACACGTCTGATTAATAATGTTTCAATGATGTGAAAAAGAGAGTTACAGGAGGAAGCTGGTGAGGAGCTGGTTAAAGTGGAATGATTGGAAGGGGAATGATTGGCAACAGGAGCAGATGTGCTTAGAGTGGGGGGGTAAAAGGAGAAGACAGATACTGATATGGGAGGACTGCGTAAAGGAAGGAGTGGGAGGAGAACAAGGTACACGGGGGAGTGGAGATGGGTGGTGGAGACGGCACTGAAATGGGATTAGTGACAAACCAAGAATCAATGACTGGTGTCGGTGGCAGCCTCACACCGGACTTCAGGGATAAAGAGGAGAGCAACATTGCGATGCAAAAGTATCTCATTAATCAATCTTTGTCACTGACTAATAAAGTTAACTTAATTGTGTATTTTACTTACGTCTGACTACGAGGCTGCCCGTGGCTGATGTCACACCCACTCTGTTCTGTGCAGTGCATGTGTATGTTCCCGCATCAGCTGAGGAAACATTCTACAAAATGATACCAATATAAGTACTCATCTGTAATAAAAGCTGCATCAGTTATGTAATTAACCACATCAGCAAAATAAATAGTTGACTTCAGCTGCCTATCCTGAAGCCAGCACAGCCAATAGATATTTGATGTGCTCTCACCCTGTCAGTGATTATAGCCAATAGTGGCTCCTCAACATATTGGTTTAGATAGTTTAAATGTAAATAAGTGGCGTACCTAGGATCTTACAAAGGGGAGACCAAAAGGCGGGCAAACTTAGTCACCGATTAGTTTACCATGCCACCATATAGTGGCACAATAGGTGATGTAAAAAAATTCTAAAATTTTACCCAATAGGGGGGCCATAGACCAATGGCCCTATCTGTAAATATGCCACTGGCACTGATATAAATTGATGTTTTAAAAACCACCCTTTAAATTCCCACCTTAAGTACTTCAGCCAATCAGTTGATGTTCAAATATGTAGCATGTGAATAGTTTAAGTAACATGTGCAGTCGGGTTAATAAAAAAGGGCATACTTTTGTTATGATCATCAAAAGAATTGACTTTGATTGTTAGAACTGGTAACTTACAAAGTGTGAGTAGCCTTATGTCATAGCATATGCAGGCTGAGCTAGTTTTGCCATTTTTCTCCTGGACCTGGTCTGAGATTTAATTGTTTGATTCTTTGTCTGGTGATTTCACCAAAAATAAAATAAAAATTTGCACAAAGGAGTTAGCATGTCGTAGTGAATACTAGATAGATTTAGTGTTTTGTGAAATGACCCTAAAATTAGATAAAAAAAGAAACAAATTGAGAAGTGAATTAAAATATTACCTCTTATAAATGACATATAATGGCATGCATCCAGATCACATTTACTTTATTTATGTACATGTACAAGTAATGAGTAATATTTTGACTTATTTCACAGTCAGTTTACCTTTTTTCTTTCTGTGACATTTCGACTGCTATCAGCAATCTTCTTCAGATGACCACCACTAGATGGCGACACAGTAGTCATTCTACGCAGATGTATCACTCTGGTGTGTGCTCCCCATGGCTGCGCCCTGGGTGCCCCCCGCGGCCGCGCCCTGGGTGGCCCTTCAGGAGATCATCGTAGACATGTGAGAGTCGGTATCGACCCTCATCTCAGTTCATGCAATCTTTGGTTTTTCTTGTCCATATCGGACCATAATGGACCATATCAACAGTACAGAGAGAGATGAAAAAGAAGGAAGACAATATCATGAAGGAAAAAGACAAGGGCAAAGGCATGGCGGTACTTCCATATGTCCAAAGATTATACAAAACCACATCATGGATCATGAAGAAATACAAGGTGAATACAGCAGTGAAGCCTCACAACACCATCAAGAGGTCACTAGTAAGACCAAAAGACAAAGTTGAACCACAAAAGATGTGTGAAAGGGTGTATTCTATAACGTGTAAGAACTGCAATGCCATATACATCGTGGAAACAAAACGTACCCTAGGAACTCGCATCAAAGAACACAGAAGATGCTGAGAAAGCATCAGCTTGCAGACCCTACACCCGATGCAATAGAAAAACATCGGAAAAAGATATGCATAAATCAGCTATCACAGATCACATGACTCAACAGAATCACATAGTAGACTGGGAGGGGCCAAATTTGTAGACAGAGAGTAAGACTGGAGAACAAGAGGCATCAAAGAAGCGATCTGGATAAGAAAAACCAAAGACAGCATGAATCGAGATGAGGGCCGATACCGACTCTCACATATCTACAATGATATCCTGAAGGGCTACCCAGGGCGCGGCTGCAGGGTGCACACACCAGTGATATGTCTGTGTAGCACGACTACCGTGTCGCCATCTAGCGGTAGTCATCTGAAGAAGATTGCTGATAGCAGTCGAAATGTCAGGGGAAGAAAAAGGTGAACTGACTGTGAAATAAATAAAAATATTATTCATTTGTACCATCCAGTCTGATGAACATCTTCACTCACATGTACAGGTAAAATGTGATGCATTATTGTGGAGCTCATCTGTGTGACCTTTTGACCTACCATGACCTGCAAGTCACCATGATCCATGACCTTGTACCTTCCGCCGGTCAGTTTTTTGTGACCTTTGTGCCAGATGACGATTGGCTTTGGCGATTCAAACACTATACAAGTGAGGTTAACATTTTGACCTTCGTCGGCTGCTTGACCTACTTCTGGCGGGACTTGGATCAAAGGTGGCTCAGCTAAAACAAAAAACGCACTTCTTTATATCCAAATATCTTCTTAAAATAACTAAAAGTTTACTCACTTCTCTACATGTCGACAATCATTGTTTGCCTTCTTCAGGAACTGCATTCTGGGAACTAATAGTTCTTCTTCTGCTCTATAAACACTCATAGTCATCAGGTGAGATCTGATTATTACCTCACACTCAATATTCTGTATCATATTGGTGTGGTTTTCGTTATATATAAATACACATCACACGGATCTGTACTGTAATTTTTTCAGCACCGAACCTGTGCATATATTTTTGACTTGATCTTGGTAAGTGCTACATTTTGGTTTTGACAAACGTCGATATTATTGACAATGTCAGTCTGGAATGAGATTGTCAATATTAACAATGTGTACATTTATGCAGATAAACTATGTAAAATAATAAACCAGCAATTCAAACAACTTTCTACAGAGTGTAGCACTGTGTACCAATCTGGGCACGGACCACAGTCACTTTACCCATAGACGACCATTATAACATTCTTGTGACTACATTGAACATTTATCCTACAATTTTTTTTTATTTCACAGCACATGGCAGACCCACTAAGACACCTGGTATGTAAAATTCGTGAAAATGACACACCTCCTTTTTAAACAAATTGCTTCAACAAATGACACCCCTGCATTTCTGCCATGAAATTCCCTGGTTTCCAAAATATGAATACATCCTGCCTAATGGCCACTGTGTCCTTACCCAACAGATATACCAACTGTCAAATGGCATAATTTCAAAGCTCAGATGCTACTGTGCACAAAAACATCACTTACACTCACTCATTAACACAATTTCTGCTCTCTCTAATACACCCAACTTGCACAATTCATTTTTTCCTAGGGAATCATTGACTGTGGTTCATGCCCATCAACCTCAACTCGGACAGAAAGTACTTCTATTGCTACCTCCGCAAGAAGAGTTCCACTCTGATGTGTTGCACTGCCAGAGTCTGCCAGAATAATTACATCACAACACATAACGATGACTACACTGATCATAATTAAGTACTGGTGGTATAACATGTGTGAACTACTTACAGAGGACACTGAGGTAGGCACTAGCATTGTTGTGGCCATTTTTATTACGGGCACTACATAGAATCACCATGGCATCATCTTTTGATACATTGAGGAAAGTCAATTTGTTTTTCTCCTGCACTCGCCTGTCAGTTCTCGGGAGTCCTGGAGTAAGAAAGAATAGACGATACAAATGTGCAACAATGCGGTAATTATTGATGAAAACAAAACTTCTTAAATGGCGTATTAATAAACAACCAGTAGAACCCCTTTAAGTGGCCACCCCATGAAAATGGCCACTTTATCATGGCCTATTTTTTGTGAGCTCTACACATCTCTATATCTGGCCAGCCTCTGTAATCATGCCATGTTATCCGGGTCACTTGGGTGGCCTCTTTAGAGGGATTCTGCAGTAGTTATATATTCAGTCCACACCATTTGTGGATGCAATAGATATATTAATTTGCATGACCTTATTTTGACCTAGTGTGTGTGCCTGTACATGTCTCTAACATGTGCATGCGTGCACCTGTATGTAAACTGAACCAGACACAATTTGAGCAGCTTCTCAGCATGAAGTTTGTGTCATACAAACGATTTGAGTCAAAAAGTAAGTAATGGCTGTATTCGAGACCTTCAAACATGTACTTGAGACCTTCAGACATGTACTTGAGACCTTCAGACATGTACTTCAGACTTTCACTTGAGTTAGCTGCACTTAAAAGCGAATCCCTTCGCAACAATTCTGATTGAACAATCCACCATTGTGGCTCCAGTTGAAACTGACAACAACAGCATAAACTGAAAAGCTTTTATTCTGTGTGTGTGTGTGTGTGTGTGTGTGTGTGTGTGTGTGTGTGTGTGTGTGTGTGCATGCATGTTCGCATGTGTGTGCGTATGTGTGTGTTGTTGTTTATTTTGGTGTATGCATGTGTCTGTATGTTGGTGTGTGTGCATGCATGTGAATGTGCATGTATGTGTGCGCGTATGCATGCACAAGTGTGTGTGCGTACATTATTTGGTGGTAATATAAACTAAACATGACAACATGAGTTCATCTAACTAAATGTATATTAACTACCAACATGACACCCCTAAATATATCATGTGACTAACTCTCTATGCGCACGCCATTCAGAAACCACTGTGCATGCCTGGCTGCGTATGTACACAGAAGGACCAAACACCTTTTGAATAGCTTCTCAGCATGAAGTTTGTGTCACACAAATGCTTAGAATTAACAAGTAATGGCTGTTGTTAACAAAAAACGTGTATACTTCAGATTGTTTGAGTTAGCTGCAGTTTTAAGCCAATTCCTTGACAATAAGAAGTGGAAAGTTAAATGACATAACAGTAACATGATCTAACTAGATATATTCACAAACAACATGACATCCCTTAATACATCATGTGACTTACTCTCAATGCGCACACCATTCAGGAACCAGTAGTACTCGACAGATGGCACACCAGCCGCCTCGCAGTAGAACACGGCAGTATCCCCGACAGCGGCATCCACCGATTCTGGTCGTTTCCCCGGCAACCAGTAGGGGACAGCTGTGAACAACAAACTAAAGAATCAACCGAATGATGCATAGGATGGCTCCTATGAGAGCGACTTTACTAGTCTTAATAGGAGTCTCCCATATCCAATTTGTAGTCTCTCAAGATAAACATTTATGTGTATGTATGTATTTATGCATATATGCATATATATATATATATATGGTCAATTCTCACGAAACATTCACATTTGGGGTTCAGAGGGGGTAAAAATATAAACGTATTCGTATGACTTCATACTATTTGTCATATGAAGAGAACATTGAGCTAATTAGGAACTAAGATTTGGCAAACTCCTAAAATTGAGCATTTGACAGCTAAGTGAAGTTGTGAGTAGTTGTAAATATTTAAGATCTAAAACCGTACATCTGCACACAGTTCCTTGTAGTTTGAAAGGTCATTACACTTATTTAGTATATAATTACTTGTGATATTTCATGTTCTATACATGTACAATAATATATTTGTGCTTGGGACTCGGTAAGACGTATTTGTCAAACCTTTTCTCTGTTTGGGCTAACATTGAAGTCATTTGTAGTCTCTGACTGTGATGTTTTTTAAACATGACGTTATATTATAAGATGCCATTACAAGGGAAAGGTATTAATTGAGAAGTACATAACTTGGGCTTTCAACTGGGTACACTTTATTTATATTGGAGTTATAACTATCAGTTTGTAGATAGTTTAGAACTGCAAACGTACGGTTTCTCATAATATAATTTCCAGTAGAATAGCGTATATTACTTCGGAGACGACTGATCAAGTTTCATCTAGCTTTAGCGACTTTTTGTATACGTACCTGAATATGCAAACTTGTATTTATGCATGTTCTTTATACACTGTATGATTAAATCATATTCTTATTACTTTCACTAGGGTGCCAACCTATGGAAACCTCACGAATAAATTACAGTGAGTTGGTGAATTGTCAGTCATGATGTGAGTTGAAATGTATTCATGTGTCAAAAATCATTACGTAATAGTCAAACGTGCTTTAGTGTAGTTATGATCCAATGTGTTTGATTACATAGTGTCATATGAAAGAAATGCTCAGAAATGATAGAACTTTGTTTGATCACATAGTGTCATCCCTCTTTGAAACCACCTCTCTTTCTCGTCCCTCTTTGAATCCACCTCTCTTTCTCGTCCCTCTTTGAATCCACCTCTCTTTCTCGTCCCTCTTTGAAACCACCTCTCTTTCTCGTCCCTCTTTGAAACCACCTCTCCTTCTCGTCCCTCTTTGAATCCACCTCTCTTTCTCGTCCCTCTTTGAAACCACCTCTCTTTCTCGTCCCTCTTTGAAACCACCTCTCTTTCTCGTCCCTCTTTGAATCCACCTCTCTTTCTCGTCCCTCTTTGAATCCACCTCTCTTTCTCGTCCCTCTTTGAAACCACCTCTCTTTCTCGTCCCTCTTTGAAACCACCTCTCTTTCTCGTCCCTCTTTGAATCCACCTCTCTTTTTCATCCTTCTTCTCCGCTTGCTTCGTCATCAGTTGCATTCTCTCCCGCCCTGGACATGTCAGATGGAACTCTCCTCTGGTGTCATAGCTGCAGTTTTTGAAGCGGGACGTGGCACACATATTCAGGACTGGTCTTGGGACCACAGCGTGTGCAGTATTTAATTATGCCATGGACTGCTGGCACATTCCACATTTTGTAGCTTTGGGGCTGACTTCCAGGATGGTCATTGTTATTTCGCTAGAACGTATTCCCAGCTGTGTGTTATTATCCTGTCCGCCTTCTCCTTTATAGTCGCATGGACCTTTCCCATAGCCAGCCTCCAACCAGATCCACGAAGATTAAAGTCCAAACAGTGCTGGAAATTTGGCTACAAGGACACATATTGTGCGGTTCCTGTATTGTGATATAAGGGAATCTGTTTAATACATTACAGGCTGTTTGGTTTGTTATATAGTTCCTTGCAGAGGCTGCTCCTAGGCTCTTACAGAATGTGCGAGAGAGGCGCAATATCTGTGCCAGCCACATTATGTAAAAGGTGTGGTGTGTTACACCACACTAGCGATCACGATAGTCATACTGGCGTTGCTGCTACGACTGCTCTTCCACTTGGGGTCCTTTCTGTGTATCTTCTGCAATTCCCTGGCAATTGGCACCCATTCTGGCATCTGAAAAACACATTTAACATCTGTGTTTAGTATAACACTAAAATAGTGAAACCATTTGTCGCCCAAAACCGTACATCGCACACCAATCTAAACTGGTTAAAATGTCATATATTCGGTAGAAATAAAGTTTGACAATGCTTATGACATATAATAGCGGCTTAGTAAACGTAGACGAATACAAGTATATAATGCTTTGCAACATTTGCCTCAAATTTTCATCAATTGTTTATTTTATTGATGTGACATTTTATATGAAAACTATATGCTATATATTTAGCTTATCCATTATACAAATAAACTATTATGTAGAAATATAATATGGCTATCACACGGTTGATATATCGCGATAATGCTGCAATCGTAAGTCACCTGAAACTGTCCTTCATCTCCAAGTTGGAGAATGTCTGTTCCCATGAAAAACACTAAGGTGCACATTATTCTCCTGATGATGAAGCACCCATATTAACTCAGCGAAAATCACCAATTTACTCACTACTAGACATTAATCAGACATTCATAGAAATGCGTAGAAACACATATTAAAAAACACTTACCAATTGTGTTCCTAGGGTCTTTGGTAAAACTGGACTCCATTCTATTTGATTGGCATCGCTTTCATTCCCACAAAGATCATTCGGAAGTAGCTCCGGGTAAATCACGACGTAGCAGTTCTTGCCGACGTATGGTTTCAGGTGGTGTCGGGCGACATATGATTACAAGGCCCGTAAAAAGTGTAATCAAACGTAGGAAAATGTCTTTACACATTAGACTATTGACAAATATTTAGCTTGACATATGTTACTGATGACATATTAATAGTTCTTACTAATGTATTGAACTCTTCTCACAACGCATCTGCAAATGTGCGACGTACGGTTGCATAAAAAACTTCCCCAAATCGGTTTTGGGACCTCCCACAAGTTATTATTCAACGATTTTAATTTAAAACACTGCATATCCAAAGTATATCCAGCTGAAGCATCACGTTCTATGAGAAATCCATGTTATTTCGTGATATGTTGTACTGCATTTGCCTGTATGAAGTAGTGTGACGTACGGTTTCACAAAAACTTCCCCAACACAAAATAATCAGGAAAATTCAGGGATTTGACCAGAAATGTTAATATTGTTGTTAGTAATTCCTGAAATATATGCCATTTTTTAACTTAACTATTAACTGTATGTCTAACATATGGTTCGAATAACACAAACTGTTTTAAAGTCATCATTGTGCAAATACTGCACAACTAGGAACAAAAATGACCCATTTATTGGAGACAGTACTCAGCGTTTTCATGGTACATATATAAAAGTAGGATTCCCAAAAAAGTCCTAATCAAGATGCATACGTACGACCTGATCACAACCGTGACCTGATCACAACCGTGACTTGATCACAACCGTCTACTCAGTTTATTGAAGGAACAATGGTCATAAACAATGTTTGTGAACGTTTCACGAGAAATGACCATATATATATATATATATATATATATATATATATATATATATATATATATATATATATATATGTGTATATGTATATGTATATATATATTGAATGTTGAACTGGGGCTTAAAGGGTTAAATAATAAACACGTCCATGACACCTACACTGAACTTCAACATTAAATGAGCGTCGCACTGCACTTGATGTCTCTGTGTTGATGCCACCGCATTGGTACGTTCCAGCGTCCTCAAACTGCACGTTCTCAATGATCAGCTCCTGCCCGTAGCTGTCAGTGCGGGCTCGTGGGGACATTGGTTTTGTGAGTCGCTTCCAGTCAACCCTCGGAGTAGGGCTAGGAAACACCCATATGCCACAACACATATAGACACGACTTCATACTGACACAGTCTACAGTCTTGTTGAACCTTTTTCCAACACATTGAGCATCCCATCATAAATTGCACAGACCACTTCCTATCCCAATGTAAATAGTATGCAATGTGTGTACTGTGAACCACTTTGACACACTCAAAACAAACATAACTAAGATGAGTTAGTGCACATGAATAATAAAGATTAACATGAGACAGGTGGTATACATGCATGATTCAATATTAACATGAGCTAGATAGTACACATAAACCATTAAAGGCTAACATGTGACAAGTGGTACACGTGAATCATTAACCATTAACATGAAAAAGGTGGTACACATGAATCATTAAAGGCTAACATGGAACAGATGGTACACAAGAATCATTAAAGACTAACATGTGGCATACATGAGTCATTATAGACTAACATGAGACAGATGGTACACATGAACAGGGTTGAAAAAAATCATGATTTTTGTTTAAAAAAATATAAAAAATCAGATTTTTTTTTATTTAAAGCGGATTTTTTTTATTTTTTTTAGTTGTTTTATTTTTTTTTAAACTGGTATATAGATATTTATATAGATGTTTACATTTGTAAACTCTTTCAAACATGTCATATTCAAATCGATTTGGGTTCTTGTCTTAACAGAGGGTACATGATTTCTGCTTATATAAAGACATTAGACAATGTCCACAATGTCCACCCCCTGTAGTTGCATAATCTGTCTTGGAAATGAAAGCATGCTGTGTGTCTGTGGCTGTAGCAGTGGTAATTATTGTTTGCCTATATGGTGTATTAGCACCTGTCCAGGGCTCTGTGTACTCTAAGGGTCTCTAACCAGAATACAACCTGGTACAGTATTAAACAACTGAGTCAACATACTGAATTGGTAACAACTAGCACAAGTTATAAGTGGACTTAAACTCAGGGCTTCTGTGTTGAAAAGATACTTCCTCTGGAAGACAAATTTGTGTGGCTTCACTGCATTCAGAAAGGGAATAGCTCAAACATACACCATGTCATAAAATATTTGACTATCAGGCTATCTGGTGACAATACAGCTACACAAGTGTGTGCATTTTGTGTTTTGTATTAAAAACATACAAAACTTTGTTGATCTCAATGCTTGTAAATAATTATTTGTGTTAAATTCATATAAATCAGCGATTAAAAAAACCGGAAGTCAAAAAAATCATAAATCAATGATTTTTTTTTGGAGTGATTTAAATCAATGACTTAAATCAAATGATTTAAATCAAACAACCCTGCACATGAATCATTAAAGGCTAACGTGAGACAGATGATACACATGAATCATTAAAGGCTAACATGAGACAGATGATACACATGAATCATTAAAGGCTAACATGGAACAGATGGTACACATGAATCATTAAAGACTAACATGAGACAGATGATACACATGAATCATTAAAGGCTAACATGAGACAGATGATACACATGAATCATTAAAGGCTAACATGGAACAGATGGTACACATGAATCATTAAAGACTAACATGAGACAGATGATACACATGAATCATTAAAGACTAACATGAGACAGATGGTACACATGAATTATTAAAGACTAACATGTGGTACACATGAATCATTAAAGGCTAACATGAGAAAGGTGGTACACATGAATCATTAAAGATGAGATTCAAATTGTAAGATGACCTGCCATGGAATGACCCACCTTTAAGCTGTAAGATGCACTGACCTGCCAAGGAATGACCCACCTTTAAGCTGTAAGATGCACTGACCTGCCAAGGAATGACCCACCTTTAAGCTGTAAGATGCACTGACCTGCCATGGAATGACCCACCTTTAAGCTGTAAGATGCACTGACCTGCCAAAGAATGACCCACCTTTAAGCTGTAAGATGCACTGACCTGCCATGGAATGACCCACATTTAAACTGTAAGATGCACTGACCTGCCATGGAATGACCCACCTTTAAGCTGTAAGATGCACTGACCTGCCATGGAATGACCCACCTTTAAGCTGTAAGATGCACTGACCTGCCAAGGAATGACCCACCTTTAAGCTGTAAGATGCACTGACCAGCCATGGAATGACCCACCTTTAAACTGTAAGATGCACTGACCTGCCATGGAATGACCCACATTTAAACTGTAAGATGCACTGACCTGCCATGGAATGACCCACCTTTAAGCTGTAAGATGCACTGACCTGCCAGAGAAGATGCACTTGATACTGAGTGTCTCCCCCCGCACAGCCACTTGGTTGGTGTGCGGCTCCCACACGATCGTTGGCTTTTTGTTCAGAACCGTCTCTGAAGTATAACATCTCAAACTTACTCCAGGATGACAACTACTGAATGTTGATATTGTGAGTAAAACCACTGTCTGCTTCATAGAAAACAAAGTGTAAAGTTTCTTAAAACTGCATCCTCAACTGATTTAGCCTATCATGAATCCAGTTTGTTAATATCCTAATGTGCAGTGTGTAAATAGCTTAAGTAATATCCGCAGTCGGTTTAATTAAAAAGTGCATTTTTTTTAATATAATTGACTTTAGCTGTTAGATCTAGTAAGGCTCAAAATAGTAGATATCCAAAACGGTAAACATTGTATTGGGTCAAAGCTGATCATGGGCGTGACTTCCATCCTCTCACTGATCACATGACAAAGTTGAGTTTTCAGCTTTTCCATTTTCACTTCAGCAGAAACAAATAATTTATTAGTTTTTCTGATGATTTCACAAAAAACTACATAAAAAATTTGCATGAACAAGCTAGCATGTCGTAGTGGATGCTAGGTAGGTTTGAATTTTTGCAAAATGAATTTGAAATGAGACGAGCAAAAAAACCGAATTGTTGAGGCACTTTTAATTACATTATAAAGGTTAAATGTTACGACATTCCATAATGGGCAAAATAGCAACAAGCTTGAATGGACGATTGACAACAAATGACAAATAAAGACAATGAAAAAATAACAAAATCACAGCTGAATGAGTTTCCAGTGGCATGTTTAGTCCAAAAAACCACAAACTTAGTACAGGTGTATTTCACAAAACACACAAACAAACTCGCAGTGAATAAGAGAGTACACTAAAAATAAAGAAATACTGACGTCCTTGGGGGGATATGAAGGCGAATGCACCGCGTTCAATCTTTCTCATCATAAGGTTCTGTGCAATGCACGCATACTGACGGCCACCCTTTGCATCACCAGGAACGATGTTTGCAAAAAACAGGTTTCCTGGCCAAAAAAGAACATACAATGCACAGATGTTAGACCACATTACTCTCGACCGTGCATCCTGCAGTTGCATCTAGGTCAACATTTTTCAGTTACACTTGTAATTGTTGCAATTTTAAAAGTAATGGTTCAACGCGTTAGCATCATAAAAGCAAATGCACTTGAACAATGAACTGAAATGTGTACATGTCAAAGGATACTATTATAATAATTTTTTGCTTATTGTATCTATAAACATCAGATCAATTCGAGCAATTCGAATACAATTTGAGCTAAACCACAACAAAGAAACATTGCGTAATGGTGAGAAAAGTTGCCACACCGTACAACAATGGTGAAATAAATCCTAATTGTGTTGTAATTTAGTGGTCATTATAATGGTAATATGTGGTCTGTAAGGGTTTCTGTAGATTGTGTACATCAAGATTGATGACTTTGTGAGTCCATGAAAGGTTTTACCCATTTACCTGTGTGAGATACTTTCTTTACTTCCACACAGACACCATGTAGAATGTACAGTTTTTTTAGAGTCTCTTCCGAAAGACAGACAAAGTAAGGTGAATGAATGAAAGTTTTAAAACAACAGTAGTAGGTGGATATGAACCCCGGTCCACTTGATTGACAGTCTGACACTCTAAGAACCTGTTAGCTGCATGTAGTAGTATTTGTATAATATATAGTTGTACTTGTAATGTATAATGTAACCTCTACTTAGGAAGATGAAATTCTGTATTTCATTATTACCCACAGTTTACACAAACCTTCAGGGTCGATTGTGATGCGATCAGTGGTCACCACTGGTTCGTACGTCCCTGTCTGTGAAATGATACCCCAGAAAATCAGAGCTTTGGGGTAGCTAGTGGGGATAATACACGGCAACTTCAGTCCTTCGCCCAACTGAGGACTATGTCGATAAGGATGGCTCTGTGCAGGAAACCGATCCAGCCCTATGAAGGAGACAAGAAAAATAGCTGGACAAGGATCAGGAAAATTGCATCAAGATAACAAACAAGCAGGAAATGCAAGAGCTTCTAAGATAGCAAAATGGAAACCGTCTGGCATTTTTACTAGGATAGCTGCCACATTTTCTTTCATAACATATTGGAAAATCTCACAACTGAAATGAGAAGGTTGCCCTCTGGAATCTTGCTAAGGGGCTGAACTAAAAAGAAAAGAAAAATGCAGGGCAGCTTTAACAGCACAAAGTGTCCACCTTAACCCCTAAGCTCCCTGAGTATCTAGACCACTGCATGGGGTGGGCTTACTATTGCCATAGCTGCAATTTTGTGGTTATGTAGTCAGAAACGTATTTCTGATCAGACAAGTTTTAAAATCTCTCTGAAATCGTTTCATGATATTTCATTGACAACTACAATGTCACAATTAGTTTCAACTTAAAATCTCACTTCGCAACAAGGCGCTGCTCATGCGTGACTACATCGACGAACGCGAATTGGACGTCGTCGCCTTGATGGAAACTTGGCTGGGAGAAGATGAAACGACTGCCGTGTCCGGACTTCACGTTCATACGCCAGCCGCATGGTGGCGCTTACCGTGATGGAGGCGTGGGAGTACTCTTTTGAAAGACACTACAACTCGTTTCTTGTGCCAATATTGACACCCATGCGAGTGAGACATGTCGCGTTATTTTACGCAACATCCGCATCGGCTGTACCATGCGCGTGATCGTCGTCTACCGACCGCCAACGTCCGACTTCCGCTCCTTCCTGTATGATGTTGGAAAGGTGTTGCTCATCGCCGCGGCCCACCCTACTGAGACTGTCGTGTGTGGGGACTTCAACACGAGATATGGCGATCCGACTTGCACTGACGCAACTAACTTGGCCGATTTGCTGGGGACTTCAGGCTTCGTACAACATGTCAAAGGATCGACCCACGAGCGTGGCAACATTCTCGATCTTGTCAGCACGTCGGAAACGTCAGACGTTATTGCCACTGCTGTTAAGCCTACAACTATGATCACCGACCACTACGCAATTGAATGCGAACTGTATCAGCCAAAACCAACGCGCCTGAAACGCCACGTCGATTATCGGAGGTACGCAGCGATTGACAACAGTCGGTTTGCAGCTGATCTGTGGCTGCCGATTTCAATGCTCATGAGTTGGACCCGATAGCCCTTCTCTATTGTTATGACTATTGCCAACGCACTGTCGTTGATGAGCATGCCCCTCTCGTGTCACGGACTATTACGGTGAGGCCGATGACCCCATGGCACACCAGTGAACTGGCCGAAGAAAAACGAGCTCTGCGTCGGGCCGAACGCCATTGGCGACAATCAGGCTTAACAGTTCATCGACAAATATATCCGGACCGGCGCAATACTTTCCGGAAATCACTGAGGAAAGCACGTTCTGAACACTATCGAGCAGAAATCGAGAAAGCTGACGGCAATATGCGCCTGGTCTACAAACTCGCAAATGCACTTCTGGGTTGAGGCGTAGACCGGCCCCTACCCGAAGGGTCAGACGCAACCCACGCGGTACTTAAAAAAAAATTGCTACCTTATTCTAGCGAAGCTTCACAGTTCACAGACAAAGTGGATGCGCTGTGTCGTAACCGGTCTCGGCAGCCAGGCGATGACATGATGACAGAGGTGACTGCTCGTTTAAATTTCTTTGAACCTGCGTTGCCATCGGACGTGAAACGAATAGTGCTGGCATCTGCTGTGAAGTCGTGTGAACTGGACCCACTCCCAACATCGCTCCTGAAGTGTCACATTGATTCTCTGTCTCCGGTCCTGGCCCGTATCATCAACGTCTCTCTATCGTCTTCTGTGGTTCCTCCATCAATGAAGCACGCTGTTATAACACCAATACTAAAGAAGCGAGGCTCTGACATCAACGTACTCACCAACTACCGCCATATCTCTAAAATCATGTTTGTGGCGAAGATAAATGAGCTTTTCGTTGCACAACAACTGCAACAGTTCATGGACGAGAACGGTATTTACAGAGTATATCAAAGTGCGTACCGTCCACATCATAGTGCCGAGACAGCGCTTTTGCGTATCCATAACGACGTGGCACAGGCTATAGATAGTCGCCGGGGTGTACTTCTGGTTTTGCTAGACCTCACTGTGGCATTCGACACCATCGACCACACCATACTGCTGCGATGATTGCGTGGCTACGGATTATGTGGCGACGTACATGCTTGGCTGACATCGTATCTGCATAATCGAACAAATGTAGTACGCGTGAAGAGTAGCTTGTCGGAAGTTTATAACATTACGACAGGAGTACTGCAAGGGTCGGTTCTTGGACCTATACTTTTTAATGCCTACATTGCTCCTTTAGCGAAACTATTACACCAGCACAACATGCAACGCCACCTGTATGCCGACGACACTCAATTGTACGTCACTTTCCCACCAACGGACCACATGCAAGCTCTCGCACGCATGGAGGCCTGCATACAGGACGTAAAAACATGGCTCTGTGACAACAGACTCGTCATGAATGAGGACAAATCAGAAGCTATAGTTTAGCCGCATCAACATCTGTGGCCAGTTCGTTGACACATCCGCCGTTATCCGAGATCTTGGATTTGCCATTGACACTCATCTGTCGATGGCATCTCAAGTGTCGAACATATGCCGCAGCGCTTACTATCATCTAGCTCGAATTGCTAAGATTCAAGACTCTCTCACCACCAGCGTTTGCAAAAGTCTGATTCACGGACTAGTAACATCACGGCTTGACTATGGCAATGCGATGCTATTTTTAATAACCGATCGCCTCCTGCATCGTCTGGAAATGGTCCAGCGGTCAGCGGCTCGCATTGTCATGCAGATTCGACGGGGTGATCGCCAGTCCATGATGACAATACTGCGGCAACTTCACTGGCTGCTCATTAAGAGAAGGATTGAGTATAAGATACTCGTCCTTGTGCACAAGGCACTCTACGAAGGCACACCAGAGTACCTTGCCGCACTGCTGCACCAGTACGCACCACAACGCTGCCTACGCTCTGCCGGCGGGCTACTTCTCGACGTGCCACGAGTCAACCTAGAACGTTTCGGCCGCCAAGCATTTGCCTGCGCTGGCCCCACGCTGTGGAATAAACCGCCTGCCAACATACGTGGAAACGGCAACCACCCGCAATTCAAGAAGCTACTAAAGACATTTCTTTTTTCCACAAAATGGGTTTTACCGCTTTGATATTGCATTTTTAATGATCTTATTACATATTATCAATCCTTTTTATGTTCTGTACTATTGATGATATTAGCGTTTTATTTCCTATTTGAGATTTATCTTTTATATACAAATACCATGTAATCAGTATACTTTTTCTTAAAATAATTTTACACATGCGAACATTCTGCATAGTTTTTAACATTTTATACAGCGCATGTATTATTGTTATTATCACTATCTACAAACAAGTTTGTATCGTGTGAACTGATGCCTGTACACACCCGTGGACGGGGCAGTAGCCCCGGATTTGATGGTGTCAAAATAAAGTTTTATTATTATTATTACTATCACAATTTTGAACTGGTCATTAACACATGCAGCCATAACAAAACAAAGTCATAGAATATATGACAGTTTTGGGGAACTGAATGAACTTTAAACATTAATATCAAACAGACATTGCAAGAAATTCTTCTAAGAGATCCACGTACTTGCTGGTCGTAGGTAGACGACGTCTGTGACGGCAGTGCCGACACGATTGCTCGCGATGCATTTGAAGAAGCCCTCATCCTTCAGAATGGGGTTAGCAAAGATGAGGGTACCAACACCTGGCTGAATGATTACTCGGGGATCATTACCGCTGGGAGAGAATTCACGGTCGTCCATCTCCCACCGATATCTACAACCACGTCCAAACAGTTACCGCAAGGTGCTGCATAGAACATGCAGAAAAACACGAAGAAAAACAATGCAGCCAAGTATGACAAATTTTAAGGAATAAAATTTATTTTTATAAAGATATATATATATATATATATATATATATATATATATATATATATATATATATATATATATATATATATATATATATATATGATTTATGGTTACGATAAATGTGTTATAACCAGGACAACACTTATGAGATGTTTATTAACATTCCATTTATCTTTGCTAAGTCAAAAAAATTGCAGCTCTATAAATATTTTGAGTTGCCATGCGGGCCACTGTAGTCAAAAATGTAAGTTGCCCGAAGCCATTTTTGGGCGCCAATGGCGACCGAGCGACCGCTAAATCTCACCCCTGATATATGATGTATTTAAAACTGACATTCTTCTATAAAAAAAATTATTATACACCTTTGTGTGTGTATATATATATATATATATATACAATATACAAAATTATTATACACCTTTGTGTGTGTGTGTATATATATATATTCGCTCAACTTGTAACTGTACGGCCGTGTGGCGCCACGCGCCAGGCTGGCACTGCGTAGCACTACTTATATGTACATCCACCGTTTTAGTAATATTTGGAGGTAAAATCAGGTCCTGTGAAAAATCAGCAGGTCCTGTAAACTGTTCAGTTCACAGGACTTGATGTCCTGTGACGCTTGGAGACTTTTCGCATAGACTGTTGGTGTACCATGTTATCAAAACAAAACAATCTGTCACATGTGTACAATATGTATGAAAATAAATGTTTCAAAACTGTTTGTTTTGGGCTACCTAAGAAACTGTCGGGCTACTTTACCTTGCAAGGTTGGTAGCCCGACTGGCTACCTTCAATGACTTGCTAAATCTCACCCCTGATATATGACAGTACCCAACAATATTTAATGAAAACAAACCAAACTTTCAATGAGACAAACTTGATTAACATTATGAGTGACATGAAAAGGCTAGACAGGCCAAAAATCTAGAAGATACATACTCCGGCTTTGGTTGTCCTGAAGCCACACACTTCAGTTCAATACTCTCACCAACGACAAATGGAACAATCCTTGGAGGATGTTGCAAGATCAAAGGAGGTATGTCTACTGCAACAATTTAAATTCAAATTTAATAAATTTATTCAAACAGAAAATATTGATAGTAATGGTTGCAAAATTAGCGATATGATTATGTAATTATATTAACAAATATGTTATGTTTTTTGGAAGAAATCACTAAGTGGATAGACGTGGGATCGCCAGTAGATATTATCTACTTAGATTTTCAGAAAGCTTTTGACAAAGTGCCACATCAAAGATTACTACTTAAATTAAAAGCCCATGGTATCGGGGATAGCATAACTGACTGGATAGAACAATGGCTGACTGACAGAAGACAACGAGTTGTAGTAGATGGAGAAGTTTCAAATTGGAAATCGGTTTTGAGTGGGGTACCTCAAGGATCAGTATTAGGACCTATATTATTCTTAATTTATATCAATGACTTGGACGACAGTATAACAAGTAACGTACTGAAATTTGCGGATGACACAAAACTGTTTAGAAAGGTTAATACTGATGGTGATAAACAACATTTACAAAACGATCTAGACAGATTAGTGAAATGGTCTGAGAAATGGCAGATGTTGTTCAATTTTGGGAAATGTAAATGCCTACATACAGGACATAGGAACTTGAATGTAAACTATAAAATGGGAGATACTGTTCTGGGTACTACTGTAAAAGAAAAGGACTTAGGAGTTACAATAAGCGCTGATATGAAAGTTTCAGAGCAGTGTGGTATTGCAGCTTCAAAGGGTAATCAAATTCTTGGATTGATTAGAAGAAACATAACATACAAGGGAAAAAAGTTAATTATACCTCTTTATAAAGCAATAGTTAGACCTCATTTAGAATACTGTATACAAGCATGGAGACCATATCGTAAGAAGGATATAGATACGCTTGAACGCATACAAAGGAGAGCAACTAAAATGATTCCAGAACTTAGAGACCTTAGTTATGAAGAACGCCTGAAAGAATGTGGTTTAACAACTCTAGAGACAAGGAGGTTAAGAGGAGATCAGATTGAAGTTTTTAAGATATTGAATGGGTATGAAAATATTGATAGAAATATGTTTTTCTCACTCAAGAAGGATAGCAGAACTAGAGGACATGAGGTAAAATTAGTAAAGGATCAATGTAGATTGGACATCAGGAAGCACTCGTTCTCACAGAGGACAATAAATGAATGGAACAAATTGTCTACAGATTGTGTAACTGCTAGCATCGTGAATATGTTTAAAAACAAGGTTGACACATATCTCAGGAGGGCGGGCTATAAGTAGATGAACATTGTTGGACTCTCGATAAGCCAATGGCTTCCTTGTCCACTTGCCATCTGGGCCTTTGGCTTGGATGGCAAATCTTGTTAAATCTTGTTAAAATCTTGTAATGACTTACAAATTATTTGTAGCAATAGTTATATTATTAATGAAGACTGAAAGAAATACACACAAGAATTTAACAAACTTTAGGTCAATGAATTCCCTACACAAGTATTGTCAAGTGTGATTACAAGAAAATATACAGGTAGACAATACTCAACATACATAATCATATACAACTCAAATGTGAACAAACGAGCGAGCGAGTGAATGAATGAACAAACCGAAAGGTGGACTAATTTATGGAAGTTCTTGACTTACACATCGATAGCATAAGTAACAGTTTATATGCTGTTTAGTCTATTAGTACGGAAGAAGTTTAATTTTTCAAAAAAACACTTGATGAGTCTCCCAGTCACACCTGGTATGTGACAAATGACTGAATATCAGCCACTGACCCTGTAAAAACTGAAAAAGATAACCTGCATATAACCAAACTAATATTAGCTTACATAATTTAGTGACATACAATATCCAGTTGTGGAGACTGACCTTTCCGTTCAGTCACTACTCGTTCCCTCTGACCACAGACACGGCAGAGAAAGAGCGTCAAGATGACACCGACATTGACACACGTCATTCTCCGTGGTGACACACCTCACTGAGAGACCTGAAACATAAATATATGTCACTGTATTGGTAGCTTGACATATGACCACCTAATGGTCCAAAGTGGTTCTAGATTCATGGGTGGTCTTAATTATGAATTGTTTGTCTGGGAATAAATTTAATTATGAGAGACTCATCAGAAAATTGGCTGTAATTTTGGAAGTGGTATGAATTCCAGTGTGGAGAAAATGTCTTTATATCAGGAAGGTGCATGCACATGCGTGCGTGAGTATGCGTGCAGGCGTGCGTGCATGCACATAACTGTGTTCTGGGTTTACATATTATGTATAATTAATGTTGTCTCCTCAATTGATTTAGCCCATCACAAATCTGGTTCATGGATGTTTAAATCTGTAGGGTATGAATAGTTTAAGAAATTAAGTAATAAGCACGGTCAGCATATTATACTATTAATGAAATCTTCGAAAGGATTGAATTTGTAGATTATATCGCAAAATTTGCAATCCGGGCCCTTATTATAATGGCTTTGTGTTTTGCTCTTACCTCGCTTTATCTATCCCAACAGGTTCATTATATCATACTACATCACTTTTCTTGTGTGGTTCTACCTAGTACAGCATCCCCCATTTTATATTCCTCGTCCATATTTCCATGACCTATGTGTATACATTTACACTTCCCAAAATTGAATAACATTTGCCATTTTTCTGACCTTTTAACTAATTTTTCTAGATCATCCTGTAAACTTTGTTTATCTGTATCATTAGTAACCTTTCTGAATACTTTTGTGTCATCTGCAAATTTGAGTACTTTGCTAGATATGTCATCCTCCAAATCATTTATATATATTAAAAACAGTATAGGGCCTAATACTGATCCCTGTGGTATCCCACTCAAAACAGATTTCCAGTTTGAAATCTCACCATCTACTATTACTATCTGTCTTCTGTGTGTAAGCCACTTTTCTGTCCAGTTGATTACATCATTACCTATACCATGGGCTTTTAGTTTAAGTAACAATCTTTGATGTGGCACTTTATCGAAAGCTTTCTGAAAATCTAAGTAGACAACATCCACTGGTGACCCGTCATCTACCCACTTTGTAATTTCTTCCATACATAAGAGATTGGTTAGACATGACCTTGCTTTTAGGAATCCATGTTGAGATGTATTTATTAATTTATGTTTTACAAGGAATTCCACCATGTGGTCTCTAATTAATGTTTCGATACAACTGATGTTAAACTCACTGGTCTGTAATTTTCTGGCTTCTTCCTCGATCCCTTCTTAAATAGTGGCGTAATGCTTGCTTCTTTCCATTCTGAAGGAACTATTCCTTCTTCTAGTGACAAGTGAAACAATTTTGCAAGTGGTATACTAATTTGCTCAACAATTTCCTTAAGCAGTTTTGGTGGTATCCCATCAACTCCAGGTGATTTATTATCTTTCATCTTCTTAATTTTCTTTGCTATCATTTCAGGAGTTACAAATAACTGCCCTTCTGATTTATTGCTCTCAAATTTAGTCAATGGAACTGGAAGTGAGCTGATATCTTCTGTGGTAAAAACTGAGCTGAAATACTCATTCATGACCTCTGCCATTTGGAACCCGTCTGAAATTATGTTTTCACTGTTGTTTTCCAGTGGTCCGACCTTATCTCGAACTTTCTGTTTACTCCTTACATAAGCATAGAAACTCTTGCTGTCATTTTTTTTATATTACCTGCCAGTTTGTTTTGATTTTCTAATTTCAGTTGTAGCTAGGTTAAGTGCCTCTTTGTAGTTTGTGTAGTCTTCTACATTTCCAGTGTGTTTATAGACCCTCCACAGCATCTGTTTATGAGCAATTTTTCTAACAGCCTCTTTTGATTTTGATTTTCTAATTTCAGTTGTAGCTAGGTTAAGTGCCTCTTTGTAGTTTGTGTAGTCTTCTACATTTCCAGTGTGTTTATAGACCCTCCACAGCATCTGTTTATGAGCAATTTTTCTAACAGCCTCTTTTGACAGGTGTTTTTTCCTGGACCTTTTCCCTTGTTTTCTTAATGGAACAAATTTCTCAATAATGCCCTCAATCTCGTATTTTAAACAAGTCCAGCATTCTGTTGCTGTCTTGTTCTTCAGCAAGTTATTCCAATCTATATTTGCTAGATATGTTCTCATCACTTTATATTTGCCTTTGTTGAAGTTCCTCCTCCATTGTTTTTTATATGTATTCCCTGTTTTTACTTTTATATTAAAATGGATTTGGTTATGGTCACTTGAACCCAAAGGTTCATGTACTTTAACATTGTCAACTAATTAATTTTGAGAAGACAAAATTAAATCTAATACATTCCCACCTCTGGTTGGTTCCAAGACATGTTGAGTAAGGAAACAATCCTGTGTTAGAAGTAGAAACTGATGGTCGTCACCTCCAGCACTCTCTAATGATTCCCACTGTATATAGCCATGGTTAAAATCACCCATTATAACACATTCCCCCCTGCTCACCTCCCTTATCGCCTTTTGTAATTTTACATCTTCCACTTGTCCTAGATTAGGACTACGATAAACTACTCCTATTGTTAATGTTGAGTTCCTGGTAACTATGTTACACCAAATTGCTTCCACACTATCTGCTTCACTTTTCAGTGTTATTTCATATGCTTGGATAGATTCTTTAATATATAAAATTACTCCACCTCCCCTTCTTTCTCGTCTATCCTTCCTAAACATTACATAGCCTGTCAATGCTAACTCAGCATCTACTATATCTTCATTTGCCCATGATTCTCTGATGCCTATTACATGAGGATCAATATCTGCTACCATAATGTCTAACTCACTTTTTTTATTTACTATGCTCCTGGCATTTAAGCATACACATTTAAGTTCATTGTCCGAAATTATTTGGTGAACATTTCTTTGGATGTGTATCTGTAGTAGTACTCCTTTGAGTTTTCTCTGTCAGTTCCCCCTGCGCATCTAGTTTAAATAATTTAGGCTTAGGCTATTTTCAGGGCATGCTCTGAAAATAAGGGCCGATCGGAGGCTTATCTTTAGAGCAGCAGCTCTGTTATATCTGCATGCTCTGAAAATAAGGGCCGATCAGAGGCTTATCTTTAGAGCAGCAGCTCTGTTATATCTGCATGCTCTGAAAATAAGGGCCGATCAGAGGCTTATCTTTAGAGCAGCACTACAGCAGCTCTGTTATATCTGCTACATTTATATTTGGATTTTTAAGGAAATATTTGCTTTGTAGGTGAAATAACGTGGAGAAATAACTAGATAAACTCATAGCTGCACAGCCTTATTTTCAGATCATACTCTGAAAATAAGGGCCGATCAGAGGCTTATTTTCAGAGCATGCTCTGAAAATAAGGGCCGATCAGAGGCAGAGCTCTGAAAATAAGGGCCGATCAGAGGCTTATTTTAGGGCAGCAGCTCTGTTATATCTGCTACATTTATATTTGGATTTTTAAGGAAATATTTGCTTTGTAGGTGAAATAACGTGGAGAAATAACTAGATAAACTCATAGCTGCACAGCCTTATTTTCAGAGCATGCTCTGAAAATAAAAATGACAATGCAAGTCCAATGAAGATTAAAATAGGCCCAAAAAGGGCATTTTTAATTCATTAATCAATACAAAAAATCAGTCCAACACGCAAATTTCCTGCCCACCTCCATCGTGGACAAAATCAGCCGAGCTAATGACTGTACCCGCGTGGGGAGAACATTTTTTTTTCCAATAATGGGTCCTGGCAAGCAGCGCTTTAGGCGGACATGATTGGCTGCTGAGAATAGTTGACCTCCGAACTCTCTAATTCATAACAACAATACACGTGTTCAATTGAACCTATTTCAACAATGACACGTGGCTTGAACTTGACCTGTTGAAAATAACTGTAATTTCACTTGCACTTGTTTTGATAAATCAAACAGTTTTTTGTAATTGTACAAACTATAACAAACACGTGAAATTAACATGGATTACTCTTAGAATTGTGCCGCCCTAAAAGCAGGGACAAACTTTCAGTCAATCAATAATTATTTATTACAATCATATAAAACAAACAAAACAAGCCATGGGCACAATATGAGAAGGTATAACAAACATTATTGCTAACAATATCACTCGATTAAAAAGATTATGTGCCATGAAAGCTTAGACAACAAGTATTGACTATTTTGAGAAAACAAATAATAGAACATATGGCAAAAAGGCATTCCATGTTTCATGTTTTAATGCCTGTAAAGCTAATTAGAGAAAAACCTGGTCTATGTCAACCAACTATTTACAAGAACTTTTCCAAATTATTTTACAGTTTGGGTTAATAAAGTGACTGATCAATTCACTTTTCTGAAACAAAAATAACGAATATTTTACTCGTATTGAGCATGAACATTATAAACAAATCAACAAGTCTGGTAGCACCAATCTTAAAGACAACCTATGCACTACACGTGTGTCTTTATTCACATTTAAAGACAAACCAATAAGGATATAACTATAATGTTATTGACAATCTTCATGCAGGATGCATAATTAAAGAATTTTTGAAGTTAATAATGGAATTAGACTGAACATATTTTTTGGTTTTAATTGCAAAGCTTTCGACTTAATTTTAGTATAATTTACCTATAAAAGTAATGCTCAATCGGTGCCATAATATAACATAAATGAAGAAAATATCAAAAAAGGGAAGTCAAAGCACCACACAATCTATCCCAAATAAACATTGAACGACTTGACAGTGACAGATGATACGCTAAAGTAACAGTTTCATGATATACTTTCGTCAAATTGTTTGCTAAGATTAGTATATAATATATCAATGATTTCCAATACGTCCACATATGAAAAACATTCAGGAAAAGGGCCAACACTCACCTGTAGTGCAGTTATTTCTGAAACATTTAGTTTCAAGCAACGCGCCATTTTTGCCACCACAAATGCTGGCAAGAGTTCAGAGGTCAGCAATTCTCCGTAGCCAATCACGACCACGCGAGGCACTGCTTGCCAGGACCCGTTATGGGGAAAAAAAATTGCGCGCAGGGAATAGGAACTATTCCATCCTGCGTTTTGATTGGTTAAATCAGCTTCCGGTTTGCTCGGGAAATAACAAATTATGGGCTGTTATTTCCAGAGCTGCTAGGTAAATAGCCAGTGCGAATAAATGGTACCTGTGCCCTCGTCGACAACTCTGACAAACTCACACCCAAGAACTGCAGCGCAGGCAATTCCCTTTACAATTTAGGGATGTTTCGTACATAGCAGTCGAAGGGTGTTGCCCATGATTAAGTAGCTAAGCATAATAAATGTGGGGCTCATAAACCACCCTAATAAACCCCATTTAAAAAGTGCCTGGCCCCTGCCCTGGGCTAGGGCATGGGCTGGCTCATTATTGATATCGTAGGTCCTGTCTTATTCCAGCCGTTTCTTGAACACAGATTACTTACACGTTTTGTAGGCGCCACAGCTAGATGTTTGTCTGTCTCCCTTGTTCTGATCGTTTCAAAACCTAAATAGCTAAATTTACAAACCTTAATTGCGTGCGCGTAGTTTTTTCGCACCTGAAAAAACTTCACCTCGCTGGCGTCGGTGACCTCGTTCTAACTGTTGTCGCCACTAGTGCTTTTCACCTGTCGCTTACCCTAATCAATCACGTCTCATAATGCCCGTCCGTTGTCCACCGCACCCAATGTCTTGAAGGGGTTGCGGTCACTTGCCCCCCCCGGTCTTTTGCCCCTAGGTCACTTGCCCCTAGGTCACTTGCCCCTGCGGTCATTTGCCCCTTCCCTTAATGGAAATCTGGTCATTTGCCCCCTTTTTTGAAATTATGGTCATGCACTCGTACTCGTGTTCAATGTACTCAGATTTTACGAGTACATTAATTACGAGTACACCTGAGTACTTTTTCAATACGATAGGTGCTGTTGTTACTGACTCAGTGATCCAGACAGAAGACGGACCACTGCCATGATGGTGACAACAACACTGTCAAGGCCACCCAGCTGAAGGAAGAACTGAAGACCAAGGCTGCCACTACTCGCGGTACTCCAGGCCAGCTAGTATCAGACTCAGCTGTAACCACTACAGCTGATGTACGTGCAGCTCTGGGTGATGTTGATGTCTTGAAGAGAACACTACGACGACAGAGAGCTAAGAACAATCCGAAGAACCCAACATCTGTCAGTGACCTCATCATTGATGACACTTGGACGACAACTGGAGGGGAAGATCCCAAGCCTTTCCTCTTCTACGACAATGGTTCCGATGCCAGGAACCGTATGCTCGTCTTCGGTGCCTCCATCGCTCTGGAACACTTAGCCAGATCTGACATCTGGATGATGGATGGAACCTTTGACACAGCTCCGCGTATCTTCAAGCAGCTCTACGTCATCCGCGCACCACTGGACACATGATCCGTCAGTTGTGTCTATGCACTATTCTCTGACAAGTCCGAGGACACCTACCAGGAGTTGCTCCGAGCCTGACCCAACCACCGTGATCACTGACTTTGAGAGGGCAGCCATCAACTCCGTCAAGACCACCTTTGGTGATGATGTACAGGTCCAGGGGTGTTTCTACCACCTGACTCAGGCCACCTGGAGGAAGATCCAATCTCTGGGACTGATTACTCTCTATAGAGCTGAGGAGAAGATCAGACACTTTGTCGGCATGTTAGATGGACTAGCCTTCCTGCCAGTGAGTGATGTTCCTGGGGGGATGGAGTACCTCATGGACAACACTCCAGATGGACTTGAAAATCTTGTACGATACTTTGACTCTACCTATGTCACTGGGTCATTTCGTCGAATCCAGGCACCACCCACTGATGATGGTACAGTGCCAGCGGTCAGGATGCGTCACATCGCACCATCCTACTCCCCCACCCTGTGGAACGTACTTGATGCAACCATGGCTGGAGGCTCGCGTACTAACAATATGTGTGAAGCCTGGAACAGGGGTTTCAGCACTCTGGTTGGACATTCTCATCCAACCATATGGACCCTGATAGATGCACTACGTAAGGATTTTGCGGCTGTTGAGGGCACTATGCGACTCAACCAGCTTGGACAACCCCCCCCCCGCAAACGTGTACGTCGCACTGCCAAGCAGTTCCAAGACAGACTGGTCAACATATGCACACAGTTCAGTGCTGGGGATAAGACCATCGCAGATACTCTCCAGAGTCTTGGACACTGTATTCGTTTGAAATAATATCCTGATATTTGTTATGTTATTATGTGTGATTCAGAATTACATGAAATAAAAAAAACATCTCTGTGTTTGATTTATATGAATGAAAAAGGGGGCAAAAGACCTAAGGGGCAAAAGACCTAAGGGGCAAATGACCTAGGGGCAAAAGACCTAGGGGCAAAAGACCGGGGGGCAAATCACCTACACCCGTCTTGAAGCGCTACATGGCTTCGAAACCTCTCACGGTGATTTATATCAAAACGACACAGAAATAAGTGTCCGACAATGATTTCGGACTGTATAGACTATATAGCCAGTGATCTCGGCCTGTTCGAGGGCGTGATGTTGGCCAGAAATAATTAAGTGTCCGACAGTGAACTCGGCCTGTGCGGCAGTGATCTCGGCCTGTAATGTTCTATAAAAACAGATGTTAGATAAAGCTTCTTCTTGTCTAGTCAGTCATCTCGGCCTGTTTGAAGGAGTGATGAAAAGGCCAAATGAATGAATGACGTTTATTAAGAATATGCCTAATGGCACATAATTCCGATTAAGAGCATGAAATGTGGACCCTGTAACATATGCCAAGCATGTGAGCCTCATACAAAGCCGCCTGGACACAATGCTCACAGAGCCCACACTTCGACATAGCAATACAGTACATGTAGTAATATTCCTACAACACAAGACAATTCATGGCATCGTCACAGAGGGTGACCTAGTGGCGGAGTGACCCCCACCAATACCATGTGAATTGTATATAAGTGAGTATTAGTACAGATAGTACTGGTAGTGGGTAGCTGATAGGGGCCGGCATGCTTGCTGAGATTATTGGATGTATCTTATTTTGATGGTGTATGCTTGCCTAATTTCCTGCTCCTTAATTAATAAATCTAAATGTCATTCTTGGGCCTATTTCAAGGCCGTATACCGATACATATCCGAATGTTATTATTATGAAAATTAATGTTCTATGAGCTGATACACCGGATCGTCATTGTCCTCGGTGTCTGACTCGTAGGCTTGAGGGGTTACACCCGCAATGGAGTCCTCCTGGACGACCCTCGGCGCTTGCAGTGGAGGTAACGTCACCTCCGTGTCTGTAGTATTCTGAAGCAAAACACAAATCACATTTTCATTATCATCGTCATCATCACAGTTTTAGAAATGTTTATCTACTACAATTTGCAGTTTTTGTGTGGATTGATGATTATGAAATTATTGGTTCTACCTGCAAGGCGTAGGTTGCGTCAGGGTAATTAAACTGAGATTGCAGTGTCAATGCTGACGTGACCAACGTCCACATGTACCGTGTTGTTAGGTGCCTGTGACAGACGGGTTGACTCCAACTTTACGGGCGACAGCTGAAATAAATCTGCCAAAATGAGTGAATATTCCAGTGTTGTTTACTATCAACATAAAGTAATTACTGAACACAATTATTGCATATTTGGCATAATACACCGCAGTACTTCACAACAACAAATTATTACAAATTACCCTTGATGTATCTGGTGGTGGCGGCGGTGGCGGTGGCGGTGGTGGCGGCGGCGGCGGCGGCGGTACCGGTGTGTACACCTGCCAAGAAGACAATAACTGGTTTTAGTCCAAAAACACGTCGATTAACACATTTGAAGCAATATGCAATTATTTTAAAGTATAATAACTTTATATAATTACGGGTTGTGTGCACTCGTGTCAGCCACTTGAATCTATACAAAAATGCAGGGTTTGCATGAAAAATTATTTACAATTAAATTATTGTAGTTCGTCCAATATTACCTTTGTTGCACAATTGCAGCACCTCCATTGAGGCTGGTCAACGAAACCCTTGACCAGCTGTAGAAGGCTCTGTTGACACCAAATTCACACAAATAAATGTGTGCTATAATTATGATGTAATATTAAGAAACCCAATACATATGATGAAATATTCAGAAACATAATACAACCCATACTTTTTTATACATCAGTTCTTAGAAAAATATTGCCACCCCGCCACATAGCAATTAGCTTTCGGGTTGTCATTATTTCTGTATAGTATCAACAGTGAAAGGGACTGCATAACGCATGCAACATACCTGTCCCGCACACTCTGTGTTGACATAAGTTGCACCTGTCGCACAAAAGAGCCTCTTGCCGTTCACGCACGATTTGTAAACAACGGAGACACGCGGAAGGCTCGCGATTCATGATCACGATCACGATCACAAACAATAAAAATGTAGTCATATTTTTATCAACTTTTAAACTCTTATAGTCGTACTTTCACAAACAATTAAAATATCATACTTGTAAGTAAATCCATAGCTGAGTCCTTGATATTCCCCTCTTTATAAAGCTGGGTGGCGGCTACGATACTTACCAATCATCTGTATGGAACACGTCGCTCTTACCTCGGCCCACGTCGATTTGGTCTCCCACGCAATTAGCAGGGCATAACTTAAGCTTTTGTAGGCCTACTCGTCGACAACATCAAAAGGAGGCCATGTTCAGACAAACAACACGAACAGATCTGCTCAATGAAACAATGCAAGAGTAGAAAGCACATTATTATGACATCCACCATTTTTAACATAAAAATAATATTTTAAAACTGATTACTGCGTGGTAAATATTAACGGGATATTATGTTTGTGACGTCAATGCGACACCTATATCGGCTAAGAATAAGATCAAGACCGATCGTCCAAAAACATCTTTATTGCATTGAACATTGTTTATCGTAACAATAAATACATGATACAACTTCTTGTATCATTAAATATGGCCTACATTACTATAACAAGGCCCGTAATAAAAGACAGGCCGAGATCACTGCGGTACAGGCCGAATTCACTGCCGCACAGGCCGAGGTCACTGGCCGTGTTCACCAAAACAGGCCGAGATCACTCAGGCCGAGAACCCGAAAGGCCGAGATCACCGGCAACGGTTTAAAGACTATAAACCTATGTATGTTATCGGTGCTAAGTCTGTAATGGACTATTGCTGAATAGAAATCTAGATACAAATACCACTGGTGCCAGCCTGCTATTTAATTGGTGCCTGAGATAATCTATAGGTAATAATTACGTATCAATATTATACAGGGAATATATTTTTTTTACTTTTTGATTTTGTTGACTAATGATCCTGTGTAACCATTGTAGTAGTGCATGTAGTAATAATATGTTTGTATGTTTTTTATGTTATACAAAGTAAACGAAATCACTGTTTCCGTCCTCATGCGATGCCCCGGTTACAAAATGGTGTCAGAAGTGGGATGAAGACAGCAAAATAAACCCCAGCTGGAAGGAATGATAACATCACAAGAAGGGAGATATAACCGGAAGTCCATCGGTCGGCGCTAGCAGCAGTGATACGAGGCTCCGATAGGGCGATAGCTGTGCAAGGAATATTGATGCCGCTAGCATCATGTTGTGTTGCCAGACGTGACTGTGAAACGTCAATGACAATTCCTAAGCAATGAACGTTCGAGGCGACGAACTTCCGAGGCGACAACTTGGTGCCTAGATGGGTGGGACCAGTTTAGAACAGAATTGAGTGACGCATTTGAACTGTGACAGGGACACTACTGACAATGTCATGCCTCTGTGTAGTGGTTGTTTTCTTGCAGCGGGTGTATTTGAACCAGGTGTGCTTATGAGTTATATGTAATGTTTTTCTTGCAGCTTTTCCCTGCTTCTTGGGTATCATGGTACAGGCCATGTGTTGCGATGAATACTGATGGGATATTTTGAATGTTCATTCCCGCTTTGGAACTAGGTCATTAGGTGGGTCTTGGTTATCCAGCTTGGTCTTGGCAGTGATAGTACATGGTGCCGGTTAACTCCTCGGGTTAATTTTATCAACTGTGTCCTAAGAGAAGGTAATCCTGCAGTTGTTCCTGGTTATACACGTCACCGATGCTTGGTGTTAAGGCTTATAACTACCGAGACATTTGCTCATTTGTTAAATATGATTATTAGTTTCCTTGTGTTGGGGTTGCCTGCCTGTAGTCATGGATAACTTGGAGGAGCAGCTTAAGGTGCTGCGACTGCCGATTGAGAAATTCCGGGCCCAAAACAGCAGCAGCAGCAGCAGCAGCAGCAGCAGCAGCAGCTAGACAGTGTTAGGAACACACGAAGCTGGGAAGCTCATTGTCGAGACCGATGCCAGCTTCCAAGGGCTGGGTACGGTAGTTTCCCAAGAACATGGTGTTATCTCATACGCTAGTCGCGGTTTGAGGCCGGCGGAGAGAAACGACTACAGTTCCATGAAGTTAGAACTACTTGCTTTGAAATGGGCCGTCACAGATAAGTTTCGTCCCTATCTACTCGGGTCGCAATTCACAGTCTATACAGATAATAATCCCTTGAGCTATATTCAAACATCAAAGCTGGGAGCTACGGAGTTGCGTTGGGTTGCCCAACTTGCTCAGTTTGACTTCAGTATCAAATACCGCAGTGGTCGTACTAATGCCAGTGCTGATGCACTCAGTCGGAAGACGTGGCATAGAGAACCAGTGGTAGCTGTAGTGGAAACGAACTCTGTAGCAGTGGAAATGACCGAATTGGTAGTGGACCAAACAGTGTTGGATACATTGTCTACATCTGCAATACCCAACGAGATTCAAGAGCGACACCAAGTGATGATGGAGAGCGTAGAGGAAAATCTGACAGCAGCGGGCCAAGAAGCCAAACAGATGGGAGCAGTATCCCCACTTTCAGGGTATATAAAGCAGCAACTTGCTGAGTTAGAGGGTCAATACCCTATTTTGAGTCGTGCCTGTGTGGAGGAAAGGCACAAGGCCAGCTCAGACTGAACTGCAGAAGATGTCAGTAGTTGCTCATCGTTGGTACAGCAAATTGGACCAATTCATGTGTACGGACAATGTTGTATATGTTGAGTCATTTGAGAATGAGGAAGGAACGCTGCAGCTTGCTTTGCCGACCAGTTCGAGACAGCCAGTACTGGAAGCTCTTCATGACGGAAATAGACATCAGGGAAAAGATATAATTCTTGCTCTGGTAACAAAGGGAGCATTCTGGCATGGAATGAGCAAAGATATGGGCTCGTATTGTGCCAATTGTTCCAGATGCTGTACACCAAAGGCGCTAAGACCTACGACGAAACCGAACATGGGACACCTTTTAGCGGAGAAGCCCCTCCAGTTACTGGCAATAGATTTCACTACGTTAGAGAAGGCTTTGAATGGACGTGAACATGTCCTAACTGTGACAGATGCCTTCTGGCGAGAGTAGGACGCAACAGACCCTAGTGCAGCTACATGCAGCGTGCTCCTTCGATCGTCGGTCTGCAGTTTAACGTTGCCGAGACTATTTCAAGTGCATGAGTACCGAGTGGTGAAGTGACCCCGTGACCTCGGTTGTGCAGAGGATCAAGGCGCAGCACAGCGGGTGGTTGTACAGTAGGACACAGTCGCTACGATGGCTGGGTTGTTGACTAAGAAGGGCTGCTTATGATGATCAGTGGGGAGCAGGATCGGCGCCTGAACAGAGACGACGTCGGTGATGTACAACCCACACACATTTGTTGATGTACAGAGACGGGGAGCTGACACCGGTCGTGGTCGAAGCAAGTGGCTGGCTACGGGACGGCGATGCGCACAGAATCACGAAGCTGTGCCACAGGGTGTACACGGAACCGAAGAAGATCAGGCATTGTCGTGATACTTGCGGGCATATGCAATGAACCCAGCAGGCACTCCCAAGTCATGTAGCCAGCCGATGGTGCGTCCCAGCGGCGGCAATGACTCGACAGCACCGTAGACGGGCACACGAGAGGTTGGCACGGAGGACAGGGAGATCCGCTGTGTAAGCCCAGTGAAACTGCAAGTTACGGATGCACTGTGCGGGCGTAGATCTAGTCGCTGTGTACCTCGGCTGTAATAACACCACGCGAGACGGGGACGCCTCGACCGAGGTACGGTGACGGACTGGCCCGTGCAATGTTCGCCACACTGGACAAGGCATGGGACTCGAAGATAGTACTGCTGTCTCTCAAGTCGGGCCTGTTTCGGTCGCATCAAGCGGTCAGTGCTGTTCTACAATATTGAGTGCTGGTCGGCGCGCGAGGTCCACGCTACTGCAGTGGGTGGTTCCTTTGTTGCTGCTTGCCACGCGAGCGAGGCTCGCCAGACCCACCGGAGGATAAGCGCAGTCGTGTGGATGTGCCCATAAAATTGTGGAAGATATAGGTAGCTCGGTGGATGAGGCACTGTATGAGGGTGATGGAGGATGGCCCAAAAACACGCGCGCGCGCACACATACACACGCACGCACACATCTAGAATGGATACGTTTTTCTCTCTCAGCGTTGCTTAGCGAAGCATTCTTAATGACAGTAAGTTGTGTAACATCGATGCGCGCTTGCGTGCGTGCGTGCGTGCGTGCGTGCGTGCGTGCGTGCGTGCGTGCATGCGTGCGTGCGTATGTGCGTGGCTGCATCTTCGATTAGTGCATAGTGGGTCGTCTAGGGGATGATGATTTATTAAAATGCTTACTGCCAAAAATTAACGTTTGCATTAAACACCATAGAATAAACTTTGATACATGTACTAGCAGAAACTTTGAAAATATAAAACATGCATTTGACCTTAAAATAAAAAATTATCCCTACTGTACCTATCCTATTTTGAGGAAAGCTACTGAAACTACGGGTATTTTTGTTAGGCCTTTCCTTTGGCCTTTACAGTTACGAACATGAATACACGCTAATGGTATTTTGTTAGGCATTTCCTTTGGCCTTTACAGTTACGAACATGAATACACGCTAATGTTATTTTGTGAAAGACACGGCATTTTTATTACCTACTCTAGTCGACCTAATATATGGCAACGTGCCCGAGTGAAGTGGACAAGGAATACAAGGAATACATGTCCTCAGCATGTGGTGTAGTAAATCTACCGAGCTGTTGTGTGAAAGTTGACGATTTCCTACGAAACTGATTACTAATTGTTTCGATGTTTATATTATGTTTGGGCCTACCGACCTATGTAGGCATTCGTGACATATTATAGTATTATGATTCATCAAACCATTTGTCTAAGGTTTGTGCTTCTCTTTCTTGCAGCCCGAACACACGATGGCAGTTCTGCATCATGTCTATGGGACTTTTTAATAAATAAAATAAACTAATAGGTAGAACGGTATCGATTTGTCAGTTTGCTTATGAGAAATTACTCGCGTCTCTCTGGACAACTAAGACTATGAAATCCGCTAAATGGTGCCATGTCTGCTTGTTGACGAAATCATTGGAGCGGAACACTTGCAATTTAATATATAATAATACGTGGCCTTGTGGCCACCTTGGATTTCAAACAGATATCTTGATTATAGAAAAACAACATGTTTTTCAATGGTAAGATCAAATTCGAGACGAATTAAAGAGTCTTCAATTTTTTTATCCATAAAATTACATGTTGTGACCTTTGACCTTCATATGACCTTGACCTATGCCACCCAGCCTGAGCACCCCCTCTGGGAAATGTTCTAATGACCAAGTAGAGCAACATGTGTACAAATGTTGGTGCTTTTGTCAAGTGTGTCACGAATTGTTCCGTAAGCCACCCACGCACGCACGCACGCACGAACGCACGTATATTTTTGTATTGACACCATTTTAACTTTTATTTTGTATTTGGATAAATGAATGATTAGTATTTGGCCACGTGGGGAATGTGACCATAATTCACGTGCGTGCGTGCGTGCGTGCGTGCGTGCGTGCGTGCGTGCGTGCGTGCGTGCGTGCGTGCGTGCGTGCGTGCGTGCGTGCGTGCGTGCGTGCGTGCGTGCGTGCGTGCGTGCGTGCGTGCGTGCGTGCGTGCGTGCGTGCGTGCGTGCGTGCGTGCGTGCGTGCGTGCGTGCGTGCGTGCGTGCGTGCGTGCGTGTGGCAAGGCGCATAAGCAAGTATCTGTGGAGAATAATTTGGTTAACATAATGTGATAATTCACGTTTTGACATAAGTCACATAAGACACATCGATTATATTGCATCACTTGGCTACGAGAAATGCTTTTGTAGAAATCGACTAACTAGTCAAACGAACAATGATTTTTCACATCTTAACTGGTGCATAAGGCAATTAGTAAAACGAACTGTCTAATCAATTACAAAAAGTCCTAACATTGATATGAAATACGTCGAAATATATTTACCTAGTTCTGTTTTAATGGCCTATTCCTACAATACAGTGTCAATGATATTTTAAACGCCACGCGGCGCTTCTAAATCGTACTGTCGGTACCGCGTGCAATTAATGGACTGGCGTCTATAATTCACAAGCCCTTTACGGTAAGCGACAGGTGAGCAAGCGCGAGTTGTGAATATTTGGGTCAGGCGACATCAATTGAACGAGGTCACCAACGAGAAGTATTTCAGGTGCGAAAACAAACGAGAGGACGCTCGCAATGAAGGTTTGTAATACTTGATTTTGAAACGATCAGAATATGATGAAATTGCTTCTTTAGATCATGGATGACAAAGACGGTGCGTGTAGAACTGTTGCATGTCATTGTTTAGTCTAGCATTGGCGGCAGCAGGTAAACTTATCGACAGTTTGGAAGTGTCTTCAAAATGGCGGTGCTGTTTGTTACGTTTCAGGTATGACAGTTAGGGTGCGAATCATCCATTCTCAAAGTAAGGCTATATAGAGGATATTTTAATCACACATTTGCAGTAGCACACGCGTACAGTTAATTGTACACCCCGTGGGCCTGTAAAAATCTTAATTTGTTAAGTAATGTTTCGACTTCGTGTCTGGGAATAGGTCGCCGTGAGAGCAGGAGTTGCAGATAAATGACACATGTTTCGTGTGCGCTATATATGCCCCAAATAACTCTGCTTTCTGAAAAACACAGAATGTTATTGTTTCGTTGATATGCAAACTACCTCCTGTCGGGATCTTTCATTCCTGTAGATAGTACGAGCTACTGCAACTGTACTATACTAGTCTATAGCCAATATGCTGTTTTAGATTACAAAGAGATAACAAATAAATTTGTAAGATATTAAATGCTTGATAAAATATTGATATAACTATTTTTTCATGCTTAAGGAAGGTAGAAGAACACGAGGACACAAAGTAGCATTAGTAAAGGAACAGTGCATATTGATACCTTGATCTTGGGTTACTTGAGTAAGCCAATGGGTTTTTTGTACCCCTCTTGTAGACAATTAAATAGTTGTATATTATGTCTGTTGGTCGTGCGTTTTTACCGACAGCAACAAGATGGATAATTTTTTTTTTAATTCCAGCATATGCCATTTAGTCTAGACTTGAATTCATTAATACTGGATATAAGAAAGTTAGCAGTGTGTATATGTTTAAAAACAAAATTTATGAATGTCTCACCAGGACAGGTCACACACTGATGAAAAATGGTTTGACTCAGTAAGCCAATAGCCAGCGGTAAATAATTATTTATTTAATTAATCATTGAAATATTCATTCGTTTGAATATTAAATCATTTATTTAATTAAAGAAAAACATTTATTTTGCTATTTATTATTATTAATCAGTGAAACCTACCTTAGTTCCATATTGGAATTCAAACCCAGAAATGCAGCCTATTTTTTGAGTCCCTGAAATATTCTTATTATTGCCCCTCCCCCCAGACACACATTTCATAATTAAGACCACCCATGATTCTAGACCCACTTTGGACCATTAGGTTTTTCTATGTCAAGCTACCAGTACGGTGACATGTATTTGTGTTTCAGATCTCTCTGTGAGGTGTGTCACCAAGGAGAATGACGTGTGTCGACGTCGGTGTCGTCTTGACACTCTTTCTCTGCTGTGTCTGTGGTGAGAGGGAACGAATAGTGAATGAACGGAAAGGTCAGTCTCCGCAACTGGTCATAAGCAGGTGTCTATCTAGCTTTGTTCAGTGGTGATAGTAATTTATTTCCATTTTTCGAAGTACTCTACCACAGAACAGGAACTCTGACCAAAAAGCTCTCCTAGAATGTTTTAGGAAACATGAATCATCTAATGACCTCTTCCTGCAATCTGGAGTTTTGTGTGATTAAAAATATGTGTTTATGCAATGTCAGCTAATGTTACTTTTGACAGTACAGTAATCTATAATTATCATTGTGTATGTATATCCAAATTTCACAGGGTTGGCAGATTTCTGACAGGATGGTTTCTACCGCGGTTTAAACCATGGTTTCAACCGTTTCGTCAGAAATACCTTTCTGACATCAAAATGTCAGAAACTCTGTTTTTGGGACATTTTCTTTAAAAAAAATTATCACATGCCATTTTGTTTAATGTGTAAATGGTATATTAAATCAACATTAGTAACCTGTTACATGTCGTATACAATTGCAACTTTTACTCTGTGCAGTCTATTATATTTGCATTTTCTACCAATTTGTTAGCAGATAGAAATGACAACAGATCTATGTAATTGTTGCAGCATGGTTTCACTTAGCAGCTAGCTTTTAAAAGA
The DNA here is from genome assembly GCA_963662155.1 of Lamellibrachia columna. Taxonomy (NCBI): domain Eukaryota; kingdom Metazoa; phylum Annelida; class Polychaeta; order Sabellida; family Siboglinidae; genus Lamellibrachia; species Lamellibrachia columna. The sequence continues at coordinate 40,623,132 of OY759275.1, forward strand.
GCAGGACAGGTGTCAGTCACACAATTGGGAAAGTGTGAAAGAAGTTGGGTGGGTCTAGGTTCATACCAGTGGGCAGTTCCACGGTGTTGGACGTACATTTCGGACACTTTAGCCATGCACTGCATGCTGGGATAGAAAGTACCACAACTTTTTACTGCCGTATGCTACAGGAACCAACAATGACATCATTGTCATATACATATATATATTCTAGACATACAATGAAAAACATGCATGGTGTCGGATGTACTCACACGAACCTGAATTTTTCACCTGAGTAAGATCATATTCAAATCTCTGTGATGTGTGAGGGTATATTGGAAATTTGATGTTATATGCTGGTAGGGCAGGAGTTAATCTCTTGACTACATCCAATAAAATGTTGTGTCTGTGGTACACTGAAGAAATAGAGAATAGTTTGTCTGGTGTCTGACATATCCGTGTGATATACAACATAACAAGTAGATAAAATTATGCTTATATTTTCTAAATAAAAAAGGTAGTTACAATGAAAAAAACACGCTTTTGAAGATTCTTCTACATAAATGCTGACACTTAAAAGCCAAAATATTAATGGTGTCTACTCTCTAGAAAATGTGTAAGACCTTAAATAAAATGCATCAGAACAAACAGCCAGGACTGCCAACAATAGTTGCATCAATCAACATTCACCTTGATTTCTCCACTTGTCATGTTATAAAAAAATCTGTGACATCACCATGGAAATCTGCCCCTTCAAACTTCACAACCACCCTGTCACCTATATTGACTTTTATTTGCATCAAACATTTCTGAAGTAATGGTATCAGTACTATCATCCAAAGAGTCGTCATTAATTGTTACTTCTGTTAAGTCCCGTGATTCAGATGTATCAGCAATCAGAAAATACTTATTGCCTCTTGCTTATACATAGTGCAACTGGTGAGTATTGGCTGCTGGGAGACAAACTTGACATTCACTCCTGGATTTCATAGAACAGCCAGATCCAGAAAGGCTACTGTTGTAGTTGCACTGCCTTTTCCACTTCAAACATAGCATCAAACTGCTCACGTGACCATTCACCAATTCCATCTACAATGCCCTTGTCATGTGATGTTGCTGAAAAATTCCAGCTCAATGTCATGAAATTCTCTCCTTCCCACAAGTGGAGATTTGAGAATAGGAATCTCTGTTTAAGAACTCCATCTGGGAATACTGAAATCATGGTCTTGATATAAATTTGGATACTTAGCCTTCAAATGCACGAAGAGTGTATCCACGAACACATTAAGCTTGGTGTGCTGTAACTCACTTGAGACAATGGCTTAGCTCTCAGCCTCACTATTTGTCCATGCATAGGCAGAATAGAGTGTGACTTGGGCATAATTTAACAATCCACACATAGTAAAGAAAAATGGCCACTGCCCACCAGATTACAGGAAATAATGTCAGAGAGCAAAGGCTAGTGATATTATAAAGTTTTAGATTGGCTATTGCTGCTTCAAACCCATTTTCACATTGTACTAGGTTTGTAATGGCTTTTTTGTGCCCAAATTGAATTTAGGTTTAGTCAGTATAATTAGTTCCAATGTTGTGCTAATCCAATTATACGGACTAAGAATGGCTATGGCATTGATAATGTTTATTAACATCACACAGAAATTACATAAACACTACATAAACATAAATATTTAATTAAAAATCAGTTTAAAATACACCTAAAAAAATTTATATCATGTAAATTAACTAAGTATATGTCTGGGATTAAATTCCATAAAAATGAATAAGTTTACTTATAAATTAAAGTAGATATAGTGAAAAATGTTTTAATGGAATGTTTAATAAACTGTTTTCGTATTCATTGTCATGTCATTAATTGCATTATAAATTATTACATGACATCTGTTGAAAAAGGATTAATGTGACATCTGAAACTTTGGAATATTACCTTTCAAATGATACCACACTTGCCCCATTTGAACCAGTTTCTAAAAATTACATGTTGGTTTACCTGAATGCGGAACTGAAGAGGACTTTAAGCAGTTGAGACAGAACTGTACTGTTCACTGCTGTGTGCTGATAGTGAGTTATGCACAGCTTCATTGTGTAAGATTAGACAAATCAATAACAAAGAAAGATTCAAGGCAGGTCCAGGCAATCATTTGAAGGCCCAATTTCCAGAGCTGAACTATCAAGTGAGCTACAACTAAATTTTGTAAGAATATTGTCTCAGCTTACTTTTATCACATGTGCACCTGTCTGTGCTTGATGGAGGAATAAGCTGGTGGATAGTTGTATAGGTCATGTGTGTTTAAGTGGATAGTTGTATAGGTCATGTGTGTTTAAGTGGATAGTTGTATAGGGCATGTGTGTTTAAGTGGATAGTTGTATAGGTCATGTGTGTTTAAGTGGATAGTTGTATAGGTCATGTGTGTTTAAGTGGATAGTTGTATAGGGCATGTGTGTTTAAGTGGATAGTTGTATAGGGCATGTGTGTTTAAGTGGATAGTTGTATAGGGCATACTACAAGTTTGTTCACTTCTCACGTATTCCTTCCAAACATCATGTATGTATGTCATTTCAGAATCATGTCTAGGTCTTTGCCACAAATGTTTATTGTTTCAGTAAGTTTGTTAAATTGAGTTGAGTGTTTAAACTTCAGGGCAATAATAAAATATCATAGGCATCCTTGGCTGAGATTTGCATACAGTTGAATACAGCTTTGTTTGATTTGTTGAGCAGCATCAAAAATTAAAAATAAATGCCTTTGTTGCAGTAAATGTACCTCCTTTGATCTTGGACCAATCTCCAAGGATTATTGCCTTTGTTATTGGTGAGAGCATTGAACTGAAATGTGTGGCTTCCGGACAACCGGCACCAGAGTAAGTGTCTTCTAATTTTTTGGCCTGGCCTTTTCCAATCGTTCACACTATCAAACTATGTTTTATATGTCAACATCATGACAATGTCAACAAACATACTCTGTGCCTGATGTAAACCAGATAATAACAACTACGTATATATACACATATCCAGAATAAAATAGAGTTCAGGAGGGTTTACATTTGACTAAGATGTCATGGCTATTAATACTGACTAATATCAAGACTTTTATTTACTGTTCATGCATTTACTTAATACATATTCTTTAATATTAAATAACAGACAGTAAAGTTTTATGTAAAGTGCCATAATGAATAATTAATTAAACATGTGGATATTAGAAAGAGGATGGCTGCTCTGATAGCGATCAAGCCTGATCTTAGTAGTAGTATCCGTGACCCATAATGAATTTTGTCTTCTTTCAAGTAGTTATTCTACACATTACATTCAAATATAAAACTACACATGTATGCGCATGTTTTGTTGTACATTATATGATATTTTCATGGTATGTATTTATAGGTAATGTAAATAATCACTGTAAACATGATTCATAGTTATCGGTGGGAGATGGACGACCGTGAGTTCTCTGCCAGTGGTAACGACCGCCGAGTGGCCATTCAGCCAGGGGTTGGTACCCTCATCTTTGCTGACCCCATTCTGAAGGATGAGGGCTTCTACAAGTGCTTCGCGAGCAATCGTGTCGGCACTGCTGTCACAGACGTCGTCTACCTACGACCAGCAAGTACGTTGATCTCTTAGAGGAATGTCTTGCAAAGTGTGTTTGATATTAATGTTTAAAGTTCGGTACCATTAAACTGTCATATTTGATAATTTTGTTTAGTACGGCTACAGGTGTTAATGAGGAGACCAGTTCGAAATTATGGTAGTAATGGAAGTCAGGTTTTAATTTGAAACCATTTGTGACATTTTGTTTGTAAACAACACATCGCAAAACACTTTTTGAGAGGTTTCTGAAACTCTCATCAAAAATACCCTGTGACCATCAATAGATCACAGCTACAAGGATAGTAAGTCAACTCCACAGTCGATATATGCTGGCACACCCTTACTACTGATTACTTGATATGCTATTTAATTATATTAAGATATTCCCGTAAAACCTCCAGAGGGGTCAGCTAGAAAAATGTCCCGTTTTGCAATCTTAGTAGTCTTGTATTTATACTGTTTGTCTCAAATGAGAAGTCCACCAAAGCCAGGAAATGGTAGCATATCTTGCTGCAATTATTCTTGTCTCTTCATAGGGCTGGATTCATTTCCCCCGCAGAGCTTTCCACGTCGACATAGTCCTCAGTTGGGTGAAGGACTGAAGTTGCAGTGTCATCGCCCCACGAGTTATCCCAATGCTGTAATTTTCTGGGGTATCATCTCACAGACAGAGATGTACGAACCAGTGGTGACTACTGATCGCATCACAATCGACCCTGAAGGTTTGTGTTAAGTTGTGTAAACTGTGGATAATAATGAAATACATTGTTCTGCCAACAGACCTCTGTAGGGAGTTGACTACGCCATTGCTGTTGTACATACTGCCTGCTAAGCATCTCACATGCATCTGACTGAGAAGCAACTCGAGCTACACAAGAGACAGAGACCACCACTCTGTTGAGTCCGTGTGTAGGATCTTTTACTTCCCCTGGCATAGACACCATGTAGAATGGTCCTACTGCTTTTAGTGTCTGATCAGAAAGACATCAAAGGAGTGGATATAAAGAAGGCAGTAGAACTAGAGGGCACATATCAGGTTAGTTAAGGAACAGTGTAACACAGAGAACGATAAATGAATGATACAAATTTTTAAATCATTGTTAATGCTGGCAGTGTGAATATGTTTAAAAATAAATTTGGCAGATATCTGATAAGGACGGGCTATACATGAATAAAAAAATTTTGGACTCTCGATAAGCCAATGGCTTCCTTGTCCAGTTGCCTTCTGGAACTTTTGGCTTTAGAGGGCAATCTTGTGAAATCTTTTTTATGTCCACCCAATTGGACTGATTTCACCACCGTGGCCAAGTGCTGCAACCTTTTCAACCATAATGCAATATTAATTTGTTGTGGCATAGCTTGAATTGTAACTAATTTTATCAACTAAACAGCCAGCCATTGATATGATAAGTTACAGGTACACTGAGTAAAAAGAATTATAGTTTATTTGTAACTGGTAATTGATATTGCAGTTTGATGGTATTTGTTAAATGTACACAATTCAGTTCACTGTTCAAATACACTTGCTTTTGTAGCAAGTTTAACCAGTTACATTATTGAACAATTATCTTTAAGACTGCCTCACTGACCATGGCCTGGATGCCACTACAGGTGTGCACAATTTATGCAAGTGTGTTCTGCATTGTATTTTCTTTTTTGCCAGGAAACTTGCTTTTTGCAAACATCGTTCCTGATGACGCAAAGCGCGGCCGCCAGTACGTGTGCAGTGCACAGAGCCTTGTAATGAGAAAGATTGAACGGGGTGCATTTGCGGTCATATCCCCCCAAGGACGTCAGTATTCCTTTATTTGTAGTGTACTATCTCATTCACTCTCGGCTTGTTTGCATGTTTTGCGAGATTCTAAGTTGTGGTATTTTTTACTAAAGCACCACTGGAAACTTGGGTCAGAATTATTCGGCTGTGGTTTTTGTGGTCTTTATTTGTTTCTTATTATGGTTGTTTATTTGTTGTCATTTGTTGTCAACAGTCCATTCAAGGTTCATAGTTGCCATTTTGACCTTTAACTATGACATTTAATGACTTTAATTATGACATTTAGCTTCTTTTTGAATGTAATTTTTTTTATTTCTCTTAGAAACTTTAACTGCACTTTGTCTTTTATGATGCAAACAATGGTTTTACTCACATTATCAACGTTCAGTAGTTGTCGTCCTGGAGTAAGTTTGAGATGTTATACTTCAGAGACGGTTCTGAACATAAGGCCAACCATCATGTGGGAGCCGCACACCAACCAAGTGGCTGTGCGGGGGCAGACACTCAGCATCAAGTGCATCTTCTCAGGCAGGTCAGTGCATCTTACAGTTTAAAGGTGGGTCATTCCATGTGAAATCAACCAAAGGTCAAAAGGGTTCCAGAAAAAAAAAAAATTCTCGTTTTCCTGCAACCACTGTCCTACTCCCTGTCATTGTCAAATTTTGCATATATAATCTGTACTGATCTGTCTACATATTCAGCAAATTTCTGAATGTCAAACATGTCAAAACAGTGGGTTCAGTACTGGGCACTTACCCATTGTTCACATCATAGGGCATTACAGACACAATTTATATGTGAATTTTTTTTTGCAAAAGTGCAGCCACTTAGTCATTGGTTAGAATTTTAGTAAGTTGAAAAGGGTTGACTTTGATCTTTAGATCGGGTAAGCTGCAAAGTATAACTAGCCTAATGCTAGAGTGTGTAGTAGGGGTGGGCTAGACATAGTCCCTTCTGCCTTTTTAGTTTAGGTCAAACAAAAACTAATTTAATTGTTTGTACGATGATTTCATCAAAACTAAAGAACAAATTTGCACCAACAAACTAGCATATCATTGTTAGACAGATAGGTTCTTTTTTCCTGAAATGAGACGAATGCAAAATTTATTTGGGGGGACAACTTTAATCACATTGCAACCTTAAAATTGTTCTGACTTAAATCACATATTTAATTTCGCTGAGAAAGTAAAAGTGCATACTATTTCCATTTGGATAGGAAGCAGTTTGTGCAATTTGAAGTTCAAGTATTTAAAAAGGTTCAGCAAGACTGTAGACTATGTGTTGGTATGAAGTTGTGTTTATATGTGGGATGTGGGTGTTCCTAGCCCTACTCCGAGGGTTGACTGGGAGCGACTGATAAAACCAATGTCCCCACGAGCCCGCACTGACAGCTACGGGCAGGAGCTGATCATTGAGAACGTGCAGTTTGAGGACGCTGGAACGTACCAATGCGGTGGCATCAACACGGAGACATCAAGTGCAGTGCGACGCTCATTTAATGTTGACGTTCAGTGTAGGTGTCATGGACGTATTTATTATTTAACCCTTTAAGCCCCAGTTCAGCCACAGCATGGCTAATTATATTGATAGCGAGTTACATGTGTCATAAAGTCTACACCTATCTACAGCACCCAATCCATGCGTAATGTTTGTACACGTATTACAGCTCTTAATTTCTGAAGTGGAGTTTGTTTTGGTTAATTGGAATTGTCTTTTTTTTTCTCTAAAAAAGCCTTGTTCATAATGCACAAGGAATGTCTTCAATGCCCATCAGACCATCAACTTTCAGAAAATCTGTCAGACTTACAGGTATGCTGTAAGAATTGGCCACTGTCAAATATACATCTGTGCACCATGCCTTCCTATTGAGTGTCTGCTTGTTACAAGTAAATAAAAGGTTTATTGAATATGCATCATTAGGTTTATTCTTCAATTTGTTGTTCACAGCTGCCCCTTACTGGTTGCCGGGGAAACGACCAGAATCGGTGGATGCCGCTGTCGGGGATACTGCCGTGTTCTACTGCGAGGCGGCTGGTGTGCCATCTGTCGAGTACTACTGGTTCCTGAATGGTGTGCGCATTGAGAGTAAGTCACATGATGTATTAAGGGATGTCATGTTGTTTGTGAATATATCTAGTTAGATCATGTTACTGTTATGTCATTTAACTTTCCACTTCTTATTGTCAAGGAATTGGCTTAAAACTGCAGCTAACTCAAACAATCTGAAGCATACATGTTTTTTGGAACAACAGCCATTACTTACTTGTTAATTCTAAGCATTTGTATGACACAAACTTCATGCTGAGAAGCTATTCAAAAGGTGTTTGGTCCTTCTGTATGCACAGTTGCCCACACACAGGCATACATACATGCACACAGGCATACATACATACATACATACATACATACATACATACATACATACATACATACATACATACATACAGGCATACATACATGCACACAGGCATACATACATGCACACAGGCATACATACATACATACATACATACATACATACATACATACAGGCATACATACATGCACACAGGCATACATACATACATGCACACAGGCATACATACATACATACATGCACACAGGCATACATACATGCACACAGGCATACATACATACATACATGCACACAGGCATACATACATGCACACAGGCAAGCATACACACTCATGGATGCATACTAGTTCAGTGGTAAGTTCAAGTAAATTAGTTTGTCTACAACATCCACAAACCTGTATTGTCGACTGAATGAAAATATCTACCATAGAACCCCTCTAATGCGGCCACCCATGTGACTGAGATAAAGTGGCTTGATTAAAGGGGTGGCCTGATTGTAGAGGCTGGTCAGATGTACAGATATATGTAGATCTGAAAAAAATTGGACCATAATAAAGTGGCTGTTTTTAGTGGGTGGCTTGTTAAAGGGGTTCAACTTCCACTGTTTGTTGGTAGACTGTTGTGCTGTTTTTGTTAATAAATTGCAACAATGATTACTGCATTTTTGCACATTAGTACCGTCTACACGTTCTCATTGTAGGCCTTCCGAAATCTGCCAGGCGAGTGCAGGAGAAAAACAAACTGACTTTCCTCAACATGACTAAAGATGATGCATTGGTGGTCCAGTGCAATGTCACAAATAAACACGGCAACGTCTTTACCAATGCCTACCTCAGTGTCCTCAGTAAGTAGTTCCACACATATTGTGCTACTTAGGATACACGTTTTCTTCGCTATATAATTAATCTGGATTCAGCACCAGTTTGCAGAAATTTGTGACACAGCAGAGATGAACTCGTCCAGTGAGGAGGTAGCATTAGAAGTACTTCCTGTCTGAGTGGACAAGTTCCAATGCTTGGATATATTGCTACTCTCTAGCTGAAGAAAGTTGTTTGAATTGCTGGTTTATTATTTATGCAGTTTGTGTGCATAAATAACAGTTTCAATACTGGTGTTTTCAATCCAAACTGAGATTGTCAATACTAAGAATGTTAGGGCAAATCCAAGCTTGTGCTTGACAAGGTCAAAACAAAAATGTCCGGTGCAGAAAAAAATTACAGTTGGTATAATATGAATCAGTGTGATTATGTATTTATGCAATAACCAACACAAGTCCGATGTAGTAGAGAATTGAAATGGGCCAAATAAATGACGTCTTTATTGCAAAGTGGACTGCTTATCACGCAGCCACTTTGGGAAGAACATTAACAGGAATGTGAGCTCCTCAAAGCAAACCAGACAGGAACTGAACACATGTACAGCCCGTCCGGCAAGTTTCTCAGAGCCCACATTCCTACAAGCATGACGATAACATATGCAGACATTCCGCCACCAATACACAAATTTAATTACAAACAGGTGGGGCCATTTCGCCGCAAGGTCACCCACAAACATGTGACCACCCTACCACGACCTATTTATATAGATAAAACCAATTTTTTTATAATGCAGTAACTGGGTATGTGATGAAATATGATATTATGTGACCACTATGAGAGTTTGTAAAAATTTAATTACAAATATAGAAGTGAGGACACTTTTTATGAACATGTATTTTAGTTATTTATTTATTATAATTATTTATTTACAATAATTTATTTATTTACTATAAGGATTTATTTATTTATTATATTTAGATATAATATGGTGCTTTATAAATCGTAGTACTAATAAATAATAATAAAACGTATGTTTTATTTCAGGTGAGCCACCCCACATCAAAGTCCCCCCAAAAGTAGGGCACAAGGCTGCAGAGGGTCAGACTATTACCCTCTCATGCACAGTGTTCGGCTCACCAAAGCCAATTGTCATCTGGCACAAAGGTCTCGAACAACTGACTGGTGGACGGTACAAGGTCATGGATCATGGTGACTTGCGGATCATGGTAGGTCAATCTGGATCATCTTTACAATAATGTTCATCAATGTGATCCGGATGTATACAACAATAGGAACATGAATATTGCCACATATCACCGATCAGGTAGTGAGCTGCTGACTTGCCAGTGGAAAACTTCAAAACAGGCTCTGTAAAAACTATATGTTAAACTATTCGCATTTTGTTGTCCAGGATATTCTATTGCATGTGTTTTATAACATTTTAATTAAGGGAGTTTAGTTTTATGTTAGCATCGAATTAGATATGTGATTCAAGCCAGAAAGCAACTTTAAGGCTGCCTCCTCTATTAAATTTTCTTTCTCGTCTTGTTTCAGGAAAAAATGAACTTAATTTTTCTAGCATCGATATGCTAATTCGTTTGTGAAATTTTTTTCTTTTGTTTTGATGAAATCATCAGACAAACCATTAAATTACTTTTTGTTTGTCCAAACTAAAAAATACATGAGGCTATTCACACTTCGTAAGTTACCTGCTCTAACTATCAAGTTACCTGCTCTAACTATCCAGTTACCTGCTCTAACTATCCAGTTACCTACTCTAACGATCAAAGTCAATACTCTTTTAACAATAAAAAAAATTATGCACTTTTTTATTAAACCAGCCATATATATATATATACATATACATGAACTATTCACACACTATTTTGGTGTATTTTTTGTAGGACGTGTCATTAGTTGACGCAGGAACGTACACGTGTATGGCACGGAATGACCTGGGTGAAGCTTCTGCCACTGGCAGCCTCATAGTCAGACGTAAGTAGAATACTTGCACTTCACAGTGCAGTTCACTTAGTCAATAACAGTGACTGGTGATTATAAAGCGCTGTTGCATCACAATACTGATGCTGTATTAGACATACGTGTTGCCTTAACGATCAGACTGCATAATTCCTTTGACTCCCGTAGTTGGAGACGCTGATCTAAATTACCATTAACCTGTGCTGGGACATGCCAGGGTGTGTGGTTGATGTCACCAAGCAGACAACATCGTGTTTCAGTCATCTGAAGGCTTGTAGTGAAGCAATCACATCTTCGGTTGGACATACGCTAAAGCCACATTATTCCAGTGACATTTCACAATTTGAAGAATGTGTCTTGACATCATTTCTGCCAATGTGCCCTTGTTACAAATGTTGTCTCATACAGATACATCACTATTAGTCAGTGCAACTATAAATTAGTCACTCTAGAGAGTAACTGACAGGTTTACAGTGCACATTTATGATCAGCAAGAAGACGTCCAAACAATATCTTTGCACTTGATGCTGGATGTAAATATTGGTAATTTTCATCTCTGGTTCTCTCTTATACAGCTACATAGTACAGTAGTAATACATTATATACTATGTCATTATATTATATATTATATGTGTAATATGAGTTAGTGAGGCATGGTGGCTCAGTGGTTAGAGTGCAAGACTATGAAATGAGAGGACCGAAGTTCATGCCCACCTGCTGCTGTCTTGAAACTTAAGCAACTTTGTTTATCCCCATTTAGCCTGTGTCTCTTAGAATGGACATTATCTGTAGAAACTCACTTAAAAAATTCTGCATTAGCCCAGGAAAAGGCTTGTTTGAAACATGTATCATAAGCCGTCAGACAATATTTGACAATAAAATATTATGTATAATATCATTTTCAAATGCCCTTTAAAATGTTGCTGTCATTTGATCTGCATTTGTAGCAAATCTCTTGCAGTTTTTTCATATCATTCATTTTTCATTCTCGTTCGTCCATCACAGGTAAAACGCTCATACAGATGGCACCACAGGACACCATGGTCGTCATAGGAACAGAGGCGAAGTTCACATGCACAGCAATGACAGATCCAGAAGAGGCAAAGAATCTGAGGATTGACTGGAAGAAAGACGATGAATTGATTGACTATAAACTGGCACAGCGCGTTTTCAAGAATTACATGGACAACTCGCTGACCATCTCCGGCCTGTACACGCTGGACACTGGCAAGTACACATGTGTCGCCAGCAATGGTCTGGACACCAGCGAAGCCAGTGCACAGTTGGTCGTACAAGGTAAGAGCTGGGGCATTTTCGATTACAATATTTCTGGGTTTTCTCTTCAATTTAAGATAAGATAATTCTTTATTGTCTCAACAATGAGATTGAGAAATTTGTCTTGGGTAAGAACAGACATGACTGCAATATAATTTACATATCGTGTTCAGGAAATCACTGCCCAAATCTCTGCGAAACACCGATGTCTTTATCCAGATATTCTTCCAGCCACTGTTGCTGTAATGTCTTTTTCCCATCTTTGTGGTGGCTTGCCTCCGCTTCTTTTCGCTGTCATGATTCCCTCCAGCATTGGGCCTCTTAATTTTACCAAAATAGTTCAGTATCTGGCATTATAAAATTAAACTAAAATACAGAGAAACTATAAAATATGAAACAGCTCAAATGGATAAAAGCCAATTGTCCATAGTTACATTCAAAAACAAAATAATATAAGATTGGATCAATAAATAGTTTGCTAAAATATGAATGAATAAATAAATCCACTGCTTTTCATTAATCCCTTCTTTACAGAAAATAAGTATGATTATATTATTCTTCAGTATCTACTAAAACTACACATAGACAGTAAATATCAAGTTTTATTTTACCTAGTTTACACCTGTAATAATAAAATAGAGTTGTAATTGATTTTTTTAACCAGGGACAATTCTAGGGACTCTTCTGTTTTCTATGCTCTCTTTGTCAATCTCTCCCTGCTCATTCTCCATATTTGTCCTGCAGCTCTTTCCTACTGTATTCCATTCCCAGCTCCTTCCTGTTGTCCATTCCCAGCTCCTTCCTACTGTAGTACATTCCCAGCTCCTTCCTACTGTAGTCCATTCCCAGCTCCTTCCTACTGTATTCCATTCCCAGCTCCTTCCTACTGTAGTCCATTCCCAGCTCCTTCCTACTGTAGTCCATTCCCAGCTCCTTCCTACTGTAGTCCATTCCCAGCTCCTTCCTACTGTAGTCCATTCCCAGCTCCTTCCTGTTGTCCATTCCCAGCTCCTTCCTACTGTAGTCCATTCCCAGCTCCTTCCTACTGTAGTCCATTCCCAGCTCCTTCCTACTGTAGTCCATTCCCAGCTCCTTCCTACTGTAGTCCATTCCCAGCTCCTTCCTACTGTAGTCCATTCCCAGCTCCTTCCTACTGTATTCCATTCCCAGCTCCTTCCTGTTGTCCATTCCCAGCTCCTTCCTACTGTAGTCCATTCCCAGCTCCTTCCTACTGTAGTCCATTCCCAGCTCCTTCCTACTGTATTCCATTCCCAGCTCCTTCCTACTGTAGTCCATTCCCAGCTCCTTCCTACTGTAGTCCATTCCCAGCTCCTTCCTACTGTATTCCATTCCCAGCTCCTTCCTGTTGTCCATTCCCAGCTCCTTCCTACTGTAGTCCATTCCCAGCTCCTTCCTACTGTAGTCCATTCCCAGCTCCTTCCTACTGTAGTCCATTCCCAGCTCCTTCCTACTGTAGTCCATTCCCAGCTCCTTCCTACTGTAGTCCATTCCCAGCTCCTTCCTACTGTAATCCATTCCCAGCTCCTTCCTACTGTAGTCCATTCCCAGCTCCTTCCTACTGTATTCCATTCCCAGCTCCTTCCTGTTGTCCATTCCCAGCTCCTTCCTACTGTATTCCATTCCCAGCTCCTTCCTGTTGTCCATTCCCAGCTCCTTCCTACTGTAGTCCATTCCCAGCTCCTTCCTGTTGTCCATTCCCAGCTCCTTCCTGTTGTCCATTCCCAGCTCCTTCCTGTTGTCCATTCCCAGCTCCTTCCTGTTGTCCATTCCCAGCTCCTTCCTACTGTAGTCCATTCCCAGCTCCTTCCTGTTGTCCATTCCCAGCTCCTTCCTGTAATCCATTCCCAGCTCCTTCCTACTGTAGTCCATTCCCACCTCCCTCCTACTGTAGTCCATTCCCACCTCCTTCCTACTGTAATCCTTTCCCACCTCCCTCCTACTGTAGTCCATTCCCAGCTCCTTCCTACCATAGTCCATTCCCACCTCCTTCCTACTGTAGTCCATTCCCAGCTCCTTCCTACCGTAGTCCATTCCCACCTCCTTCCTACCGTAGTCCATTCCTACCGTAATCCATTCCCAGCTCCTTCCTACCGTAGTCCATTCCCACCTCCTTCCTACCATAGTCCATTCCCACCTCCTTCCTACCGTAGTCCATTCCCAGCTCCTTCCTACCGTAGTCCATTCCCACCTCCTTCCTACCGTAGTCCATTCCCACCTCCTTCCTACCGTAGTCCATTCCTACCGTAGTCCATTCCCACCTCCTTCCTACCGTAGTCCATTCCCACCTCCTTCCTACTGTATTCCATTCCCACCTCCTTCCTACTGTAGTCCCAGCATTCCCACCTCCTTCCTACTGTAGTCCATTCCCACCTCCTTCCTACTGTAGTCCCAGCATTCCCAGCCCTTCCTACTGTAGTCCATTCCCACCTCCTTCCTACTGTAGTCCCAGCATTCCCAGCTCCTCTCAGTATTTATTTTGATTCACGTAATCAACTTCTTCTTGAAGTTCTTGTGTAGCCCAAGCCTCAGTTAGGTCATTGGCATCTCCTTTTAATCTCTCTAGCCACTTCGAGTCCACCATCTGTCCAATACTTGACATTGTCAATCCAGCATATTTTCTTTGACCTCTTCGGTTTTTTCCTGGTAGTTCTCCTTCTAAGCTGGTAAGTACCAGACTCACTGGTCTTCTTTTCCGCTGGTCGTACATAGCCAGCTTTCTTCTCTTAATGAAACATATCAGACCTTCTTCTCCATTAACACATACTTTATCTCTGACCCAAATGTTAGTCTTTTACCGCATAATCAACACGCAATTTTAATGTCATCCACAGCTCCCCCATCAGAAGCAACAAATATCTTCGTGGAGTGCTTCAACAGCAAGCGTAAGGCTCAGGTGTCATGGGAAGCGGGCAGCGAGAACTACGCTCCGATCCTCAGCTACTCTGTTCAGTACAACACGACCTTTGCCCCTGACACGTGGGTCAACTACAATGAATCGGTGCCGCAGAATATGCGCTCGATTGAAGCAGATCTGTCGGCATGGACAAACTACACATTCCGTGTGCTTGCGCGCAACAAGTTCGGCCTGAGCGAGCCAAGTCGTCATTCCATCGTCATGTGTACAACAGAGGACGACGTCCCAGATAAGAACCCAGAGAACGTGATCGGGGAAGGGGATCAGCCGAACAATCTCGTCATTTTCTGGACGGTATTGAAATTTATTTATTTGTAGTTTTAAATAAGTTTTTTTGTGATACATTTGGTTCCTATATGCTGTAAGCTGTGTCTTCACAACTGCATTTTCTGGACGGTATTTTGATTTATTTATTTGTATTTTTAAATAGATTTTTGGGTGATTCAATTGGTTTCTGTGGGCTGTAAACCATGTGTTTTCACAAAAGTATTTTCTGGATGGTATTTTTAGTTATTTATTTGTGTTTTTAAATAGTTTTTTGGTGATTCATTTGTTTCCTCTGGGCTGTAAGCCATGTGTTTTCACAAAAGCATTTTTTTTGTGGTATTGGTATTTTTTTATTTTTTGGTGGATCATTTGGTTTGTGTGGGCTGTAAACTGTGCTTTCACACAAAAAACATTTTCTGGGCTGTATTTTTTTTAATTTATATTTTTAAATAGACTTTGATGATTCATTTGGTTCTTGTGGGCTGTAAACCATGTGTTTTCACAAAAGCATTTCCTGGATGATAACTTAATTTATTTTTGTTTTTTTAAATAGATTTGTTAGTGATTCATTTGGCTCCTGTGGGCTGTAAACTATGTGTTTTCACAAAGCATTTTGATAGTTTACACAAAATGTATAATTAAACATGTTCACTGTTTCTATTGGTACACATGTTTTGGTACATTAATTTACATCATCATTATTCAAAGTGATCAATCTAATCACGTTGGTGTGTTAGGCAAGTTGAAACTAATTCGTACATACCCTAATGCCGTTAGTCAACTCGGTCGTATATTGGAGTATATGGCAGTGATTGAATTATTTGAACACTTTTGTGCAGTAGTATCAGTATGATTGAATGCTTCCCAAGAAGTTAGAATTACCGGTAGCAAGTCTTATTGAATTGTAAAGTGCCTTTATAGGCCCTATGGGATATTGACCATTTAAAAGCTGTATCTTTACCATTTGTCTGGATGGAACTATAGTAGCATTGACTGGGGAGCAGTGTTCTCGTGCTTAGTATTTTGTAGTCCACTCTGACATACCAAGTTCAGAATGCCCGAAAGGGGTAGATTAGCGCGTACGACAAAAATTCTGCGTTGCGACGTCACGTCGTTGGTCGATGACCGGCAGCCACATTCGAGATACAAATGTGGAAATGACATAAACAAAAAAATACACTAATGTATAAATACACAAAATACAAACAACATATAGATACAGCTGTACAACAAAATGCTCTAGATAAAATTCACACTCGCTCCTGTGCCGAGCTAGTGCACAAGTTGTTGTGTGACGTGCACGCGACACGCGCCAGCCTCGGTACAGATAGTGTCCTCGTTCAACTTGCACTTCAGCAGTGCTGACAGAGTCGATTTCCCCAACTGCGAACGCTGCTCGGTGAAGATCTTCTTCACCATGCTGAAAGTCCTCTCTGGAGCAGCGTTCGAGTTGGGGATCGTCAGCAGCGCCTTCGCCAGCGCACCGAGACGAGCAAATGGCAAAATGCATGGTTCGTCGATCGCAAACTTTTTTTGACCCACAGAAAATTGGCAACCTTGTATGTGTTGGCATACTTCACCTTCTTAGGCGGTGCCCGCGGCTTAGCCGCTGAGGCGCGCTTCATCGTGCTGTACGAAAACTAGCGATCAATGATCAAGCGAAAGAGAAATTTAAACTGTTCTGGCGGGGAATTGTACTCGCTATAATTATATAGCATAGATCACAAGGGCACGTAGCAGCGATATAATTGGTCATCGGAATCGAGGCTCAGATTCAAACGGGATCTACCAGAAAGTCGAGATTTTTTATTCACCAGTGCTGATTTTACCAATAAAACGAAAAACTAAAATTTTCCCCAAAATCGCAAAAACCAGTAGAAATGTTCTACCAACCGGTAGACCGGTAGAAGAGGTAAAAAACTGGTAGTCTACCGGGAAAACCGGTAGACTTGGCATGTCTGAGTCCACTTAATTACAAGATCACACGTTATAGTGACCAGACTTGTGGTCAATTACACTATATCAATTCCAATTACACAACAATTACGCATAACAATTCCAATTCCACCTCAGAAATGCAAAAGTACCAATTCCATATTGAAATAACAGTGTACGAACAGAGCAACCATAGCAATACTCAAGGTAAAAAAAGAGCATCTATCTTAGAATAATTAGAATAATCTGCATATTATGATACATAATGCCAAACAAATATGATGTATGAAACATATTATATTTTATTGATTATTTGTAGTAGATAATTTGAGTTAAAAGTGACATGATGTCATTGAAAAAGTAATTGAAAGGTGATTGAAAATATCAATTACATTTTCTCCAATTACAATTCCGGAATTTGAATTGGCATTTCAATTACAGTGTAATTGACCCCAAATACGATAGTGACATGCCACTTAATTAGGCAAACTGCAATAAATCTATGGAAATTTATGTTAATTTGAGTCATTATTATCATTGACCTGCAGCCAATGCCAGGCATTGAACAGAACGGGCCAACTTTCTCGTACATCATAACATGGAGGAGAGCCGACATAGCAGACGCAGAGTTGCACACAGCACGTATCGACCGCCCGGACGCATGGCACTACGTGGTTCCTGCCAGACAGGAGACGTACAAGCCATTCAACATCACTGTGAAGGCAAAGAATGTCAAAGGAGAGGCGAAAGTGCCGCCACAATCTGTCGTCGGCCACTCGGGGGAGGATGGTAAGTGTCTGTGCTAATAACAGTAGATGGCATTTTGCAGTATACCCCGGTAGTTGTTTTGTGAAAGATTTGCTAGGTAAGTGTGTCCATTGGAAAATTTATCTGAATAAATCAAGATTCCAAAGATGTTTGTGGACTTAATGTGAAACCATGTCAGCTCTAGAATAAATATTTGTAAAAAAAAAGTAACATTCACAGTTCTCAGTGCCTCTAGTCAAACCAGATGATGTTGTCTTATGCCATTTGTTCTTATTCTCAGTGCCTCTAGTCAGACCAGATGATGTTTTCTTATGCCATTTGTTGTCATTCTCAGTGCCTCTAGTCAAACCAGATGATGTTGTCTTATGCCATTTGTTCTCATTCTCAGTGCCTCTAGTCAGACCAGATGATGTTTTCTTATGCCATTTGTTGTCATTCTCAGTGCCTCTAGTCAGACCAGATGATGTTGTCTTATGCCATTTGTTCTCATTTTCAGTGCCTCTAGTCAGACCAGATGATGTTGTCTTATGTCATTTGTTGTCATTCTCAGTGCCTCTAGTCAGACCAGATGATGTTGTCTTATGCCATTTGTTGTCATTCTCAGTGCCTCTAGTCAGACCAGATGATGTTGTCTTATGTCATTTGTTGTCATTCTCAGTGCCTCTAGTCAGACCAGATGATGTTGTCTTATGCCATTTGTTTTCATTCTCAGTGCCTCTAGTCAGACCAGATGATGTTGTCTTATGCCATTTGTTTTCATTCTCAGTGCCTCTAGTCAGACCAGATGATGTTGTCTTATGCCATTTGTTGTCATTCTCAGTGCCTCTAGTCAGACCAGATGATGTTGTCTTATGCCATTTGTTGTCATTCTCAGTGCCTCTAGTCAGACCAGATGATGTTGTCTTATGCCATTTGTTTTCATTCTCAGTGCCTCTAGTCAGACGAGATGATGTTGTCTTATGCCATTTGTTGTCATTCTCAGTGCCTCTAGTCAGACGAGATGATGTTGTCTTATGCCATTTGTTGTCATTCTCAGTGCCTCTAGTCAGACCAGATGATGTTGTCTTATGCCATTTGTTGTCATTCTCAGTGCCTCTAGTCAGACCAGATGATGTTGTCTTATGCCATTTGTTTTCATTCTCAGTGCCTCTAGTCAGACCAGATGATGTTGTCTTATGCCATTTGTTGTCATTCTCAGTGCCTCTAGTCAGACCAGATGATGTTGTCTTATGCCATTTGTTGTCATTCTCAGTGCCTCTAGTCAGACCAGATGATGTTGTCTTATGCCATTTGTTGTCATTCTCAGTGCCTCTAGTCAGACCAGATGATGTTGTCTTATGCCATTTGTTGTCATTCTCAGTGCCTCTAGTCAGACCAGATGATGTTGTCTTATGCCATTTGTTTTCATTCTCAGTGCCTCTAGTCAGACCAGATGATGTTGTCTTATGCCATTTGTTTTCATTCTCAGTGCCTCTAGTCAGACCAGATGATGTTGTCTTATGCCATTTGTTGTCATTTGCAGTGCCTCTAGTCAAACCAGATGATGTGGGTGTTCACGAAGCGTCCATCACTGCAACCACTGCTGAGATTACTTGGACGCCTGTTGACATGTCCCCTGAGATGATTCGGGGGTTCTTCCGGGGGTATAGGGTAAGTGTGCCAAAATTCATGCTACTGCAAATAGTGCATTCATGTACCATACGTGGCGACAACATTTATTATATTTATTACTAAAATTTGTAAAGCGCCTTATATATCAGAGACTAACCTGTTCATAGGCATGTAAAGTCATTTTTGTAAAACATACATGCAATTATGAGAATTATAAAGTATATTAAAATAAATAAAATAGTATAAAATTAAGATAAATAAAATAAAAATTATAATAATAAATAGTTAATATGCATGTTCATAAGCTGTCCTTATTCACAGTTGGCGTATTCCTCAGTGGAAGTCATTAAAATGGTAATTGATTTAAACAATACAATTTCCACACATCTGCAGGCGCATTATGGGAAGACATTTCAATGCTCATAAACAATGTGGTTTCCATGCACCACAGGTTCAGTATGGCAAGAAGGCCGACTGGCCCCTGAATGTTCGTGAACAAGACTTCATTGTGAACCAGCCGAAGCAGTACCCTCGTGCTCGCATCAAGCGCGACGTCAGAAGTGCTGTCAACTACGTTCTGACAAACCTGCCAGCAAACACGGACGTCACGCTACATGTGCGAGTACTCGCCAAGTACTACGTAGGGCCGCCCAGCAATGTGCTTGAGTTCGCGACCAAAGAAGGAGGTGAGAGGTCATCCTGTGCCCCTTTTTTATATTGTACAGAACTGCCACATTTGCTTGGTTGAAATCCATATTTTTTAACAAAATTTGTTTTGCTCTTCTTCTCCCCCCCGTCCCTTGGGGAGTGGGGGCCACATCACTTTGTCTGTTCCTACCCCCTGGTCCCTTGGGGGGCTGGGGGCCATATCACTTGGTCTGTTCCTACCCCCTGGTCCCTTGGGAGTGGGGGCCACATCACTTAGTCTGTTCTGCCCTCTCAATGAGTCATCTCCACCCAATATGATCTGCCATTATCTCCCACTCTCGGATGTTCACCCCTGCCCTTTTGAGATCTCTCTTAACACCTCTATCTTAATTTCAGTCTTCCACTTCTTCTACCACCCTCTTCTGTTTTCCATGCTCACTTTGTCAATCTCTCCTCCCTCATTCTCTTTTTCACTTTACATATTCCCCAAACCCAGTTGTTCTCTGCTATATGTATAGCTTCTCCTGTCTCCCTGTCTGTTTTCCCAACCCAACATTGTCCCTTTAGCTGTTTCTTCAATATTCTGTTCCATATACAGTAAAACCAGCCTTGGTGGACACCTGTCTATTTCGGACACTTTTGAAAGTCCCGAATTACTTGCTATTAGTTTGTCCGCTAACTGCTCATAGCGGTCACCTAGCCAGCGTGGACAACATAGAGGGAATTTGGACCCAACCATTATTAGTCACCCTGCCGCTTGCAGACAGGTCAAAGTGCATTCACAATCCCTTGAATCAAGGTAGCTGGACGACCACTGGTGGGCTCTAACTTAGCTATGTGTGTATTCTGTGTCATATCATCTGCATAATGTCATCAAGTATGCTAGTATAAAATGTGCTCCAAATAAGGCAAACGTCTTGCCTAGGCCACCGCCAGCTGTGTAAACTTTCACCCCTTGGCTTCTCTTGGACATCAAAACCATTTCAGTTCACCTTTCTGTAACTATAACCCTGCTTTGTTTTGACACAGACTCAAAGTCTAACTCTCAGAAACAAAGTTCCAACTGAAAGTGAATGAACAAGGCGAAATTTGTCAATGTCACTTTCCTTCCTCCCAAGGCAGTGGACCATGTACAATTTGTTTCAATTACATCACTTGGCGATTAATAATTTTTTATAGAGGAGTCAAAGAAATGGTGATTACATGGAAGGATCATGGGCCCCACACACACCTGGTTTCCATGCAGTGGAATGCAGTAATTGCTGTGTGATTAATGAAATTTTTATGGCCCACATGTGTTAATGACAGCTCCGTGGTATTGTTTTAGTAACGTAGCTTTACACCGGTTCATGACGGTACCAACTAGCAATCATAACATAACGGACATAACGCTCCTCCGTGCTGCTGCTCCTGTTTGCACCCTCGTCTGTGCCTCCTGACTACTTCCTCCGTCCTCACGCACTGTTCTGCCCAAGCACACAAAGCTGTCCGCTTACTCTTTCCATCAAGTACAACTTGAAATTCTGCTTAAAGCCGTATTAATCCATGTGCAATTTTTCTTTGGTTAACTGGCCTATAGCATTCCTGATCGAGTCACCTTATTGTTATTAAACTACAACATATACCTAAAACAAATGAAATCCACTAGTTTTTGTGTTGAACATCTGCCTGGCATCAAAAGAATTCCCTCTTTGACCTCTATAAGTTTGTCATATGATTTTATATTTGTCTGATGAACACAAGAAAACATACCTTATCACAATTTTAGAATTCCTCCCAAAAGAAGCTTTTCTTGAAAACCTCTCTTGAAAAAAGCTCTTTTTTTAAAAGTTGTCCTACTTGTTGACACATGTTCTATGTGTGACAGAGCCGGGACCCCCAGCGATGTTTGATGTGCACGCCCGCGGTCCAACACACTTTGAACTGCGCTGGGAGAAACCTCATGAGACAAACGGCAAACTGATTGGATACAACATCTCGTACCAAGCAAGTGAGTGGTGCCGTCCCTTCTGCGTCTGTATAATGATATTCTTGATTTTCTTTGATTTCTCTTTTTCGTATATTGTACATGATTGTATTTACCATGCATTTTCTGTGTTCTCCTATGTTAGAAAACAATTATATTATTATGAGTTGGTCATTGAAAGTGATTACTAGTTATTTTAGGCTGCTCCAATCCTTAAAAAATTCCATTCAACAGTCTTGTTGAATTAATTAATGTAGGAATGGTTGTAAAATGATGAATAAATATATCAATATATATTATACATAACAATGTAGGTTTTGCACCTTTTGTACCAAATGCTATATAAGAACCATGCTATATAAGAACCATGCTATATAAGAACATACTATTTACCTTTATAAAGTGCAACATTGCATCTTATCAATATTCTTATCTTATTGTGCTACAGTCACCGGCCTCAACCTGGGGCGGATACAGTACCGCGCCCCAGTCACTGACCCCGAACAACTGAGGGTGAAACTGACTGGTCTCGAGCCAAGCACCTACTACCGCGTCTTCCTCTCTGGGGTGACGAAGAAAGGGAAGGGTGAAGACATCTTCCTGGACATGAAGACCACGGAGCCGGGAAGTGAGTATACAAAGGAGAATTTTTTATATCAACAAATACCCATATACATCTTTATTAACCAGTGTCAACTTCAAACTTTTTAATTGTCATCTTAAAATGCATCTAGTTAAGGCAGCATTCGCCAATAATTTATAAAATTTATTTTATTGTGGTATCTAATATTGCCACATGCATGTTTTATATCTTATGGTATTTTATTGTTACTTTATTTTAGATAAATATATGCTTTACCCATGACCGCTTTTTAAATACCTTTATCTTATTTATCTGTAGTTTGGCTTATTACATTTTACTTTTTTATTAACATTTAATATAATATATTTAAAATTTATACATATGCTTCTTATCTAATATGTTTACTGCAAGTGTGACTATTGTATAGATGTAAGCCGGTTTTTTTTCACTTGTATTTTAAGTGCCTCTGAGCAGAATTTATATTCTGGAGGGCCGCATAGGGTGGCATATATCTGCCAGATCAACCATTCTTGCTGAATCAACTTTGCTCTTTGTTTTTGTTGTAAAAAAAATTTTGGGGCCAGAAATTCAATGGAAAATACGTCTGAATGTCCAACAGCTTTATATTTGCAGTGGCCATGTTTGTTAGCTTGACGGACCTGGGTGCTAGGCGAAAAGTCTCATAATGGATCTGACAATTACATGAAATAAAAGATAAGGTAGCCTTATAAAGGAAGTATATATCTATAACCTTGTTTGGCGATTGTATACGAGTTATGTCCTTCGACTTCCAGCTCCACAGCCGCCTACATTCACCATCACCCACTTGAATGACACCTGGGTCGAAGTGTCATGGGAGCCCTCCCACAGTGGCAATCCAGGCAGCATCTTCTATGTGCAGTATCGCCCTAGGGGTAAGTACCCTTGTGACACACCAGTGCACTTTCGCCGTCAGGATGCGTTTTACAGACACATGTAAACGTTTTGTTTCTGATCTGCTTAATTCATTGCATAAATTATAAACTTATGCTTTCATTTCTTTTCTTATTGTTATCGTGTTGTGTTTTGGGATAGCAATTAATTTCTTTTCAACAAAGGAAACAGGCTTGTTTTCTGCATGATGCAGACACATCTTCCCATGTTGACACCGTTTGATCACCAAATACATTAATGGCTCCTAGACGGTGTTTGAAAAAAATTCAGTTGTTATTCTGAATTGAGTTTTTCATTGAAAAAGGTCTTACATTTATGAGGTATTGATCTTAAGCAGGTCTGAACCACATATTGGTACACCTAGTTTTCTTTATTGTCCACTACATTTTGTTGACCACACATGGAACGATCTACCTCATACAGTAAGGGAAGCCATTGTGTCATTCAAGACATTGTTAAAAACATATCTCTTTCATGCAGCCTTCGGAAAACTCTGTTTCTAGCAGAAGTAACATTTTGACTAGGACATTTTACTTATTTAACTTATCATTTATCTAATTTATGTTTGCTGGTCTAAACACATTTAAATTTTTAATTAACTTAGTATTATTTTTTGGTGGTTTTGAGCTGGTTTTTAACCAGGATTTCCACATGGCACGTTATGAATGTGTAATAAAAAAATTATGTGTAATATGTCCATCCAGGTTACTACCATTACATGCACACCCCGGATGAAGTGGTCGCCAACAAAATAGACCTGTTTGAGCTGGATCCTGGCACGACCTACCAGATCCGGGTGGTGTCCAAGAACGGGGATGGGCAGGAAGCGCCAACGTCCTGGCAAGAGTTGACTACGGACGGCGTAGGTGAGTACTTGTAGCACAGGTTATTGTCATGACGACTGACCCGACCTGGTTCTTTATTGTCAACTGAACAGTTCTGTGGTTATTATGCAGGAATAAGATTCTCAGATATGGTGTTTGTTCCATTGAAATCCATATTTTTGACTTGAAATGTTGTACAAATCTGTTAAAAAAAATTCATTGGGTAATCGGCTTATAGTATTCTGATTCTGAGGATCATCATCTATCAGGCTACAAAATATGCCTGCATCAAACGAAATCCACTAGGAAATCTATCTAGTGGCTTTTTTCTATGCTTCTTACTTGGCAGAGCAGCTGTCCCTCTCCACTCTGGGGGCAGGCTCTAATGCAAGGCACCAAGGAAGGTGTTGACTTCTTCCTTGGCAGAGCAGCTGTCCCTCTCCACTCTGGGGGCAGGCACTAATGCAAGGCACCAAGGAAGGTGTTGACTTCTTCCTTGGCAGAGCAGCTGTCCCTCTCCACTCTGGGGGCAGGCACTAATGCAAGGCACCAAGGAAGGCGTTGACTTCTGTCTTGAACTCGTCTCTCTCCCTGGTTGCGATTATTTACTTTGGGAGTCATGAGTGTAAATTTTCTGTGGTGCTGACCAAATGCTACTCCAATTAGTGAGAAAGAGAAGTTTATTTAGATCATACATGCAAAGTCTCATAACAATTAGGAAATATTTGTATTCAATGATCCATGTAGGCCTGTGACATAAGAGATTGCTATAATACATGTCCCCCAATGTGTGGTTTAAGTGTACAGTAACAGTAGTTTAATCATCGTTCTACTGCTAATACTAGTCATGAGTGTAAATTTATTAATAGATATTCTTTTCAGCAATATAAGTGCACACAACTTGTAGGTCTGTGTCTGATGTATATTGTAAATGTTCTCTGTTTAGCTCCAGGCAGAACCAAACTATCAACATCAGCCTGGTTCTACGGCATCTGGTTGAGTCTTTTCCTCATCATCCTCTTCATCGTAGCCTTCTTCTTCCTCAAGAGGGTCCGCGATAAATGGTGGAAGACAAAGGGTAAGTAAAAGGGAAAGATGTTGATAACAGAGATTTCTTCTTTAACATCAGAAATTCTTGTTTCTTGATCGTCCGCTACTTTCTCTCATTCTCTGCTGTTCTCACAGATGGTAGGGAAATAGGGTAGGGTAATGACGATAACAATGACAAATGGCGGTAAACAGAGGGTATCTTAAAGATGATGGTAGTGGCGAATGTTACAAAAACAGGGTATGCTAAGGGTGATAGCAGTCACAAAGGGTAGGGGCAATGGTAAGATAATGACAGTAGCAGTGATAAATGGTGGAAACAAAGGGTAACAGTTAAGTGAAACATTGATGGAATTTGTCGTATGCCATACTTTAAATGTCTTCCTGCAAGTTCTGCTCATCATCACTTTACACACACTGTGTGAGAGACTTAACGTTCATCTGAAAGTTTATGGTTTATTGTCTTGTGCCATTGCAGAAGAAGAGATTGAAGAACAGATACGACAGTTGCAAGCAGAGGAGGCGGCTATGCAGTTAGGCATTTTCAACCAGTATGCAAAGACGTATGTATAACCTGTCTAAATGAGCTTGCTTGCCCGTTTGTCAGCTTTTCACCAGAATTTGTCTCCTCTGCTTTGATTTGTTTATAAGTCTGGTTAGCATCCAATTCATCTGTTCATTTGTCTGTGTTTTTTTGGATTTTTCGTCTATTATCATATAATATTTTTTTATTTTTTTAAACAATGCATAATGTTGGCAATTTTAAACTAAAAAGGTAATTTTTATGCACGTGACCAAATCTTTTAGCTATAAGTAGTTTCTCATAAAGATGTGGACAAACTGGACCAAAAATACATCAAATGTAAGCCCAAATGGTTATGTATTGTAAAGGTATTACTTTTAGTATAATATTCTTATCTGCTACACTTGTTGTGTCAAAATGGTCTTTTGGGTTATTTGATTATTTGGTTACATGTTAATAAACAAAAATATCATTCTTGTATTGTTCTGTTCGCAATAAGCCAATGGTTTCCTTGTCTGTTTGTCATCTAGATCGTTGCTTAGGATGACAATCTAGTTCAATCTTGTCTGGCAATCAGGTTGATATCGTTTGGGACCTAGATGGGCTCCTAACCAAAATATTTTGGGCACCTATTGAGGAATAATTAAATAAGGGAATAAAGCTCCAGTCATTGTATTAGTAGGATATACAACCTGCAAGACATAACTTGAATAAAGGCTTTGCTTTTGTTATCACAGAATATATTTTCAACTTCACATCATCATTAATACCATCACTCGGCAACCAGCATGGCTACTGCATAAAACTGACCCCAAATGCTGGGTGCATTTTAGGACCCTCATTCTCCATCTGTTTTGACCCTTGCTGCCTTCTCTCCTCCTAGTGGCAGTCGGGAGTTGATCAACGACCCAAATCGGTCAGGGATCAGCGACTACAAGCAGCACAACAATGAGGATGGTGATTACTCCGACGATGAGTTTGACCCCGAGCCGGCGAAGCAGTACCCCCAGCAACAGCAGGCAACGGCTGTCCCGTCGATGTCATTGAAAGTGGGGGACCCGCCCTCGCCTGATGCCGTTAGCGCCCCCCGTAGTGCAGGTTACGCACCTGCCTACTCGCCCCAACCCCAGAGCGCTGGCTACCCCTCACAAAGCCCAACATACCCATCCCAGGGTGCTGAGTATGCAGCACAGCCCCCTGTCTCCCGCTATGCCAATGTCCCCCGCAGCAGCCAAGAAGACCTCAGTGGTCGGTTTGTGACCGGATCATCCCACCAGCTCGCTCCTGGACAGTCGGTTGAGTTGCGCCCAGATGCGTCCGGAGCTGCAGACACATTCGTATGAATGTTACCTGAGCTAGTAGGGTTAGCTGCATTCTCTGGTTTCTGTCACCCTGAAAGTGTCTTCACAGAATGTCTAATTTCAATGCAGTTGCTTTGCCAGATAATAAAAACAAAACATCACCTAACGTCATCTGATGCCACGTTTTCAAATGAACCACACTTGGTTGCCTGCTTCTGACATAAATATTACCTATGAAATCTGGCTGTACAGTTGATATGTCATTCAGAGTTTCTAGAATTAAATTGTGCATTCATGGAAAATTGTGGGAAGACGGTTAAATTAAGCTGCTTTCAGGAAATACAGGACGCTTATATGTATGTTTATTGTCTCTAGTAGTCGATCTGCTAATGATATGAAGAACTGTTTTGTACATGTGACATGCTGTGACTACCACGAGAAACCAACTAAACCGGAACTTATATTATCGATGTTGAGAGAACACTTGGCTAACTATGAGACACAGATGAAAATGTTTTGACATGATGGTTAGTTCGATGACAGTATGGGCTATATGACACAGAAAGACCCAAAAAGGAACTGTGCTTGTGGCGTACATGGGAGCCGTAAGAGATGTTTAAGGTATAGGGTTTGAACTGAGAAAGAGTGACAAACAGTCATTCATAGTATGGTTTGTAACCACCCAGTAACACTAGTTTTGTTGCTAAGTTTATTTTTAAGGTGTATAATAATGAATAGTAGTAGAGTTCGGATGTTCATGGCAAGGGTGTTTCCCTAGTTTACATTAGTGCATTGGAACATTCCTGTAGGCTTTTTGTTTTTTAATAACTGTCTTACTGGAGTGGTAGTTGTGCTTACAAAGCACCAAGTACCACTGATAATGTATATAAACTTAATGATATCTTTGTTGCAAGCAAAATATTGTTCTTGCTTCCATTACTTTAAAGTCTTGACAACAATGTTATATTTCTATTGTATATAACAATTTATACGTATGCCATTTTCCAGTTTATGCAACATTCCAAATGATGAGTTACTGTGCCACTTCAGGTCAGTTATATATTTAGGGCAAGAACGAGTTCAGTTGTAGCATCAATACTGATGCACATTGCATGCAAATTAATACGTTTACTTGAACATGTAAACGTTTATGAACACTGAAATGGCTTGTAAGATATAGTTTTATTGGCATTGCAACAGTGTTCTCTGCACAATGTTGGAATATATGTCAACATAGTGTTTTGTGATGTTCTTATCATGCTGATTTGTGACTTGTTCTTTCCCACGATTGTCCCGATTTTGTTGTAGTTCTGTGTAACCCTTTTAAGTTGCTGGTCTCACCTCTCGTTACGCCATTTCATGATACACCATTTTATTGAATATCACGGTTGCTGTTGACTTGCGGATCTGTAGATGCCACAAACACTACGTTCTTGATAATAAGGGCTGAAAATAACTGTATGTGGCGTGGTTGGCTTTTTCAGTTACATAATTTGAGACAGGAGAAGGCCAGTAGTTACACACGCCCAACAAGTGTCCATTAGTGCGTTTGATTGAGAGAAAGGGTTTGTACAACGAGTGTCGTTGCACTAGACGCCGCGCTACACAAACACGTGGCCACGCCACATTGGGTGGTTGGCCCCAGTGCCCAGGGGTTGGTGCAGAGTTGTAAACTTTATCTTTTCCTTGTAGGTGCACATGAAGTATAATATGAGATGGCATATTTGAACGTACAAATAACATTTTTACATCTGAGACTTTGATTGAGATAATGGCGTATTTTTTTTATTCGTTAAACTGCAGTTGCAGCGTATGTTGAAGCTGACCATGACCAACATAGACAATATCATTGTAGTTCTATAAAATAACACAGCATTGACAACAACAATAACTCGGTTGAACAGCTTACTATTTTGATATGTATTACAGATTTTATAATAAAAACAATAAAATGGATGTGTTGAAATGTTTACTACCATACAGAAGTGGCGTCGTTCACTAAAATGAATGTCAGCTAGGAATTTTTCGTCACTCGTGTCGGATGTATGTTAAATTTACCTTGAATGTACATGTTAATTACTTCCTATCATCATCTAGGGTTTATATAACTAGACCTAAATGAAAAGAAGCTTCAGATTGTAACTAAAGTCAACATTGGGTACGGTCTTAGGAAAACTGATTGATGGACTATATATACCATAGCATTCTCTTAAATGTCTTGGTAAAAATTGTCTGGATAGGGTAACTCATTGTAAAGATATCCAAAATGCTGTTATTGCCGATGTTATGCGTAAATCACGCTCTCAGTATCAAAGGGCTGTTCGTTTTGTTAAACATAACCAAAATAATGCTAAAAAAGAAAGTATGGCTACAGCCTTACTTGGAAATAAAACTAGGGACTTCTGGAAAGAAGTGAGTAAAGTCAATAAGACAAATACTTTACCCCACCTTGTTGATGATTTAACGGGGGACGAAAATATATCTAAACTCTGCTACTACATATGACAAGTTCAGCAGCTTATAACGAAGAGGATATGTATTCAACGTTACAAATAAGCATACTCAAATAGATGCATAATGTAATGACTGTGAACATATTGTTACTGCAGAAGACATCTTGAGTGGTATTAACCAGGTTAAAAGTAACAAATGTGATGGATATGGGTTGGTTTTTACTGAACACTTTATTCATGCTACTCACAAACTACATGTATTTCTCTCTCCGTTATTCACGACAATGGTGTATCACGGGTATAACCCGGATGGTTTTAACATAGCCACACCTTTGGTAAAAAAAACAAGAGAAAATCAACTAATGACTAATATCTATTGAGCCATTGTTTTTTGTAGCCCCCTGTCCAGGCTATTTGAGTGGGTACTTCAATGTGTTATACGTATGCTCTCGTGTACAGTTATTTCAATGTGATACACGCGTACACTTGGTACATTTATTTTAATGTGATATACACGTACTCTCGTGTACAGTTATTTCAATGCGTTATACGCGTACTCTCGTGTACAGTTATTTCAATGCATTACACGCGTACTCTCGTGTGCAGTTATTTAAATGTGTTACACGCGTACTCTCGTGTACAGTTACGTCAATGTGTTACACGCGTACACTCGGCACAGTTATTTCAATGTGTTTCTCAAGTCTCAAGTGGTTACACACCAAATAGCCCAAACTTGGGCTAACGCAGGAGTTTGTGGTGGACTGTGCGCATGCGCTGTGGGTGGTACATACAACTAAAAGACTAGTATCTTTAATGTTGCTGAAAGAGTTTTTATCTGAGAGTTTTATTTATTTATGTATAGGATGTTAGATGAAAATTTTTAATAGGTTGGTTTGTGTATGGATACTGTCGCTGTCTCGCCACATGCACACATAGACAGTCTCCATACCCACACCATGGATAAGTTTACGCTGAGCACTGTGTTTTTAAGGCAGTTTAGGTGAGGTGTGGTGAAAGGGAGTTCCATGATGGCTTCTTGAAATGATTTGGGGTTTTTGATGTTGGTAATTTTTGGTGGAATCATATTCCATATGCGAATTGTTCGGGGATAAAATGAAAAGACCATTGCATTTAAACGACACCTGGGGGCTACGTATTGTCCACGGGTTCGAGAGCGGGTTAGTAGGCCTGGAGGGGGAGGGGTAATCTCAATAATGCTATTTAGAATTTTGTAGAAGGTTGTGGCTTGTTTAATAATACGTCTTCGTTTACGGGTTGGCCATCCAAGGGCAGTAATTAGTGATATTGCTGAGGTGTGCTCTGTGTGTGAGTTTTCGTGTCTCGTTTAAGCATTTTTTCCCCACAGGTGTGGACGTGTATTTGTAAATATTTTAGTACAGCGTTGGATGCGAATGACTGAAGAACGTCCTAGTGAAAGACATTTTTTTATTCGTCATATTCTTAATTATTGGCGATTGAACATTGTTTTGGTGAGCGGTCAACCGGATCGGTCGCTACACGCCTACCAGGAATAAGCTGCCGAACCAGTTTTCGTCAGGTGCGTCTACCAGTCTACCAGAATGTCGTCAATGTGCGTCCCAAGCGACCTATTCAACACTGTTAACAACTTCAGTGACAATGCGAGCTGGGTTCATCAATGCATGTGACCACGTTTGGGTGTGTTCCAATTTGCTGCATCACTAACTCTATTATGTAAACATGTTGACTTTTACCGGCTGTCAACTACGGGCCATAGGGGCAAACATTATGAAGACGAACTTAACGGTGCCACTCAAAACACTCCTTACTCTTCGATCACTAAATATATGTGCAACTTCCAGAACGCACCGGGGAACTACTGCTGGAATAAACCATTTTCGCCTCATTTCTTCCGTAATAACAACTGGAAGACGATTAAGAACGAACATTGAACACATACACAAGGGGAAAATTAATCCAACAAACCTGGTTGACATATGTCGACAAACTGACACAAGGTATAATGTTACCTGCGCACTACTAAATGCACGATCAATATGTAACAAAGCAGGGACTGTGAAGGAACACTTGTTGGACCATGGTGGAGATTTTATGTTTTTAACAGAAACCTGGTGTAAACCGAATAAAACTGCTGTTATCAACGAATTAACTCCACCAGGTTAGAGCTATATAGGAGAATGTCGTTCAGCTAAGCGCGGAGGCGGCGTTGGAATACTACAGAAGTCAGAATATAAATTGCGAAAGACAACAACTAAGCGATATGAGACTTTGAACATGTGGACGTTAAATCAACACAAACATTGAGACTTATGCGTGTTGTCGTCATTTATCGTCCACCGACAACAAATGTACAGTTGTTCCTTGACGAGTTTGTGACACATGTGAATGAGATAGCCATGGCACAGCAAGACATTCTTAGTGTCGGTGACTTCAATCTTCACTGTGAACTGGGTTTTGCACCCGGTGTAAAGTTATTGAATGACATTTTAGCTGAAAATAATCTACAACAACATGTTACAGAATCAACACACATCCGGGGGCACAGGTTGGACTTGGTGATAACACGTTCACCTAGTTCCATCGTATCATCTACAATGGCATACCCCAGCAGCATATCAGATCATTACAATGTTGTTTTTCTTCTGTCTTCTGCAAACCCAGTGCCTGCTCGTACTATGAGGCATCTGCGCGATATCCGTGGAATAAATCATGACCGATTTGAGGCTGATCTATTAGAACATCTCGCTTCTGTGGATATTAATATGGATGTGAGTGCCGTGGTTGACCAGTACGAGTATGCGGTCATATCAACCGTTGACGTGCATGCCCCCGTCACGACAAGGATGAAAACTTGCCGACGCAAGGAACCCTGGTATAATGATGACATACACAATGCCAGAGCATTGAGACGTTCAAATGAGAAGAGGTGGAGGAAAACGAAGCTCGAGATCCATCGACAGATCACTTGACCAGCGGACATGCTCTCGTGTGGTCAACACCCTGCTAAAGCCGCCGAGCACTAGTCGACCACAATCATCAAGCACTAAAAAACTGTGCAATGACTTCGCTACTTACTTCGCTGTAAAAACACAAGGAATCAGAGTGCAGATCCAGAAGAAGCTGATAAGTGATCAAGAATTTTCTGATTACGCCGTCGATGTTAGCAGCCAACCAGTATCATACCAAATAAATCGACTACTACCTACATAGCGTTCATCGGCAATGTGTTAGAGAAAGTTGCTAACAGAACACCTAACTATGAATGGACTGCACGAAGAATACCAGTCTGCATACAAGATGCTGCACAGTACCCAGACAGCCCTGTTGAGGGTAAAGCATGACATTGCAGGAGCTCTTGACAGGAACCATGCTATGATGTTTGTTATACTAGATCTATCAGCAGCGTTTGACACTCGATCATGCACACTTGTTTAAAGGGGGGGGGGGTTGAAGCACTCGAACAACCATAGCCTAAACATAATAACATACCATTTACAGTATATATCACCCTTATATGATGGGCGCAACGCCACGGTAATTTTGTAATATCCTTTTTAACTTTGCCATTATCTTCGCTTGGCGCCGCCATATTGCTCTGCGGGGGGCTCAGCGGCAGAGTGGTTTGAGTACGAGCTTTGCGAGAGACCACTTTTCCGATGCAGATTACAAGACAAAAGACGTATGTGATGAGCATGGACAGACGGTGAGCATCAAGATGTAATTCTTGGTCAAAGACACCGTTCCATCTTAGATCTTTTTTTCCGCATATGACCATGCATCTACAGACTATTCTGCGACCAGGAAACGTCAGATATCAGAGGGCAGAGCGATACGTAGGAAGCGACGAGCCGAAACCAGGTTAGTAAATTGGATTACCGTTACCATTGTGACTTATCACTACGATTACAATATAGTTCCACCCCAATAAGCACAGCTGTGCTTCAACGTCAGCATATATATCACCTCACCTATCCTCTTCGGGCCCAGTGGCCCATAAGGCCGAAGTGAATCTCCTCCATCTTGTTCTGTCAGCTGCTACACGTCTGGCTTCGTTCCAGCTATTCCACCCCAGTATACGCCTTTCATTTTCAATAGTTGATCGCCACGTTGTCTTTGGTCGCCCAACCTTTCTTCTACCTTCAGGCGTCCAGGTCAGTGCAGTCTCACAATTGCTGTTCTTCTCCATTCGTAGGATATGTCCTACCCACTTCCATCTTCTTAACTTGACCTCAGTGCTGATTGTCTTCAATTTTGTTTTTGCCAGAATATCTCGATTTGATACAACGTATGGCCATCGAATTTGTAGGATTCGTCTTAAACACTTGAAAAAAAATGTATCTAACTTTCTGTTGTCTCCTTCGTTAATTTTCCATGTTTCACTTCCATACAACAACACTGGTTTAACAAGTGTGTTAAAAAGCCTCAATTTCGATCTCAATATATATGACCCATAGTAAATCGAAATGTATGAATACAATAAAGTGCGAGTAAGTATTAATAGTTTGATATAATTACGAGTGTTTCCAATCCGCCGATTTGTTTTCGACGTGATCAGACGTACCGTCATACGTGGCCGTACTCAAAACAATGACAATAACTCAGTAAGTGCTACAGGATATACTGCAACCTTATAATATGGGCCATGTCGTATGTACTAGGCAAAATTATTCAAGACAATAATTTGATATTATTTATTGACAGTCATAATAAGACTCAGACTCCTGTGTTCTAAATGCCTAGAGACCAAGTTGAACGTACACTGTCAGATTACATGTCTGCTTTCTATAATGACACTTTACAATTTTTGTCTGAATTCTTGTGACTTGACAATAAGACAAAATTATATAAAATTAATTTGCTTTATTGATCAGATTAAACCCCACATGTAATAACCGGAAGTTCATAAAGAGATTACTCTTCAATGGGACTTGTCATTGAATGTTATATTATTGTAATAATAATGATAAAACTGCAAACTGATTTTCACTTGTCAACTATCATAGAAAAAAGGGGCAGATGTCCGGGGGGGAGCAAATATACTAGGAGGCAGATGTCCGGGGGGAGGGCAAGTGTCCTAGGGGCAAATGTCTGGGGGGCATGTGACCGCAACCCATTTATATCGCTATCAGTTGTGGTATCATTGATATTTCATCAAATTTACTGGAAAGTTTGAGTCTTCAACATCCTAATCTCCAACATGTATTCTCCATGGGGACATTTTTAATTACTACAAAGGGCAAACCGTACAGCCACATGTAACAGCATTGTACAGGTGACCAGTGACATGTTTAGTATGGGAAATTTGTGGGCTGAACATTAGGCTTGGATAAACAAGGGGCTGCATTCAAGTGGGGCAGGCTTCCTCTCTCACACAAAGGGAATGAGCAGGCAGGTGCCCTTAATTGGCAATCTCTGTAAATAAACCTTGTACACTGAGAAAGAAAATGAGGCCTGAATGGTCTGATTTTGGCTTTACTGTCTGTTACAGTAACTTAGTAGTTTAGTAACTTAGTTTCTTTTTGATGCAAATGCTTGATTATATTGTTATTGGTCACAATGTTTCAATAACAGAGTAGACAGTGTCTATGCTGTAATGTTGACAACTTCCTGGCTGTTACCAGATTCAGGGTGACATGCTAATAGCAGACAAATATGATTTTAAAAGTAATATAAGTAAATATAAGGGTAAATATTAACAGTATCAAGTCAAAAATTCCAACAAAATCAATTCCAATTCCCCCCAAAAAAAAAAAAAAAAAATCATTTCCAATTCCAATTTAAAAAAAGTCAATTCCAATTCCAGAACTGGAATTGAGGGTCAGTTCCAATTCCGGAATGGAATTGACCACATGCCTGAAGTATATTCATGACAATATCTTGTCTCTGTGTACTACAGCAACATTCATGAACAGTATAATTGAATTGAAACAAGCTTATGTCTATGGGGCTTTTGTCGGGAGGGGCTTTTGTCCATGCACCATACTATCTAGCAGATGCTTTCAGTATAATACCTAATAATTATATATATATTTACATATATACATATATATATATACGTGTGGGCAGGTATGCGTGTGTGCGTGCAGCATTTATAAGGTAAAGATGTCACAAGCATAGATCTGCATTTGGTCCAATAACAATATTCATGCATTATGTTATCTAAATCGGGTGTCAGATATAAAATAAGGAACCCCATAGAAAGTGTACATATGGGTCTATATTTTGTTATGGAATTTGGACCCCTTATAGAATTTTGACCTCCCTGGCCCATTGAAAAGAGTGCAATGTTGATTAGATAATATAATGCACTTTGGAGCTAGGATGCTACAATTTTGGTTACATGCGTTTGGTTATCTTACCAGTGGCATTCGTCAAACTGACCAAACAGATTCATTAAAAACATTAAGAGATCAGTGAAACACCCATTGGTTGAATTAACATGGCTCCATAGGGAAAATGCTTTTCCCTGTGGTTGATTACTTTATATATTCTATATGACACTGGCACTCTTATTTTCTAAAAATAATATATACAAGAGAAAGTTTCTCATATTGTGATTCATTTTATTATGCAAAATGTTTAAATCACTGTATGTGTAATCTTTTCAGATGAAGGATTCACCATTGGTTCGTACAAGTACAGGTACTTGTTTTGAAGCATCCAGCGCTACGGGTGATGCCGTCAATCTTTACATTACGGATGTCACCTTTAGTGCCATCACTGCTACTACTGCTGTGACACCACATACAACTGATGCTGGAATGCAAATCGATCCGGTAATGATATTTCAGGTGCGACACTTCGCGAATGCTGCTGTAGTCACGGATGACATTATTACACCAATGAACGTTGATTATGACTACTCCTATGTGAAGCTTCCATCAGATTCAGTGAGAATAAAGACATTGGTCCAGATGATGCACACTATGTGATAACAGCGACATAACCGAGGGTGACTCAAGCAGCTCCGACACCTATGAGAAAGAGAAGAAGTTTGTCATTCGTGAGAAAAACTTATGTCACTTTTCTGCACCTGCCACACACCAAACAGCCATAAACTGTGACACAGGTTGTACTCATGTCTGATCTATCAGCCAAGGTCTTTTGGATACTGGGGTGTCTGTCAGAGGCAAGTGTGCTGATTTCTACCCCTGGATGAGTGAAAGGTGAATTGAATCTGTTAGGTGAACATGTACTATCAGTCAGAATAAGTAGTGTATTGGTGTATATTTACTGCCAGTAGTGTATTGGAACAGATGGTTGGTGTGCAAGTACTATCAGTCAGAACAAGTAGTGCATTGATACATATGATTGGTGTACATTTACTGTCAGTACAAGTAGTGTATTTGGTAGAGAATGAGAAGCTTGGTTTACATTTGCTGTCAGTAGGAACAAGTAGTAGATTCAGTCAGAACAAGTAGTATATTGGATACACATGATTGGTGTACATTTACTGTCAGAAGAAGTAGTGAAATGGTGCAGATTCCAGAATGAGATGATTGGTGTACATTTACTGTTGGTAGGAACAAGTAGTGTATTGGTATGCATGATTGGTGTACATTTACTGTCAGTCAGAACAAGTAGTATTGTTACACATGACTGGTGTACATTTACTGTCCAATCAAAACAAGTAGTGTATTGCCATTGGTACAGATGATGATGGTGAAACAGTTAAAATGCCTTGGCTTTATAAAGATTAATTATTTCCTAAGCTAAACTACCAGTATATTTGATATGTTGTGGAATAATAATGATGTGTGTAACTGTGATATCCATGTTCCAGGTTCTATTTCCCGGTGGTAGAAGTCACTGTTTTTAGTCAATGTTTAGTCTTGGTTTCAGTCGTTCTAGTTAGCCTTATTTTTTTGGTAATTGTTTTTCTATGTGAATAAACTTTTGATATATTTGATGTTGGTCTCAATATAAATGAAATTGTATGTAGTGACATGCAAGATGCTGCAGGTAACATTTTTGTTGACAGAAGTGGGATATGGATAAGAAGGCATTCACATTATTCATTTATCAATATTTTAGTGGGAATTTTTGTAGTTTTCCAGGTTGTTTTTCGACCTGCTGCATACTGTGGGTGCCTCACAATTTGTCTATATCAGACTATCAGTACATTCACCTGTGTCAGGTCAATCTCCATCTCCAACTTTCCATCAATTCAATTCGGTTCAGAGTAGACATCACAGATCCTTCCTACACCGCAGGATGGGATTACTTGTCTTGCCTTTCCTGAGCCTGAAATATAATTTGTCAGGGTTAGTTGATAGCACTAATTCTATAATTACCATAATAGTTGCAAAACTGTGAACATTACATACTGTCAGTAGTTAATTATTGTTATTTAAATGATTACATTGCACCAAACAACAAGGTGTTGTGGTGTGCTACAGAGAGGGTGATTATAAGTATGAATATTAATGTAATCATGATTACAGTAATTATTGCAATCACAATTACTAATGTAGTCATGATTACAATCATTATTACAATCACGATTACGGTAACATTTAAGAATATATATATATTCACATAATGAATTAAATAAACCCTCATGTTATTATTTTCATCAATGTTATTCAACACAAAATCAAACACAATATTAAAATACAGTCATGGTACCCTTCATTAGATTAGATACAAAATAAAGAGAAAAGCCTGCTTGCATTGCCAATGTAGTTCGGACCTCGCCCTCGGGTTAGGTAAAAGAAATATGCAGAAAAAATAGGATTATAAAAATGGCAATGATTCGATAACAATTGAATTACCGACCTGCTAGCTATAGGGCGAATCAACGGCGCAGCATGATGACTCAACGTAAACGTGCGCAGACATCGGGACGCAGTTTCCACAGGATCACCACATCACAGTATCTAGTCAGGAATCGTTGACAGTCAAAGCGCTGTTGTAATTTTTTCCTGAATCCAACGTCAACAAAGGCGAAGCCGACCTGGAGTCTGGAGCGTGACTCGCACACTCGGTGACACTTTACGACTGTCAACCGTTGTTTCCGTGTGGCCTGTCGAACTAGACTCTTCGTCTGTGGTTTCCATTTCTCCAAAGATAGACAACTGTTACGGAAGTTCAGTAAACCACTAATCGCTAGTAGCAGATCTGGTAAAACTGTCACAAGCGATGCATCTATCTTGTCAACAAGTAAAAATAGTTCCGGTATTCCGTTATCGCATATTCTCGTTGGTTAGCGTCTCGTGTGTTCGAGAAGTGTGGCGTTTTCCACGATTTTTTGTGTGGTTTGTTGTAATTTCTTAACTTTTTTATTTGGAGCGAACAAAAACGCTATTTTGTTGACGTGTGTAAACACTTGTATATATAACAGAGACCCATATCTTTTTTTTCGCTCCAGAATGCCTATTTACGAAAAAAATCGAAAACAATCGAAAATTTACATTGATTAGATATACGCGACTCAAACCACTCGTTTCGACAAGATGGCGATACGCAGTGATACATTTTGTTGATTTTTGTCTCGAACAAAATCAGTTTTTCAGTTTATCTCATAAATTAGCAGGCATCTGTCACCATTAATGCATAGTTAGATAATACGTATTTAAATATATGGCATAACATAACATTGCTTCAGTTCCCCTTTAAGCAGACATTATTGTGTACTTTCTCAGTTCAGTCTGCGGGTATAATCCATTGATGCGGTTATAACCGCAGACGGAACTGATACCGATACCGAAACAGACAGACATGTGCATATGTTCAAGGTATCATGGATGTAAAATATTATGTCAGCCAATTACTACATACATTCGTGCATTTGTGATTTAAAACATCGAAATATGTTACATTTGCCGACTCGCCTGATTTTGTAGCGATCGACACATTTGAATGATTGATGCGACAACTGGTACAACGTACGTTCATATCCACGTCTGTAAGGGTTAAAGCGAAAGTCATGGTTAGGGGGCTATGCACCTAAAAGGTAAAATAAAAATTAACCACGTGCAACTAAAATCAAGTATATCACGCCAGTGGTTTACTCAGAACGTGATCGAAAAGTGGAGATTCCGGTCATTTCTCAGAAAGATCGAGAGCGTTAACCAGAGCGACTGATAGCGCATGCGCAGTTCTGTAAGGAGGTAAGACGGCCCCATCACGTACGCAAAATATACAACTCTGAACGCCCCAAATCTGGGGCAAAATGAAGCTAACTTCTATCTGACCCCGAATGCTCAGCAACACGAGACAGACGTAATTAAATAAGTTTGTTTTAAAACTTTTATGTGCACTACTATGTGATCTAATATTTTGCCAATAGTAAAATGGTGAAACTCACTATATAACGGTGTAAATCATGGGTTTAATTGGTGACATGATAATAATAATATTATTAATCAGTTGACAGGTTAAACAATACAAAGTGAGAAATAGTATGTCGTGTTTTGTATACATCGTGTTAAGACACATGTTGTGTCTGTGGGGCAAGACAACCACCATGCATGTGGGGCAAGACAGTCTTTATATCTTATCTCACACGCACATGGTCACAATGTATCAAATGTTTTACACATGACCAATTATGTTTAATACATTTAATATGAACATTGCATAATTTACGTTCTGCTAGCCTGTAGGCTATAATTATGATGGAATATTACTAAACCAATATAATATTATGTATGGATAGCAAGGTATGTATTATATGTTAATTCCCATTAAAAATTTTAACAACCGTAATGACCTGATATGCTACTATAATACCATTTGTACATACACTGTATGCATTTTAAGGCAAGACAGCTTTTTTGGGTACTCTTGCTATTTTTCAAATGTATCGCAGCTAGGTTGTTTGCTTAATGAAAATAGTTTTCCAATGGGTAACACACATATCTGTCCATAATGTGAACATATTAAAGACATGCTAAAGTAGTTTAATGGTGTACAATTTGTAAGTTTTCCGTAGGGGAGCCGCCATGCCTCGGGTTACCTTAACTGTTATAGGTGCATAGACTGAAAACAATTATTTTTGTTTCGCTTTAAGGGGTGAATACACAAGGGGTGAAACAATATCAACCCTGGTTCACGATTATGAGCAACCCTTGGACGCCTGCGCCTCCTTTCCGATATGAACAGACTCGTGTCGGCTCGTCCCGCTATTATTGAGACGTGCTGAGTAGGCATACTCATCGTGGTGTTTGCAAATGAAGAAGAAGACTCTAAACTAGCCAGAACAGTAAACGTTTGTCGAGGCAATAGAACCATACGCGTTCATAGCGGAGTTCATACAACTTAGTGGTGGTGACGTCTTTGCCACACAATGAATTGTGACGTAAAGAAAATATTTTTTATTATGGCGTATGATTTGCAAAACGAAATTTACAAGTTCCGGACTGCCATTTTAGCCGATGTGTGGCACTAGCATCTAAGCTCCAGCAGGTTGTCCAAGGCAAACCTCAGACGATTGAAACTGGCGGTGAACGGCGGCGGAAATGACGATGTCTAGCAATGCACGAACAGGTAAACGAATGGTATCGCTAAGGGAATCCAGCTTCACCTTCAACGCTAAGACGGGCTACTTTGTGAGGATACGAGGAGCATCGCGGAAGGACATCGACACGACGCAAGCAGTTACCACCAATTCGCCAGGAATACGCCCAACCGCGTTAAAGTCTCGTAGCGCCTGGCAGGCGACGCCACGAGAGCGGACGGCCGAACCGACCGGAAGTGAACCAATTCGGCCGAGTATATGGAACCCCTTAGCGGATCCGCCGCAAACGCGATACGCGGAGGCAAGAGGCACCGCCGATGCGAAGCCCCCACCGCCAAAGCCCAACGCCACGGTCGCACCCGGTCCGCCTAAAGTACTTGCGATTGACGTCGACACACAGCGCGGAACGAACACTGACGGCTCGGACTCGGCATCGGTCACTAGCAAGGAGCTCGATTCCCCAAAGAAGTGGCGTCGGTCATCACTCGACGGAGACTCGTCCGAACACCCTCCATCACCCGAACGAAATCGTCCGAAATCAAATCGCCGGAAGTCAATTCGCCCGAAGTCACTGGGAATGCAGCACGTCACCATAATGAAACCTTGCGTGCCGCGCATCATCAAAGTTCCGACCGCAACGCCGTCTCGTGGCCAGACAGCGAAGCAGCGCTCGGTGTCAACCAGTCCACCCGTCACCCGACTGCGCTACACGCATGCACGACCGCTGCTGCCTTCCTACGCTGCGGCGCAGAGTGATCCTGTTGGTATCGAAGAACTGAGACCGGAAGTCAAGACTATGGTGATCGAGACGAAGCAGAGTCAGAAGCTGTCAACGATGAGTTCCTGCGAGTCGGCCGTGACACCGGGGCGGGAGCGCAAGAAGATGCTGGACGACGAGTCCATCGCCATCTGGCTCGTCACGGAATGCAACGCGCC
Source organism: Lamellibrachia columna (assembly GCA_963662155.1). NCBI lineage: Eukaryota > Metazoa > Annelida > Polychaeta > Sabellida > Siboglinidae > Lamellibrachia > Lamellibrachia columna. The sequence continues at coordinate 40,665,116 of OY759275.1, forward strand.
CAAGCTGGAGTCGTCCGACAGCGAGCGCAGCCTCTCGCTGGCGCTGTGGAACCAGCGACCAGTCGGCGCCTACAGACTCTCTTCGATGCACAGCAAGCTGCGCAGCGCTCGCGCCATGACGACGGCGGCGACATCTTGTGGTCTCGCCAGTAGTTACAGAGGTGGCAGCAGCAACAGCGAGACTTCTGCAAAGGTAGCCGGCAACACAAACATACAAAGTTACAGGTGAGGAGAGAATACCTCTATGGATTGTTTTTAATGTGACGGCCCAACATGCGTAGGAGGCATTACGGTTTTGTGCATTCCATGACCTTCCTCTCTGTAAATTGCCATTATAAAGAAAGTGTGCCTTTTTACAACGTCACCATTTTTACCACCCCTTCAGGACACTGTCCCCAGGCGAAATTCATTTACAATATTCTGATGAAAAGAATCCATGTAAAGTAATGGGCACTATGTTGATAAAGCGGGCTGGAAATAAATCAGGAGTTGGTGAGCAAATGAAAGGGCTGAGGATATTGTCCCTTGTTTTCATGTTAAACATTTTCCTGATTGAAAGTGTCCCTTTGGGCCTTATAGCCATTATCGATAAACTACCCTGTTATTACACCGAAATTGCCCAGTGTGTCAGTTTACTAAAATACCCTACAATAATTAATGGACTAAGAAGGCAGTGTTTTGGCATGATTTTTTTTTCGTGGGGGCATGTTGGCTTAACGGGGGAGGCAAAGAAAAGGGCTGAGGTGACAATGCCCTCACTCTGTATGTACAACATGCCCTATACTTGCTACATTCCGCGTATATTATCAATACAGCAGAACCCCTCAAAGCGGCCACCCATTGCAAACGGCCACTGTATAACAGTCTGTGTTGCCCACATCTGTATTTTTTACAACCTCTGAAATTAGGTCACCCCTTTAATCAGGTAACTTTTCCTCAGTCACTTGGATGGCCACTTTACATGACTTCTACTATGTTTACATAGCATGGGCAATAACAGGATGTTTGCAATAAACGAGGCATAACTGTACATATATTTCATACATCCATTCACCATGTGAATAACAACACAGCATTTACATAATCGCATCGCTACATTGTTAGTTCCTTATTGTTCCACCAGTGCGTTGACACGACTCGTTCAGACGCCGTTGCAATCGACTAACTTCGCGCGTCCACGGAGCGACGATTGCTTTCAGACGCCATTACCGAAGAGCTTTTGTAGTTCGCGCGGCTACAGCGCCTTCCGGTCGAATAGACCTCCGGGCACTCGCTTGCTTGGCTCGTGTCCCACCCACGGGGCCCTGGCCAGTCTACAGAAGAAGGCTCAGCTCGAAAGCGCCATGTTCCAAAACGGAAACAGGTTGGTAGAGGCCGGCGTTTCATATATTGCTTGCTGAATGATGCCCATAGAAGCCAGCTCTTACGGATTTTCTGAAATTTGACGGTCTTACGGGCGTGGGAGACATTCTCTACGGTTTTGAATATTTTAACAGTGAGCATACGCGGCAAACCACCAGGAGTAGTGGATGTTTTGAACGTGTATACTGTATTTTATGGACTGAATGTAATAATATATTTACGATGAATGAATTTCCGCAACGTCTGTTTGTAAAAAAAATCTGTGGAATGAAGAACTATTTGTTATTATATCATTAATTAATGGTTCCAGGCTAAATTAAAGTCCTGGGTAGGGCTGCTTTCAAAGTAATATATTTACTTTGAAAGCAGTCCTAACCAGGACTTTAATTATATATATATATATATATATATATATATATATATATATATATATATATATATATATATATATATATATATATATATATATATATATATATATATATATATATATACATATATATATATGTGTGTGTGTGTATATATATATATATGTATATGTATGTATGTATGTATGTATGTATGTATGTATGTATGTATGTATGTATGTATGTATGTATGTATTATATAGTATGTATGTATTATATATAATGAAAATATATATATATGGTAAATTATGCACGTGTTCAGCTTAGCGATATGTGTCGATCTACAAAATAGGAATACAGTTCTTATCTGATACAGTCAGCAAGCCGAGGTTAGCAAGACATTTCTTATTTTATTTTAGACAGTAGGCCCTATTATTGTTTTACGTAGAGCTTGAATTAACTAGTAACTACCTGACACAAATTACTCCTACCTCCAAAATACCGCACGCTATATTGTTGTGTTCCATCGTGATAACCTGTGGTTAATGTTGACAGTGATAGCGACAGCGGACGAGACGACGTTTGCAGCAAGAAGCAGTATTATCGGACAAGATGCCCCCTGAATGACAAGACGCTAGGAGAGATTATGCGGATGAGCGGGCAAATTGCCCAAACGACTTCCCCCTTGGTGTCGCGGCTGAAGAGAGCTTGACACGTGACTAGGATCTCGAGGAGTTCATCCGATTGAATAATTATTATACGGACAGAAATACTGACGTTTGGTAGATTGGCGTTGGCAATGCGACAGTGCCAACATTATGTCACCAGCGGTGGTGCTACTTTCTTCAGCAATATTGACCAATCAACAGCGCTAATTTGCATTTTGTCCGTGATAACTGATCAACTGCTGCTTCCGGCCGCTATTGTTAACTTACGCCGTCGTTCGCGGATAGACCTGTTTTACCAATGCTTGAGTTAGTATTCGTAACATATACTTGAATGTTATTAAGCCAGGTGGATATTGTGGAATGATCGAGCGCGAAAAAGTTGTATAAACATTGTAATTGTGTCTGATTTGAAGCAGTTGTTTCTGTGAATGTTTCCCGTGTGACACCAGCTTTCCGTAGCGTATATTCGTCTACACAGACAATAAGTGTTTACGTTATGCGTCGTGCACGTTAAAGGCACGTGATCAAGACCAGTGTGTTTCAAAACTTGCTTCTGAAAGTTCCTGCTCCAAAACAAGGGATAATTTATGGCTTATAAACATGTTATCACTACTCTGTTATACTAGTTACTCCGTCAGGAATAGCACAATTAAATCGATTACGTTAAAGGTGAATGCTACCTTGTGCACAACATTATCTTTGTATAAGTTCTTAGTTGGAGGTAAAGCGCATTTTAAAGTTGTGTGTATGTGGAGTACAACAACGAGACTGTGACGACAAAGTCGAGTGCGGTGAAGTTTAACAAGATTTAACAAGATTTGCCATCCAAGCCAAAGGCTCAGATGGCAAGTGGACAAGGAAGCCATTGGCTTATCGAGAGTCCAACAATGTTCATTTACTTATAACCCGCCCTCCTGAGATATGTGTCAACCTTATTTTTAAACATATTCACGCTGCTAGCAGTTACACAATCTGTAGACAATTTGTTCCATTCATTTATTGTCCTCTGTGAGAACGAGTGCTTCCTGATGTCCAATCTACATTGATCCTTTACTAATTTTACCTCATGTCCTCTAGTTCTGCTATTCTTCTTGAGTGAGAAAAACATATTTCTATCAATATTTTCATACCCATTCAATATCTTAAAAACTTCAATTTGATCTCCTCTTAACCTCCTTGTCTCTAGAGTTGTTAAACCACATTCTTTCAGGCGTTCTTCATAACTAAGGTCTCTCAGTTCTGGAATCATTTTAGTTGCTCTCCTTTGTATGCGCTCAAGCGTATCTATATCCTTCTTACGATATGGTCTCCATGCTTGTATACAGTATTCTAAATGAGGTCTAACTATTGCTTTATAAAGAGGTATAATTAACTTTTTTCCCTTGTATGTTATGTTTCTTCTAATCAATCCAAGAATGTGATTACCCTTTGAAGCTGCAATACCACACTGCTCTGAAACTTTCATATCAGCGCTTATTGTAACTCCTAAGTCCTTTCTTTTACAGTAGTACCCAGAACAGTATCTCCCATTTTATAGTTTACATTCAAGTTCCTATGTCCTGTATGTAGGCATTTACATTTCCAAAAATTGAACAACATCTGCTATTTCTCAGACCATTTCACTAATCTGTCTAGATCGTTTTGTAAATGTTGTTTATCACCATCAGTATTAACCTTTCTAAACAGTTTTGTGTCATCCGCAAATTTCAGTACGTTACTTGTTATACTGTCGTCCAAGTCATTGACATATATTAAGAATAATATAGGTCCTAATACTGATCCTTGAGGTACCCCACTCAAAACCGATTTCCAATTTGAAACTTCTCCATCTACTACAACTCGTTGTCTTCTGTCAGTCAGCCATTGTTCTATCCAGTCAGTTATGCTATCCCCGATACCATGGGCTTTTAATTTAAGTAGTAATCTTTGATGTGGCACTTTGTTATACAGCTAATGTGCGAAACTTCGTCGTGGTTCCTCGTCTCTAAGCACAACCTTACAATATTGATAACTTTATTTAATCTTGTTTCATTTCCTTTTTCAATAATACGCATTCTTTTGATTTAAAGCGAACCAAAAGTCATGGTTTTGGGGCTATGCACATAAAAGAGATAATAAAAACTAACCCTGTGCAACTAGAATCAAGAGCATCACGAGACCGATAAGCGCATGCGCAGTTCTATGAAAATCGGGTAACATAGACTATTGACGTACTAGGGGAGGCCGGCATACACAGAACCAACGCAGTCTCAAACAAACGTGTTATTTTGCCATAAAGAGGACTAGTTTAGTAAACAAAACCAACATATGTCATCTAAGTCGAGTTTGGACGCAAACAGCATAGCCATATCATATTGGCAAATATAGGAATAGGTGTATACAAATATATTTGGCGGGCGACTTTTGCTAGACTTTGACACTCGTGACGTAGGGTTATCCAACAGCATGGCGTGGCCTATGAAATTAAGATGATGTGTGTTCGACAAGGTTTTCCCAGTGAACCGCTGGCGTGATATTCTTAATTGTAGTTGCGAATAGTTATGTTTTGGTAACAGGTGCAGAGACCCAAACATGATGACTTTTGTTCCCCTTTAAATTTAGCATAATCTATCGAGCACAGGAATGGTTCCAGTCACGGACGGCAATAATAATACTCTAGTTTCAACAGTTTAGAAGTTTACTTACTATGTTTATGCTATGTTTATCTACAGTATTTGGGTTGTTTTTTATGTTTTGTTCTGTTCCCATAATCCATAAAATATAATACCATAATCCATAAAATATAATACCATAATCCATAAAATATAATACCATAATCCATAAAATATAATACCATAAAACATATTCAGTGTGTCAGTGCTATCGACATTTCAGTAATACCTAACGTAACAATTATTATTAAGTAATTAATGTAATGTTACATTGTGATTTTTTAATAGAAATACTGCGACCATCCCTGCTATAGTGAAACACTAACATTTAGGCATGATTAGAATTCGTACGTTTTATCACGGGTGACACAATATGTCAGTTTGGGATGAAAACGAAGCACTATATCAGAACCGGAACTTAAGCATGGCTCAATGGATTAGAGGCAATTGAGAAACACTGAACATATGTTAGGACTCAAAGGTTTGCTAGGTTACAAAATGGCGACGGAATTTGTCATAGACAAGTGCAGTTTGCTTATGACAGAAATGAGCAGAACTGCGTTTTTTTAGTCCACATGAAAGTTCTAGTCAATTCTAATCCATAGCAAAGCCCCAAGTCATCAAAACACAAGCAGTCAAGTCTCTGTCAATACCTATAACAAAAGTGCTATTACCGTACCGTTTTTTACAAGTAGGCCTCAACCATGTGGCTAAATGACTAATGACAGTGTCACGCAGTCATACTATTGTCTTGCGGTCAGCAAACTGGCAACGATAAAAATTTGGGTTAGGTGTAGCGACAGAGTTTTGCTCAGATCTCAATTATACACCGGCAGGTACTGAGGTAGCGGATGCCAGCATCCTTAACTATTCACGTTTGCACTTTATTATATTTTCCACCGTGCAGACATCGCCGTGGGATAACAAAATAGCCACTTATTTTTCTACGCCCGTTTGGTTCGACATTTTGCCGATGCGTAAACAAAGATTGCGTGAATCTTCGCAGTAACGCTACGCTCTCTGCCGAACGATTCCTTTTTTTACTTTTATTATCCGACTGGTGGCGACAGTGATTGCAGACGTCCTTACGCCAGTCGAACTTCAGTGCTTGTCAGCCCGGCAATAACGGGTCTGACAAGCCGCAACAACACAGAAGACGTCTTGTTCGGTTCAATGTGTCAATGATGTTCAATAAAATCCACCCTGTTTTGCATCCTGATCTTCCACCAGTCTCTTCAGATGTGTTGCCCCAGCCGTGTACCTGAAAACACAGTACTCGTATTAATGTCGTGTTTCAATCGTATACACGGTAGTAATGCGTTACCTTCTTCTTCTACCATCACCGCGAGCCAAAGGTGGCAGAAGTTATACGGCACCATGGCAGACCGACTTATTGAAACGGGGATTTGTCAGTTTACACCACGCCATGAGTGGATGCACAATGAATCATCTGTTGTTCGACCAACTTGTTGTCTTAGTCGACGAGTTTCTGGGAACTAGACGCGCCCGCGCCCAAACTTGGAAGAGCGTTTCCGGGAAATGCCTATCATTATCCGTCCGACCAGCTATGACGTGTCCACAACCAATTAAGGTCAAGTTCCCGTACGCAGGCATCGCGCATCGAGCTCGCAATCTCATTGGTTAATGCAGCAACTAAAAATTAAAATCAGCGTTTCAACAGGTCGATCTGACAGGGGTACTGATGTAGTCAGAAGCCACAGGTGGCGAGGATGTATTCTACTAACGTCTGACTTTACATTGACGTGTTTAGTGCTTACTCGGTTCTCGCAAAGGGGAAGCCGGGGGGGGAGCATAGTCATTCATGCTATCATATAGCGGCGCAACGGAAAATACGGGAAAAAAATCAAACAATTTATGATAAAATGGGCATGGCCCAGTGGCCTCCCTTAAATACGCCACCGCTGACGACGCTGCACCGTCGACCAAAAACGGATTCCACCGGATTGAGTCGAAGCCAACCCAGTCCAAACAATCCCAGACCGAGATAGCCCTAGAATGAAACGGACGAACACAAGAACCTATTTAGTAGAGAAATATTTGAAATACCCATAACTAAGCAATAACACATGACACATGAATTGACAACACGAAGCATCATTATCATCGTCATCGTCATCATCATCATTAACCTCTTCGTCATTTATGAGCCGTTTTTACAGGGCCATATCGCCTGATTTCTGTCACGGGAGCCACGAATAGAAATGGGTATATTTCGTAAGACATACATTTTGTATGTGAACTACCGCCAGTCATGATGCCTTTGCATAAAACAACGGTGCATTGTATGTGATGCATTTATTTAAGAAGGAAAACCCTTAAAATCAACAACTCTATAGGCACGTTAAAGAAAACGAACTCATGCATTTACCATGAATCATTCAATGAATTTGCTACGCAAATCTTCACAATTATCATCGAACAGAATCGCGTCATTATGCAAGCTACGCAGAAAGCTACCTCCGCAGTCCACCTTTCCCGTAGCTACTATGGAACAAATTCGGTACTCCTCTTGCTGTAAGACACACCTGGCTGTTCTCCTAGGATGGCGGTCAGGGCATTGTGGACATGGAGCGATCCATCAACGTCTTAAGCTGTTTCGTCCTGGAAGAGTCGAGCTTCGCGTCGAAGTGGCGCACATTCGACTGAGCGCTGCGGACGACGAAGGGTCGACTGACGATGCCGGGCAGCTTGCCCGCAACGTTCTTCCGCGCCGGCTTGCTGCCGCCTGGACTCTTGTCGGCACAATCGTTCGTGCTGCAGTCTGTCTGTGTGTTGCAGTCCTCCACCAGCTGAACAGTGGCGACATGTTGGTAACAACATTCCGCCCTCATCATAAAACTTCTCTATAATAATTCGGGTTCGTTTGCGGTCTTACGAATGTTGGGTGTGCGCCCCTCGCTTGGCACTAAAAGGGTATAGAGGTCCACGTGAACATGACGCTATGCAAATTGTGTTTTATTATTATTTATACCGCTAGCGCAGGATCCTTTTATTTTTCATGGCATGGCTATTAGCAATGTCGGACCTGTGGCGTTTGGCGTCTCATCCGATATACGCACGCACTCACGCACACGCACTCACGCACGCACTCACGCACACGCGCGCGCATACGCGACATTTCCTATTTCCATAAGTTATACTGCGGACTCCGCCTAACATGATCACTTCGGCCCAGAGCAATTTGATTCTATTAAGCGGACGCTTCACTTAAGCGGCGCTTTTTAATAGAGCGGGAATAGGAAATGATTCCTTCCCAACCAATATATCTGTGAAGCGAAGCCCACTGTATCGACTGTTTACGTTACACACCTGTATAGCAAACGTATCTGCGAGGTATGCCTCTTTTTCGCGGGACGTCGCACGCAGCAGTTGGCGAGTCTCGATGAACGGCAGGTCGCAGACTGCCCGGCGCGTGCACGTGATGCCACGCACGCCACCGTTGGCGGTGCACGTCAACGCGTCAGAGATTATCCTCAGCTGTCCCGGTTGGTAACTGTACGGTAGTTGTCTGCTGGCCGCCCTGGGTGCAATCCACAATGCACACTGACACTGTCGACTTTGATGTGTGTGATTGGAGATTTGCGAACTGTTAGTTTCGCATTATATGTTGAATCGATAGGCAGATCGGTCGAAAAATAAAGAAGTTAGACCGAAACGAGAAGACATATGGGAGATTGGCGAATTAAGAGATCGGAATGAAGAAACACACGAGGAAGAAGGTAGTGGGGAACAGACTGCGATGGTCCAGACACATGCAGAGAGTGAATGAGGAAAGATTGACAAAGAGAGCGTGGAAAACAGAAGAGGGCAGTAGAAGGAGAAGAGGAAGACCGAAATTAAGATGGAGGGACAGCGTTAAGATAAATATCTGGACATATTAAGTAATGTGGCCCCCACCGCGCAAGGGATCATGGGACCAAGTGACAAAGGGGGAGAAGAAGAAGACATGTTTTGTTATCGGAACACATTCTTCATTCGTTCGTGGTTGCGTTGTGTATGCCGCTGTCGATAGTGGCTTCAACAGTTGACAATGTGGTGCATCGTGCGGTTTAAAAATATACATTGCCCCAATCGTCTTACCGAATAAAATCAACCAAATTCGGCATAAACGATTGCTTTAGTTATTACACCAAGTGTCGTAAAAGACAGTGGAACCTGACTATGAAGGTCACCCTCGGGACTGGATCAAGGTGACGTGAATAGCGAGGTGACCACATTAACGGGACTAATTGTACCATACTTTACTGTTACGGAAATAATTTGGGACTGTCCCAAGGTGATCATACAGGCGAGGTGACTGTATTACCGAGGTGACCGTCAGTGGCGTATCTAGGATCTCACAAAGAGGAACCCAGGAGGAGGCGTCAAGTTTAGTCACCCATTAAGTTATCATGCTAAAACAAAATTAAACCAAGGGTGATTGATCCAATGCCCCCCCCCCCCCCAATACGCCGCTGGAGTCAGTAGAGCGAAGTTCGACTGTATTAGATGGAATCCCAATCCGAGGCCAAACAGGTCCTACCTGTCTGCATTGCCGAGCCGGAAGCGGCGTAGGCGAGTCGGTGTCTCGTCTTTCGCGAGAGACGTGCGCGAGAAAGAGCGATTGCGCAGGGCCGGAAGCCACGTCTTAATGTGCCCGTTGCGTTCTGCTGGGTACGGCAAGCAACGAATTATCGCACAGTTTGTCGACTCCTGATTTTTTGCGTTGACCGGCGACTGAGGTCGACTGGACCACGCCGTGGCCGGAATGTTAGTGGGAGCGCACGGCTGGGCAACGCCGCCAGGCAAGAAACCGCTGCAAGACACCACCGGCATGCACGCGTTAGGGGACGCCGTGTCGTGGCTTTGGATGTTGTAGCGTATCTGTGTATCGTCAGGTGGCATCTGGTATTTCCACAAACGGTCCTTAACGCCGGCGGAGCAGCGGCTTCGCGGATGCATACGCTGTTTGTGTGTGAGAAGTCTTCTCGTGGCGCTATTGACGACAGAATGTAGACCACCCCAGCCATAATGCGCCATGTAATCGCTAGGAGTCGCACATGTGCTGAAGTTTCCGCCGCCCGTGACGCTGTAGAGATATCTATTGTCACCGATAAGACACGAATGCAGTTTCAGTTCAACGACAGCCATGGGTTGACCCGGGGCGTGTCCTCGCGGAACACACGCAGGCTCAGGCCGATGTGGGGAACCGAGTTCGATAGCTGACCTCCTGGACGAGGTAGAAAATCGAGACCACCGTCAATGCGCCGATCTGCAGTGGTGGAAGTTGCTCAGTGCACGCAAGAACGCGCTGCGTAATAAGACACTATTGTGACGTCACGCAAAGGTATGTAATAAAAAATGCCTTTACTGAACGCGAACACATGTTGCAGTGCATCAATTTACTATGAATGTTTATCATTCTATGCACTACTCTGGGAAGTGTTGACGATCGTCAAGCGTAGGAATTACGACCATCAGCCATTGATTTATATGTAAATTCTTTAAGAAATGGTCAGTGAGCACAATGACACGGCGATTATCATGTGCTTGTGTAACACTTGTTTATTTCATACACTTACGGTATTTGTCAGGGACCTAATTTTCACGAATGTTTCAGTGTCAAGAATCGTGCGATTATTAATGGTTGGAAGAACTGAGTTAACGTGATTCAAGAACTTTGCCATTTTCAAACAACCTGCAACATCTTTCAAATATTTCCTCACAATAGTTGGGTGAATAAGTACAAATATTGTTCAATTGTGTATACAATTTTGACTCTGTTTACATATAATACTTGGGACCCTGAATATGTTCTGATATAGTGCCGATTCAACCGACTGCGCCACTTAGTGGTAGACCAGACAGAGTACAGCAAATATGTAAAATAATTATGATAACAACATGAAATTTAACAAACACTTAGATAATATTTTATATTTAAAAAAAGATATTTGAAAATATAATCATCGCAGATGTTGCCATACACGTCACATTTTAAGATATATGTAGGTTTTCGCGGGCAACGATTTTGGATATTTTACTTTTGACCATCTCCGACATTCAAAGATGGCGGCCGTAAAAACAGATGTTCCCATATCATAACAGTAACTTCACATAGAGCCGTAAATAGATTAAAATATATTACTTTTGACCTACTACGACAGTCGTTTGAACCATCTTTAAACATGGAAAATATAAATGTCGGAGAAGGTCAAATGTGAAATATTTGAAATAGTTGCCACCGAAAATCTGTATTTTGACACTGCGGTTACGTCTCTATGTGGCGTAGTTTTCAAGATATGTAGAAAATTGGTTTGACGATGTCATACTATTATATACACCTTTAATATCGGAAATGATGTGGAATGATACAACGAAAACATTGATATACAAAAACACAAGTAAGGACGTCGACAAAAAGCCGTGTAACTTAAGCTAGTTAAGTAAATGATTAGCCGTTGGTCGTTGTCCGCTCGATCGAAAGGCGGGTGCTCTAACAATTAGACCACCGCTCCCCACACACGCGCCAACCCTGAGTGGTGCACACAGCACACATGCGAGACTAGTAACATAAATCCGTAAGACGGCAAACGAATATGTATGCTGATCTACGTCCGCTGGTTTAGTGCACATTCTCACATTTACTTTGTCGCTGTTGACTACGCACAGCTAAACTATTCGGGACAGTTTTTCTTCAAATGTGTTTTGAACGGATGATTTAGTATTCGGATGATTTTTACAGAAACGTGCAGTAACCGTAAGGAATATCTCCTAAACTGGGAATTAGTTGGTCCAATTTGTCGACATGAGTCTTTATATACGGTAAAAAAAAAATCGAAATTTCACTGACATTTTCATTTACAAAACAGTTTAAATTATTTTCGTAATGATTTCTTGATCACATAATTATGCTGTCTGGTGTTGCATTGCTGTCCATGTTATCTTGGTATGGCCTAAGACGTCCCATCTGGGAAACTTGGCATTCAACATTATTGAAACTAACAAAAATGGCCAACCTCCTGACGGGATAACTTGGTAGTTCATACGTTACTCGAAATGTCAAGATGTACAACAGTATTATATATATATATATATATATATATATATATATATATATATATATATATATATATATATATATATATATATATATATATATATATATATATATATGCCTTATTACATGGTGTTACCAGTCAATATTGTAATGTTTTAATATAAATATAATCATATAATATTATATTCGAACAATAAATTCTTGAAACAACTTTGCGAGGGAAAGAACCGTGTTATATAAAGTAAAGCGTAATAAGCCTATTTACCAAATAATATGGCATATTCATCTGGAGCCAAATGTATATCCTAATTATATGTGTGTAAACAAGTGCAAGGCTATCGCAAGGGGGTTCTTGGTATTCTGCTGGTTAAAACATACTACGAAATATACAAATAAAATTTCCTTTTTTCATGCTGATGTCATATATTTCCTTTTTTCATAATGCCTCTTCCTTTTGCAAACTCGAACACATTATGTAGGACAGCTAGCGAGGTCAGTGAAGTGTACAATTATATCCTTTACTCCAAAAAAAATCCAATGATGTTTATCATTAACCAAAGACAATTCTTCACATCAGTCCACACAAACCTATACGTAAGACACAACGTTTCTAAATATGTTGCATTTTTTGTTGCAATAAATGTTAATAGCCAGCAACCTACAGCAATGGCAATCCAACAACGCTACGACAGGCGGCTATACAACCTTCGATGTGTCAACGGCAGAATGCTGTAGTTGCTGTTGACCCGGGAGATTTGCCCTCACGTTCGCGGCAAGCGCTAGGCACACATTTTGTGTGCATGCGCAAGGCGCAATTTTTTGGTGCATGCGCAAGGAGCTCGTTTTGTGTGCACGCGCAATGTGCTCACGAAAAGCGCACGGTCCCCGGCTGAACTGTCGCCGACCGTTGTCTTTGGCCTGTTGCACTCTCCTCGGATGAACTGTCGCCGATCGTTGTCTTTGGGCTGTTGCACTCTCCTCGGATGAACTGTCGCCGATCGTTGTCTTTGGCCTGTTGCACTCTCCTCGGATGAACTGTCGCCGATCGTTGTCTTTGGGCTGTTGCACTGTCCCCGGTTGAACAGTCGCCGACAGTTGTCTTTGGGCTGTTGCACTCTCCTCGGATGAACTGTCGCCGATCGTTGTCTTTGGGCTGTTGCACGGTCCCCGGTTGAACAGTCGCCGATCGTTGTCTTTGGGCTGTTGCACTGTCCCCGGTTGAACAGTCGCCGACCGTTGTCTTTGGGCTGTTGCACTGTCCCCGGTTGAACAGTCGCCGACCGTTGTCTTTGGGCTGTTGCACTGTCCCCGGCTCCCAAATACACATTTAATGTTATTTCTTTCCCATTTATGTTAATACATTTTTACGCAGCTAAAGAATTAATGGAATTGAACACATTTTGAAAGAACGTTTTGTACGATATAATTTTTGTGTCCTTTAGCCACAGTTACTGCTGATGACCTGCTCATGTACATTTTGTTGCTTAACGGAAAAACTCACCCAGCACTTGAGAAAGGACCTAGGCAGACCATCGCCTATGGCAGTCAGCTCATGATCAAATGCATCCGAAATATAGAAATGGTCTAACAGGTTCAAAATCTTTTTTTTTCTTTTCGTCAGTAGAAGTCTGGTCAGAATTTCTGATTAATTATGTCCATCAGTCCATCACCATCTCGTATTTGAATACTATCGACCTCTAGACCATAAGACTTCATGAACTAGAGGGCACATTTATCTCTTGGTTTTAACTGTTTGACAATGAGAAGTATTAGTTGATATGACCTAGAAACGCCACTAAAACCTGCGTTAGGCCCTGGTGTCAAATATACACAAATTACATGTTCTACATAATCATGCAGATCTTTGTTTTTCCCCATTAAAGTAAATTTTTTGCATTTTGACTAGCTATTTCTAATTCTTAGCTGTTGTGTTGGTCTTTCAAGGTAATAAGCTCCTGATGCAACTTGATAATTTCTGCATTTTGTTTGTCAATGGTTCCTTCGGCTACTGACAAATCAGACAATAATGGAATGAAATGGAATTATTTACGTAGAAACCAGACTTTTTGTGGAAGCTAAGAAGCTCACAGTAGTCCTGATTTATACTTTAAGATATACTTCTACATTCATTACAACATGTCACTTCTCTCAGCGCACTGACCAAGCACAAACCGTCTGTGCCAAACTATGTCAAGTTACAAACTGCACAGGTCGTCCACGGAGCATACAATTGGACGTGCATTGCACGAACGTACGTTCAGTTAACAATAAAATGCTCTCTGTCGCTGACGTCGTGGTTTCGAGGGACATAGACATTTTAGCCCTGACAGAGACGTGGCTCGGTAGCGTCATCGACGATCAAGTTGTAAGCGCGCTAGTTCCGCGAGGATACGGATTTCATGCCGTGTCACAACCTGGTGGAAAGCGCGGCGGTGGAGTGGCGGTGGAGTGGCGGTGGAGTGGCGGTGGAGTGGCGGTGGAGTGGCGGTGGAGTGGCGGTGGAGTAGCGGTGTTGTACAAATCAGGCGTGACCTTAAAGATGACGCCAACTCGCATAAGTTACAGTCATTTTGAACACAGCGAATATTATATAGCAACATGTGGTGTCACCTACAGGTTGTGTGTCGTGTATCGTCGTCCACCATCGAAGCAAAATGGTTTCTCCAACAACGTTTTCTTCTATCAGTGGTCCGCTTATTTAAACGATATATTTTTGGATACGCAAAGCATTATTACTGCTGGGGATTTAATCTTCCACCTGAACATCCCGACAGAACCGCACGTCCGGCGTTTATACGAAACACTCAGTAGAGAGCAACATCGAAAAAAAATCTCCACAATGATTGGTTTGGCAGCACAAGCCTTCAACAAATCCACTACTCTCAACACAAAGACCAAACTGAAAACATACCGACCCCATTTCCGCCCAGTGTTACTGTGTGTTACTGAAACATGGAGTACCACAAAGAGAAGATTGAAAGCCGATTCAGAGGGAAGGTGCTTCAAGCGAATCCTTAGAACATGACGGAAGCAGCGAGTGAACAACAAGGAAATCTCCGAACGACCAACACCAACTACGTCTTCGTCGCGGTGAAAGAAGTAGAAGATGGAGACGACATGGCCATGCTCTCCGTCTTGAAAAGGACACCACCTGGAAAAAAGAGAAGAGGCAGACAACTTGGCACCTGGAGAGAAACTGTGGAAGAAGAAATTAAGCTGGCTGAAAAAACCTGGGAATGAACTCGGTTGGATCGCCCAAATCTGGAGGAGATTTGTTGACGCCTTGAGCTCTAGGGGGAGCGAAGATGATTGGTTGATTGATTGAATGAATGGTTAAATGATTAAGTGAGTACGCGAGTAAGTGAGTGATTGAGTGAGTGAGTGAGTGAGTGAGTGATTGAGTGAGTGAGTGAGTGAGTGAGTGAGTGAGTGAGTGAGTGAGTGAGTGAGTGATTGAGTGGGTGAGTGAGATAGGGTCCTAACAGGTATATCACTGTTTAGCACCAATTTGTGACGTAGTGAGGTTTTGCGAGTTTCTGGTAACCATAACGACCTCACGAACTGCACCACGGTAGGCTTCAAATGTTTTCATTGGCTATCGATCTGTATTGAGCACCGATTTAGCAAACAGTTTCGAAAACAATTAACTGTTCACGACAGCCATTTGCAATAATTAGCCGTATTTCTGTCTAAACAGTGTAAATGTAGACATTGTTGGACATGTCGCAGGCGTATATAGGCCCTAATTATTTTCACAAAAATCAACCCAAACCGTTAAATTTCAATGGGTTAAAAATCATATCGGTTGAAGGCGTAAAATCGAGTTACTAACGAAACAAATCTACATTGTTTAGCTCAAC
This sequence comes from Lamellibrachia columna, assembly GCA_963662155.1. Taxonomy (NCBI): domain Eukaryota; kingdom Metazoa; phylum Annelida; class Polychaeta; order Sabellida; family Siboglinidae; genus Lamellibrachia; species Lamellibrachia columna. Next base: position 40,681,064 of record OY759275.1, read on the forward strand.
ATACACATACACATGCGTGCAAACACGCGCGCGCGCGCACAGACGCACGCACACCTATGCGCTATATTTTACTCGTTGGTGAATTGCAATCATAATGGAACCTTCCACGAGCCGTCTATAGATTAAGGGAGGCTCAATCAATCAATCAGTCGCCTGCAAAATGGTAAACACTTTGTGGGTCAATGCTGATCATGGGCGTGACTTCCATTCTCTCGCCAATCACATGACAAAGTTACGAAATTTCATCAAGGGAAATAAATCGTGTTTTTTCAGCATTTCGATTTTCATTTCAGTTGTTTGAACAAGCATTAACTAATTTTAATAATTTGCCTGATGATTTCACAAAAACTACATATAAGAGTTGCCGTGGGTACTAGGTAGGTTTGGTTTTTCGCAAAATTAATTTGAAATGAACCTAGCAAAACATTCGAATTGATTAAGCACCCTTAAATATGCCGGGAAATAAAAAAGCTATCTTGCGCACGCAGCCGGATATTTGGGTTAGCGGTCTAACTTCGCTGAGTGAATGAATGTTGCTGTAATCATGTCCAAACTTTCAGCATACGCGTTGCGTATTAATGGCTTCGTTCGTCATACGTCACACGTCACAGTAGAAGTAGGTGACGTGGTAAAAACTGCTCACAATGCCGTTCACTTTTGGCTGATCAATCCAGCAACGGACGATGTCATAAAGAAAGTGTCATATGTTTTCACCGATCGTAGACGCATAAATGAATAACTACACAGGTTCGGACACTTCTGCATCTCGCAATGTTAGGTTGCCAAAACCGCATCGCTCGACCAAAGGTAAAGCTACACGAGAACAACTTTCAGTGATGTTACGTAAATGTCAAGATGCAAAACAGCAAGTGCTTTGGCAAGGCTGCCAACACAAACATGGCACGTAATAATTGAATAACAAAATGAGCACAACAGTATCCGTAGTAGTAGTTGTTATTTATTCTGTTTGTTGGAAGTTCTTTTTACAACTTAGTTCAATTACCCCCGTCTTCCCCTACCACAGTATCTTAGTCCATACACATAGCCTTGATCGAGAACGATGCCATGAATGTTACATGAATTTTACCCCCAGATTCAACTCGGGTCAAACGATTAACGTAAATGGCGGCTAACCATAGAAAAACGATCGGGTTGTGAGGTGAAAATGTTTCTTATGATAAATTAGCCATGTCAAACCTGAAATGCAAAATGCAGATAATCTAACACCGTTTAGCCGAAGATGCAGAAGTGCGTCGCTTGCATGTGCAAAGCCAATTCTTTCGATGATTATTTTCAAAAGTTCCAATACACCGACTGCACATATTATTAAAACTAGTCATGCACTGCAGATTTGAGCATTAACGAACTTGATTCGCCGTGAACTAAAAGAAATGCGGAGGGAGTTTTAATGTCACCGCTATTACACTGTTGTGTTTGTTCTCAGCAGGCGTGGTGTCGCGGGTTTCATCGTCTGACAACAGCGTTGACGGCAGCAACAAGAAGAAATCAACATCGAGGAACGATCCGAAAGTCGCCGATCTGGAGCCGGAGCTCCAAGAGCCACCGGATGCGAGGCCGGGCCGCTACAAGGTGGAGCGCGATATCGCTAAAGAGATGTGTCCGCCAGATGGCGCGCTGCCAGGCATGCTGCGTCTGCAGAACAATCTGATCGAGCTGGAGCGCCGTGTCGTCAACCAACATCCGCAGCCGACGCAGAAGGTGAAGGCAAGAAAGACCAGTAGTAACCCTGCGACCGTCAGGTTCATTGTGCCAGAGGCAGACTATGCCGATGAAACGTGCGTAGCAGGAAATGAGATTGCGCCGGGATTTCTTCAAACTGTCGCCATTAATGTTTGTGAAGTAGACGACGTCCAGCCAGCTCCCGACGAACCCCCGACAACAGCCGCCGCGGCGACAGAACCAGCCCAGGTGGCGTCACATGAAACGCCTGAAGCCGACTTCGAATCAGAGGAGGACAGAACGGACCAGTTGACGACCATGTCGTCACTGTACGGCACACCGTGCGAGCAGCTTGTTAAGTTGTACGGTCAGCAATGTCGCGCTCAATACGAGAGACATGCTAACCAAGCGCAGCTTCTACGCGAGGCGTTCGAAGAAATTGACGCGCAAAGCGCCCTGCTAGAGAGCGAATCGACCAGTCTCGAAGAATACGGCATCGACTCGAGCGAACATCGGGCAAACACAGCGCAGCGCTTGAAGTTGTTCAGTCCGTTAGGTACACAATTTATACATGGTATATGGTAAGGTGATATCTGTGATGTAATATGTGGAAGTTAATGTTTTCCGTATTTGCGTCCCGTTAATGTTTTCCGTATTTCATAAGTGTTGAATAGTGTGTTTTATTTTGAACTATTTAATTATCTTTTCCTCAACTATCTTTCTTATTTATGTGGTCAGTCTGATAGCAGATTCACATAACAGAAACAGATAACGGTCAAGTGTTAAAATAATACATAGTAGATATATTATTATATATCACAGTAGACAATATATCAATATTTAAGAAACGTTCATAACATGTGCATTTCAAGAATATAAATGCCATTAAAGGATTGAATGAGTTGCTAATTGTCCCAATAACAAGAATGGAATTACAATAATGTAGCTAGTTGTGTATCTGAGCTCATTTGATAAGATCAGATCTATATATTTTCTCATTTATGTGTAGCCCGCCCTTATCAGATATCTGTCAATTCTATTTTTAAACATATTCACACTACTAGCATTAACACAATCATTTGGCAGTATGTTCCATTCATTTATCACCCTCTGTGAGAAAGAGTATTTTCTCATGTCCAACCTACACTGCTCCTTAACTAATGCTGTTTTATGTCCTCTGGTTCTACTGCCTTCTTTAAGTTTGAAGAACATATTCCTGTCAACATCCTCATAACCATTCACTATTTTAAACACTTCTATTTGGTCTCCTCTTAGTCTCCTGGTCTCTAGTGTTGTTAAACCACATTGTAATAAGCGACTTTCGTAACTAAGGTCTCTCAATTCTGGAATCATTTTAGTTGCTCTTCGGTGTATTCTTTCTAGCTTGTCTATGTCCTTTTTACGATATGGTCTCCATGTTTGAATACAATATTCCAAATGTGGTCTAACTATTGCTTTGTACAGGGGTACAATTAGCTGTTTCTCCTTATACATGATAGTTCTCCTAATTAGCCCTAGAATTTTATTTCCTTTCGAAGCAGCAATACCACATTGCTCTGAAACTTTCATGTCAGCACTAAATGTTACACCTAAGTCCTTTTCTTGTGTGGTTCTACCTAGTACAGCACCCCCATTTTATATTCTTCGTCCATGTTTCCATGTCCTATGTGTATACATTTACACTTCCCAAAATTGAATAACATTTGCCATTTGTCTGGCCATTTAACTAATTTATCTAGATCATCCTGTAAACTTTGTTTATCTGTATCATTAGTAACCTTTCTGAATACTTTTGTGTCATCTGCAAATTTGAGTACTTTGCTAGATATGTCATCTTCCAAATCATTTATATATATATATATATATATATATTAAAAACAGTATAGGGCCTAATACTGATCCCTGTGGTACCCAACTCAAAACAGATTTCCAGTTTGAAATAATGTATATGTATATGTATATGTATACCCGCCGACCCTTCGATCTAAGTCGAACCACTTAATATGTCGTATCGAAAGTCTAACTGCTAATTTGTTCCAAGAACTACGAAGCACTTATTGTTCGTCTGGTCAACAGGTCAGCCATGATAACGGAAAATAAATTGACCAGAATATCCCACTTTTGGGACACATTCTGAGTAAACCACTTGAGTGATAGGCTTGATTTTAGTTGCGCTTGGTCAGTTTTTATTAACTATGTTCGGTGCTTAGCCCCAAAACCATGACTCTTGTTTCACTTTAACATTTCGAAATCCAACCTAGAAATGCAAGGAACACATTTACGTATATGGTTGCACCCAATGTTATTATTCTTTAGCCTCATATACTAGACACATCGTGTTATGTCAAGACAAAACTGTAATATGGCAACATTTGCTTGAGTCTGAGAATAAACACCGCTTCTGGAAATGCACATGTCCACGAGCAGTTTGTAAGACAACCACAGTTGAGTATCGCTGAGGCTGCACTCTGTGGCACACTGTGTGAATATCCAAGGCGTTGTGCCAGTGTTATGTCAGCTATTGAAACGCGCGGACTTCGTCCACTGGCAACCATCCATTGTGTCCAACCCAATCCTCTGTGAAATGGACATGAAATGGCGTGAGAGCGTTGTAAGAAATAGACGTGGCGTTGGAGCTAAACTTAATGTCGCACAGCTCTAGTAGCTCTGATTGATGTAATCATCAGACTTGTTTATTCGAGTCGCAGGGTCTTACTCGAGTGGCAGTCGAGCCGTCAATTTGCATGACTTGCGACTTGACTTGTTATTCAGAGATATGACTCGAAACCTGACTATGATTTATAGGTCATTGACTTGAGACTTAGCTTGCCAGTTTGTGACTTGCCAACACATCACAAAGAATATGCCGATGTGTGGGTGTTCGCGATAGTTGGACAGTTCGTGCTATTTACTGTGTTTCCAAAATACTTTAATCTTTTCAGTACACCTCATTACAAAATGGGTTACCCCTTCAAATGTTTGACATAATAAGTTAAAATACTTCGTTCGCGCCTGATCTAGGACCGCGGGGCAGGGCAAAATCATCACGTACGAAGTCACGGAAGAAAGACACCGGGCGAGCGGCAGAGAACTTCGGTCCCGTCAGACAAGTTCAGTCTGCCGGCTCCAGCAATCCTCTGCGACATGTCGGCACCCGGCGCAAACCAGATGCACGCATATCGACGGAGTCTGGGACGACGGGACGACCACAGCAGGTCGCCCACACGAAATCACGGAGTAAGATCAAGATGCCACCTACCGGCAAACTACCGACAGCGAAGCTCGCCAGTCTGAGGTTGGTCTTAGAGGGAATGTACAACAATTCTCTTTCGAAAAATGGGCGACTGTTTTAAGCCTACGGGATATTGCACACGTTGCAACAATTACCTACTTACTTACTTACTTACTTTCTTCCGCCATTTCGTGCGATCTCTAGCTGCATTATCTGCCATATTCCAAGAACTCTCTCCCAGTTGGTTTCTCTCTACTTCAGCAGTCCTTCTCCATGTTGATGTTGGCCTTCCTCTTTTCCCTTTCCCTCCAGGGCCCAGGTTAGCGCTATTTGTTATTCCCATATATTGTAAGTGTATTTGTTTGTTTGTTTCGTCCAGCAGCGGATTCAGGGGGGTCTTAGGGGTCTCAAGACCCCTCAGGCCATGGAGGGGGTGTTAGGGACCACCCTATGTCCGTGGCAAATATTACGCTAAAGGACAACTTATATAAACCTACATCGGAACCAGTGTCAATGGAAAGACTGAAGAATTAGCAGCCGGCCAAAATTTATCCTTCTGTAAATAGAACGGCACACGTGTCGTCACGCCACCCCCGCCCCCACCCCCGGTTCGTAAGTAGAACGACATATGACTACGATTGACTGAGACGCCAACAAGCTTAGGTCCGCCCCTGTTCGTCTGATCTTGACTTATCATGAGATTGGTGACTTGTAAGTGCGGTGGTATAGGTCTTCATTGGATATTTTCATTTGCCAGTGTATCTTTAGGATTCTTCGTAGCCATGTTCTTTGAGAAAACGTTCAATATCTTCTCATCTGTTCGTGTCATTCTCCACATTTCAGCTCCATGCAACAGCACTTCTACAACATTGCTCCTGAATATTTTCAGTTTTGTCTTGGTACATCTCCATAATTGTTTGAGTGTTACGAATGCAAATCTTGCCAAATATAGCCTTCTCTTAATGTCATCCTGTGTTCCTCCATGTTTAGATAACACCGCTCCTAGGTATCTGAACGCATCAACGTCGTCTAAATTCTCTTCATCTATCCTGACTGAGTGTACTAGTATGTATACAATCGCGGTTGGTTAAACATAGTATCCATACAAAACGTGTTAGGCCGACTATCGTGATCTTTGACCTCTTAACATATTTTTCGAAAACTCACTATTGGGCGATAAATTCGGGTTTGCTACTTTTAACGGCATAAAGAGACCGCTCTACTGCAATTAAAGACCGACCCATACAGTTTCACATTTGAATGTGAATTATTACGTTTTTCAACGGATGATTGACTGGTCTGTCAAATTTTCGTTTCGTGAAAATTTCACCAAAGAAAAAATCGTGATTTTTCAGCATTTTAATTTTCACTTCAGTAAATGCTTGAACAAGCATTAACTAATTTAATAGTTTGTCTGGTGATTTCACAGAAACTACATACAAAAGTTGCACAAACGAGCTAGCATGTTGTAGTGGATACTATGTAGATTTGGTTTTTTGCAAATTTCATTTGAGATGAGATTTAAAAAAACCGAAGTGATTAAGCACCTTTAACCTAGACTGTCTGACAGCTATATAGAGTGCCGGGAAACAGAAGACTCTACGAAGGACACGGCGACAAACGACAAAGCAAACCAACCAGATATTCTTGGCGAAATACCTCAAACACACATTTCTGGTACGTTATAAGTTTATATGTTTGTGCAAATAAAAAAAAATTATTTACAGAATAAATAGTATTTCAAATGAACATTCAGATTCCTCATTGCATTAGCTTTTTAGTGTGCCTTGAACGGTGATGTTCAAACTACTTGTTCATCTTCTTAACTTTTTAGTGTGCCTTGAACGGTGATGTTCAAACTACTTGTTCATCTTCTTAACTTTTTAGTGTGCCTTGAACGGTGATGTTCAAACTACTTGTTCATCTTCTTAACTTTTCTATAACATGGGTGAACCCTTACTCGTTCGTTTTGGTATTCGTATGCCAACAAGTCAAGTAAGGTTTTTAATTGTGAGTTTAGCTCTGGTAGATACACACGCCTCACAGTATTCAAGGTGTATCGATAATTGTTGTCTTATTTTGTGAACTGTGGTGAATATTTGGAGAAAATAGTTACGCAACGTGCACGATCATTTTAATAACCTTTTGCACATCAGCCAGATGTCTAGGATATGTTACATATATTCAGCTACATGTTAATTATACGTGTCATTGCCAGCGTTCTCGCAAGCGCAAATAAGACATTAACATCAATCCAACATGGCCGGTTGGGATAAAATACGTTTTTGTTGATCAAATACAGGTACCTTGCATTTTTAAAAGTCAAATACAAATATGCTTTATTTTGAATTTTCAATTACAAATACACTTGTAATCAATATAATGTCAAATAGGCCTATATAAATTTAAATACGCAATACTGCCAGTCAATTATAATTATGATATTATTTTAATATTTTATGTTTTTACGGAGTAGTAGCAGAGTAACCCGGCGTTGCACTGCGAGAAAATGCAACCATAGCATATGTATTTTCCATTGATCCACACATTATTATAGGTCAGTGGTGTTTTCTAGTTAAAACTGCAGCTTTTGACAGCGATACAATGCTATTATAATGTATATCTCTAGATAGATGCAATGTTATTATAATTCAGCAAGTGTTTGTTTGGCATGCTATGCATAGACGATTTTTTATAGACACCTTTATTAGGTACAGGTAAACTCTAATAACTTGAAAAGTATTGAAAATTGATCCAGCAGCAAATGTGTAGGAATATTTATTATCATTGTGATGACATAGTATACAGCCTTTTTGAAATTGTGACCGCAATCCCGGGTCAACTGTGGGGATGGTTCCGCATCCGACCCCTCATGTCCACCAGAAGGGCCCCCTAGGTCAGCGTTTATTCCGGATCGCGGCCGTGCATAAGACACAACAGACAGAAAAAAATCACCGCATTTAAATACAAAGATGTATTTGACCCCAATTATGTCACAACAAGACAACTTATACAAGAAAGGCGAGACCTTAGGAAAGCAGCCGAGGATCCAGGGGGGTCCCAGGGGACTCAAGACCCCTCTTAAGCCATGGAGGGGGTCTTAGACCACCATGTGTCCGTGGCAAATATCACGGTTAAGGAATACGTATATAGGCCTACATCAGAACTAGTGTCAATGTAAAGACTGATGTTTTAACAGCCGGTTAATATTAATCCTTATGTAAGTAGAACGACACATGTGTCGCCCCCGCCGGTTCGTATATAGAATGATATATGACTACGACTGACTGACTGAGACCCCCTCGCCAACAAGCCGAGATCCGCCCCTGGGAAACCGCTCAATGGAGTGTATTTTGACAATACTAAAGACCAGGAGACTAAGAGGAATAGAAATTGAAGTTTTTAATTTTTTTTTTAATGGTTATGAGAATATTGATAGAAACATGTTCTTCAAACGTAAAGAAGGCACCAGTAGGCACCAGAAGGCACACAACAGCATTAGTTAAGAACACTGTAGGTTGGATATGAGAAAGTACTCATTTTCACACAGGAAGATAAATGACTGGAATAAACTATCAAATGATTGTGACAATGCTAGCAGTGTGAATATGTTAAGGCTAACATTGACAGATATCTAAGCTATAACATATATGAATAGGTGGCAATCTTGTTAAATCTTGACTGCTATTATCACCACCAGGAATGATCGGAAATCGAAGTCCACTCGGAAATCTGTCACTGTCATGGGACAGACAAATCGATCACTCTCAACCCGACAAGGCGAAGCGCTTAGCGACAGCCTCCAGTCCTCAGACAGGCATGCTCGAAGCCAGGCCAATCTCGGCCTTTCGCTACCCACTGGTGATGGTCGAGGACTGTTCTCCCGACACTCGAAAGCTGGCCACTTATCTCGAGTCCCGCCGGGAGAGGATTCTAACGGACACGTTCATCCTCAGCAGGCGCAGTACATCCGAGCATATAGGTATGTCAACGCGGCAGTGATTGGCCGTGTGCGGGAACTAATATGTTACATGTGTTTTGATTGGCTACGTGGCCTCACTATAATTCGGATGTGGCCTTACTGTACCTTTCTATTTTAAACAAGTAAAAAAATTATATTGTTCTCTTTCATGGTGATGTATGTATGTATGTATGTATGTATGTATGTATGTATGTATGTATGTATGTATGTATGTATGTATGTATGCATGCATGCATGCATGCATTTATGTATGTATGCATGCATGCATGCATGCATGCATGCATGCATGTATGTATGTATGTATGTATGTATGTATGTATGCATGCATGCATGCATGTAAGAATGTATGTTTGTTCGTGGGTGTGCGTGCATGCGTGCGTGCGTGCATGCGTGCATACACACATGCATGTATGTATGCATGTATTATTTACTATTGTTGTTCTAATTATTATTATTATTACTGCTTGATACACTTTTAGCAGTGAGATCAATGCACACGAACGCCGCCTCGCCCACTGAAGTCTGCTACGATGTGAGCGTTACGACGTCGCCGAGGGCCCACACTGCGCTGTCCGCGACTCCATGCACTGCCAAGAACCTCTCGGTCGTAGTCACCGCTAAGAACTTCTCGGCGTCAGCGACAGCCAAGATCGTTTCGGCTGCAGTTATCATCAAGAACGTTTCGGCTTCTTGTACTGGCGACATCGTTAGCAAATCGTTACAACGACTAACGTCGAAACCGTTGATCCGCAATGCGAGTACAATCCAACGCCTACTCGGCGGTCCGCGGAGTACTGATCACAGCGCGAAAGTCGCTGACATCAAGCTACCGCAAGCAGACTCGAAGACGAAGAAAGCGGCGCCGCGGTTAAATGTTCCTGCAAAGAAGACGCGGCTTTTGTCGTCAATGACGTCAGAACTGACATTCACAAGACGGCCTGTGTCGACAGATGGACATCAGGACCCGATATTTATCCCGATGAAAACACAACTGGCCGCAACGGAAACATCAATACCGCCCCGGAGAAATGCGATGACGCCGTCGAGAGCAGAGCAGATATGCCGACCGCGATCGCGGGCTCGCAAACCAGAGAAACACATACAGGTCTGTAAGATGTGTGTTTTGAGTAGTTGTCGTCTTTCCATTCGCTACATCGATCACTAGGTGCAGTACCAAGTTGACACAGACATGTCGTTGTTGTTTAGCCGCATATATACGGTCACATATATGTACACCGGGGTCTTCCAGTCAAACTGTAGTGCACCACAAAGCAGTCCCTTCTTGATACTGACAGTGCACCACCATTTGGGACATTAGCACTAGATTTGCAAGGGGTGATTCCGGAAACGGAATCGAAAGCTGATTCAGATTCTTGAACTGGAATCCGGAATTGCATGCATCGCTGATTATCAGTCGACCGTGAGAAACGTGAGACGGAGTAGGCAAGACAATAACAAAGAGATAAAGGTGGGGGGGGCGGAGATGCCACAAGTGGAATTATGTGAAAACTATGAAATTTTGTTTTCTAAGTTCTTCTGTCGTCTCCGCCACTGCAAAACACAGGGATTCCTAAATAGTTTCAATTTCACAGGGAAATTGCAGTCGAAAAGACATTGCGCCACATGACAAACGAGACCGACCCGTCAATCTGGTAGTACCAGTTCTTCCAGAATAGTCTGGTCTTCGGTCAGTTGTTTCCATTTTATGCCGTCGTGCTCCCTGGTTTCAATTCGCCGTCCTTCTATATGTTGCTTTCCTCTTCCCTGTCGTGTACTTGTTCTGTTGGTCCCTTAGTGAGTTCTCGCTAAGTGTCCCGCCCATGGTCAATTCAGTGTTGTGCATCATCTGGTTTGGCTCACCGATCCCACTCTGGCATGGCAGTCTCTGTCGCATTTGCTGCAGATGAAGGCAGTGTGCTGAGAAGTTCTAAGATTTACAAACCTGTTTTGGTCGTCCCTATTATCAACCAATTGTGTGGATTTCTCTCGTCTCCTCTTCTGATACTCTTCTGAACAGTCAGCCTCCAATGGCCTCGATCATCGGCGGCTGTCTCCCAGTTGCTTGTGTTGATGCCCGCCATCTTCATGTAACGCTTGCAAGTGTCTTTGTAGCGGAGATATGGCCGACCAGTAGACTGGTGTTCTCCTGGAGGTTATATACACCGAGCCATTACGGGGACAGAATGAAACAACATTGGATTTGATGATGGTCGATTTAACATCTTAACAAACAGCCTATCGATGATTGCTCCGAAACAACTACAGACAAGAAGATTAAAACGAGATTAAATAGAAGTGTTTAATATATAATATTTTTATGGAAATATGCACAGATTTATTTTTTGTCACTTTAAGAAAGATAAAAGAACAAAAGGACACAAAATACCAATAAGTAAAGGAACAGAATAGCTTGGAAATACCAAGTATTCATTCTCACAGAAGACCATCAAAGAATGGAACAAATTATCTGACTTACTGGTTGTGTAAAATGCTAGCAGCGTGAATATGTTTAAAACCAAATTTACAAATATATCAAAAAGGGCGGGTTACACATAAAGGAATAATCTTTGAACTCTCGACATGCCAGTGGCTTTCTTGTCCACTTAACATTTGTTGTTTTTTTGCTTTGGATGGCAATCTTATTCTTGAGGACGTAGGCGCCATAGAAGTTAATTATTAAACACGAAATGTTTATAGATGATTCGTAAATGCACAATTTACTCTTGCAATTTGCCCTACAGGTTTCTTTCGGGACACCAAGGTCGAGATCAGGCATACAAAAATATAAACGATCGAAAAACTCACACGATGAAGTAAAACAGCCGACAATTGGAGTTCTTAAATTCGTGACGCGGGAAGACTCTTCCACGTATTCGCCAGTTCCCCAGCTTGTACCGGACCGGCTGATTCACGCGTCACCGATTGGCTACACGACTCCAGTGCAAGTACGGAACAGTATTTTTGATTGGCTGTTAAGTTTATCGATTTGAAAATGCGTATCACGTTATTCATATGGTCTACCAATTTGTAACGTGTTCACAACGTGGGGACGAATAAGACAACGACCTTAATATTATAATAATTTAACTTGGATTTAATAATTAATTAACGTACGTTCAAGTATTTCAAGTATGGTACTAAGACTGCTATACAGGCAGTGTGTGCATAATGCCTTTAATATGGGTAATTTGTTTGAAAAACAGTCTTTTCCCGCATAACATTCCGTACGTAGGTAGCCTAATATAAATGGAAGTGACAATTGTTATTATCGTGATTGATGTTGCTGTTGCTTCTGCTGCTGTCATTTTACTGCTTCTGTTTCTACTACTTACGAAGTTGATGTTACAGCTAAGACTACTGCTGCCATTACAACAGCATCATCATCAGCAGCAGCATTACCACCACCGCCACCGATACCTCCACCGCAACCGCCACCGCCACCACCACCACAACTACTACCACCACACCAACAACAACACCAGCAACAACATTAACCACACAACGAGAGCAATGACATCAACCACACAATAACCAATGAAAACAATAACACATAACATCATCATTAACAGTAACCTTAGCCACAACCGGTAACAACAACAACAATAGTAACGACAATGTCACCTATAGATGATCGCCGGTAAGTTCGGCGTGTTTCGTAAGACGCCCGACTGCCCGCCACCTCCGCCCAACTCCCCTTGTGCGAACGCAACAGCAGACGGCGAGACGAGCGACGTCGCCGACCGTGACAGCGACGACGACTACGGCGGCGAGGGCGGTAACGTGGGCTCAGCCGAGACGGCGAGCGGCGGCGGCAGATGCGGCAAGGCAGGGACCGAGGAACTGAAGTGCGCGCGCGTCGAGTTCCGATGGATGGACGACACGTGTGGCACCCGGATGTTGTTAGACGACCACAGGAAGGCACCCCGGACAGTGCTATGAGACCTATCGTCCCGGTTCATTGGTGCCACGTCCGTCGGCCACCAAAATAGGACATCATAAAACGATTATAACGGTTACCTTTGTGCTCCGTGTTTTTGTCAGTGCGTTGTTCCGTAAGCCTACAATATGGATAGATTAGACTTCCTCAGCTGAAAGGGCCTGGTACATGCCGGGATTTACCAGCATACTGGAATCGCACACAGACACAGCTTTTGCTTAAAATCCCATGACAGTAACTTACCGCTAAATTGTATGACCACAACCTTAACAGAAACAGCCGAAACAATAAGTAAAGTTCGCAGTCAGGATGAACCACTAACTTTGAATACGTTCGTCAGCTAGGTGAAAGTAAGTGTTTAACATAATTATTATTCACAATCAGATACTTATTTCATTGCGCAATGGTTTGACTTCTGTTTCAGAATCTTCATCAGACTTAAGGTTTAAAGTAATACTATATGACAATGCTGTATGCAAGTCCATTCAATGCTATTTAAAATGTGGGAATATCGTTTTATTCAGATTTAAGATTTCTTGCATGCTTCTGATCTGTCCTGTCAACTACCACTGCTAATCCCATTTAGTAATATGTTTGTTCTTATACACTTTACTTGCCGAGTTATTCAGTAGCCCTTGTGGTGTTTTTCTGTTCTTGTGAACTTTTCAAAATCATTGTTACAAATAATACATTTTGCCCATGAGCCTGTGGCAATGCTGGCGAAGTCCTAGAACCAAAATATTACAAATATCGAACACCTCCCTACTCGCATTGATAAGAGAGAAACACCTGTCAAATATCGAACACCTCCCTACTCGCATTGATAAGAGAGAAACATCTGTCAAATATCGAACACCTCCCTACTCGCATTGACAAGAGAGAAACACCTGTCAAATAATTCAAAGCAAAGTTCATTCGATTATTTTTTGGGGAGTGTTGACGTAGTGGTTAGAACACTAGATTCTCCATCGAGAAAATCCTCTTGTTGCCTTTTCCAAGCTTGGGTAATTTCGTTCACGCCACGTTGCTCCAGTTGTATAAATTAGTACCTGGCTAAAAACTGGTGGGTGCCAATGAATAGTCTTCGCGCAGTAATTGCAGCGTGACTGTATGTTTCCCATAAAAGTCGAGTTGCCTCAGTTGGTGTTGGGGGGGGGGGGGGGGGGTGAAGATTTAAAGCGCTTTGAACAGTCCCAAAAACTGGATACCGCGCACCTTTATTCGACCAGAACCGCAATGCGATTGGTCATGACGTAAGACTTCGTTCACACTAGTCTAACTTAGCCGACTCTCATCCGGCTTCGTGAACTCACCGAGATACGAGTCTCTCTGACTGCTACCGTTAGATAGCATCACTGATCAGATTACTGCTGCCAGCGTGAACATGTTTAAAACAATATTTGACAAATATCTCAGATGGATGGGTTACACATATGTGAATAATCATTGGACTTTCGATAAACCAATGGCTTCCGTGTCCAATTGTCATATGTTTTATTTATTGTTTTGCTTTGCATGCTAATCTTAAACCAAAATATATAGAAAAGGTGACGCCACCCAGCGGAGACTTTCTAAAAGTTTCGCTGCTTCCTTGCTAGTAATTTGTTTTGCCTGATTTAACTTTTTAGCCGGAGAGTTTCAGTGTTAATATAATCAATGTTTAAAGTTAATTCGAATTTCATCGTATCAACTAATAAAAGTTAACTCTTATTGTCTTAATTAGATTATGCTTAATGATTATGTTTTGTTGCGCCTCTGAGGTCAGGTTCCTGAGGATATAGGCACCATATTCAATTAAATTCTTTAATTCAGACACATATACACATATAATGATATATATATATATATATATATATATATATATATATATATATATATATATATATATATAGTCAGCTAACGAAATAATGTAAAAAAAACATATATACTGTATGATTACACAAGGTCATTATGTATATAAAGTGACTTTACCCATTGTCTCCTTATCCTTGATTTCCATCTGATGTCAGTACCAAGTACTGCAATTATGAGTGAGTTTCTATATTTATCTAAACGTGACATAAATTTATATACAAGATTTCGTATGACTACTTTACAGTCAGGTGTCAATCTCTCCGCAAACATAGCTGAAGCGCTGCGGTATTTGGGTAGTCCAAGTAACCGTCTAAACACATTATTGTAGCATACATGTAATCTGTGGATGCTATATACATAATGATTCCACCACAGTTGAGCTGTATACATAGATGAGCAAAATGTACTAAACAGCTTGATCTTGACATCATTTGTGCACATATAGAATTTCCTAAGTAGTACATTACCACGGGCGTACAAATGGCGACACTGACGCATTATATCTTTGTCATCCTTAGAGTCACTGCATATAATATGACACAGGTATTTTACACTTTTCACTTCTTTAATGTCCTCTCCATTTAATGATTAAATTTAATATTATAATTTAGGCCATAAGTTTCACAAACAGATAACAGCTCCCTCAAACCTACACTAGAAGGGGAAATACAACCAGGTCATCTGCATACATGAGATGGTTTATATTCATATCATCAATACAATAGCCAGTGCAACATTTTGTTAGTGCAGCACTTAAATCGTCAATATATACATTAAACAGGTATGGTGAGAGTATGCCACCTTGCCTGACACCATTAGAGACTTGAAATCCCTTAGATAAAATCCCAGACCAGCGTACAAACATAGTTTGATTTGTGTACCAGTATATCATAATTCTGACAATATAACTAGGTACTTGTCTATCAATCAATTTCTTAAACAATGTAGAGTGTCTTATTCTGTCAAAGGCTTTAGAAGCATCTAGGAAACCCATGAACATAGACCCATTTAAACATTTGTAATTATCAACAATTTCTTTTAAGACATATATACACATGTCAGTACCAAGCTTACTCTTGAAACCAAACTGGTAACTGCTAGTGATCAGAAAGGATGACATACGACCCATAGAGGTTTATTATTATTATTATTAATTAGCTAATTATGTATGCGCGTTATGTTAGATTACCATAATCTGTGCGCAAACATTATTTCCGTCCCAATGAAAATCCCACTATGCATTATGCATCCAGACGAAGACGCGTGCGACAAACGGTGGCGCCACAGCGCGAAGTCTGGGTGATCGAGGCTACTTCCTTGCTGGTGTTGAAATAGTGGCGACACACGGTGGGCTGGGAACCAGCCAATCCAATAGCTGCAACGGAAACATCTGCGTCGTCTGCTCGGAAATGGCAGGCTGGAAACAAGCTATTGTAAAACAACGCTTCCTTTTTACCATTTCCGACAACGTGTGACCTCCAGAAACTTCGACGTCTACTATGTTTATGAGTCAGTTCATAAAACGTGCATGCGCTTATAGCAGCGTCCGTGTCGTTTCGCCGGCTGCGTGGCACTGCCTCGATTAGTCCGTGGCGTAGGCGAAGACGAAGTAGACTGGTTGGTGTGGTTTTTGCATTATGATTATACTGATCGGTGTAGTTTTCAACCTACTTAATAGAATATGCCGTTTTAAAACAATCTGAAGAAACATGTTGTGCAACAGCTCGATATATACTGGTCGGTGTAGTTTTCGACCTACTTAAAAAAAATCTTAAACATTTTGTGTAAGAGATCGATATACAAAATCAGCAAAAGCTACTTCGTTTATTCAATACAAACAAATTATTAAAACAGTTGTTTTGAGTGAAAAACTTACGAATATTGAACGTCTGAACCATGACATGTCGCGCGAGTCGAGGAAACCGGCGGAATTCGACCTATATTTATGGCAAGCCGTACAAACAATCGTTTTTAATTTTACTACTTTGTTCCAATTATGTAAACTTTTTATAACAACCAGGCTTGACATAGCGCTTTATAAAACACATATACATATATTTGTATTGAATATATAACGTTAATGTAGTACATTTTGTCTCGTATATTTAACACATTTTAATTATTCCTACTTTTATGACAAGATTAGCTTGCCATACATCTACCACAAAAAAGGCCATTATTGTCACGTGGCCAAGAAAGAGACATGCGTTAGCAGACGCTCAATAATAATGTCTGGTAAGCATGCAAACTCGGTTTTTTATCAAGGTATGTATATCATAAACGTGTTCCATGTTATATTATATATAAAAATATATTTCGCTCAGACAAGACTCTGTCTGTGTCGTTATTGTCGTAAACAGACGTTTTGACGTCTCTAACGCGATATCAAGCAAGATTTCAATGGGTCGAAAACTGGCGTGGGTCGAAAACTGCACCGGTAACTATACCAAATAACTAACAGCTACTTCATACAGCTATGCTGGACCATTTTGAGATAATTAAGTTATTATAATATTGCAAAGAAACTTAGAAAGTGTTATACATCATTGGAAAGGTCTATTATTAAGATACATCATGACATGATTCATGGTATCAGTTGTATGGTTGTATCAAGTATGTTAATTAGTCTTCATGTTAGAGCACTTTAAAGACACCCCCATCAATGTTTTCAAAACACGTTGTTTTTTATTTTGATCTAAAAAGCGTACATGGCCTAAAATAGACTAATATTAATGTAATTTTTTTTACATATTGCAGAAGTACTAAATGTTTTCAACCTGCTGTGTGGGAGTCATTCATATCAGTGCGTCCATTATTTTGGTTGCAAGAGAGCTGTAAGATGTGCTATTTTTAACTTATTTTGTACATTTTTACAAGAGTGGTTGGTAAAAGTAACAAAAACAGTACATACCATATAGAGAATTGTTTAAACTCTGTCTTCTAAGCATGTTTGACATGTATAGGTCATTAGCATTATTATGTATATGGAAAACATTTTTTACAAGGTCTTTTTAACTGCAAACTATTATGCAGTTTTTTACAGAAGCCTGTTCACAGCTGAACACATGCTGATGTAAGATGAATGTTTGACATCTGTATCATGTAAGATGAACTGTAAGCTTTTATTGTCATACCGTTTGTATTATCAGGGTGTGTTCGTAGTTAAAGTAAGAAACAACTATAAATATGTACATTACAAGTACACTGGTGTCCACTTTCTCATCATATCAATATGTTTGGATCGTTGAATGAATAACCATTCTGACACAATATTGTATACCAACTATCAGTTCTACATAATTTTGTATGTTGCTTCTTTAATTGGTGGCTAATTAAAAAAAAAGTAATTTATTTCGTACAACACTGCATGTATGAAGAAAATGGAAATGTACACAAACATTTTAAAGTAAATGTCATATAATGGCATGTTCATCTAAAACTTTATACAGCCTGTAATTACATTACATGTTGAAATACTGAGATTAGCATTAAAGATCAAAGTAATACAACACATTAAAATGATAAACTTTTGTATTAATAAATGTTCGCTTTAAAATCATACTATCAAACTTAAAAGACAAACAGGTTTTTTAATTAATGTCTCACATTCCCTATTAATGTCACGTGACACAGACAGTTTCATACATCTTCACCCATCATCATACCCAAAATGGATAAATTTGGCATAAACAAATATTTACATAACTAGTCATTAGTCACTATACATAAGTCGTATCCACAGTTATAACAATACTTATAATGAAAAGCAATCTATAATGAAAAACAGTCTTGAGCTAATGCCAGTAATGGATGTCGTTCCTCATTTAACAGGTCAGTCACGCTGTCACTTCGCAAGTTTGTCTACATGTTTTATCTCCCGCCAAAATGAGCAAAACACCCTCCAGAACTTCAAACATACACTGCTACACGATAACATAGTTTGATAGATCAATTACTACTTACACACGTACTTGAAGAATGGATCTTTATGAACTTTAAACAACTACGATGAGAAAGATGAACTTGAAACAACAACGGGCTAGAACATTGCATAATTTATTATTCTGACATGTGTGTGGCGCCACCTAATGTTCTCATAGCTAGATAATTCTTGTCTTCAAAGGACAGTAATAGGGGGTTGTTTTAGTTGTACAGTACATCACTAGCCAGATCTAGCCAAAAGCAAAAAATCAAAAGAATCATGAAATTTTCACCTTAAAAAACAAAATACTTTTGCCTAAAGAAATAAAACATGATGTACATCAGAGTAAAGTACGTTTATTCAGCTCTACAGGCATATGCACATTTTTATTATTGGTGGTCTATGTCACCGTTAAAGGCATGTCTGCTATGGACCGTTAAAGGCACCCCTATAAACGGGCCTCTGTGGGTACATATTTTGGTCGACTTGCTGATCACAGCACTACTAGCACCGTCTAACAAGCTCCGGCATTGCTACTTCATACATACATACATACATACATACATACATACATACATACATACATACATACTCTTCAGCTCTTTTAGGCTAATTGCCTTTTAGCTGGTCTTTACTGTAACTTGTGCACATGGATGGAAAGTTATCACTTTGCTCAAAAAGCGCACCACAATTTGTCTAGTTTAGCTTTGAATGCATTTAGTGTGTGTGTGCTGAAACCACATCCTCTGTGAGAGAGTTCCACCTGTTCACTATTCTGTGTCTAAAGTAGCTCCTCCGTTGTCTAGCTGTCACACGTTCCTTCTTGAGCTTCAGGCTGTGTCCCCTGGTTACTGTGTTGTAGTCCATCTGAACTGGCATTTTATCAACTTTGTAGATGCCATGCAGATATTTGTAGACTTCAATCATGTCTCCTTTTGCTTCTTCTGTACCACCTTACCACCTTGGCTTTATTTACAGTGCAGTAACTGCATAGGTTGGTGCAATTCGCAGTGCTATTTGGACCATAAACGTGCCCTAAAATACAATATATTTATAATAATAACTGACCTTTAGCTTTGATGTGGTGTGATGGAATGAACAGTTTGACTTTGGGATAGATAAAATGAGACAAGAATGGGATATAAAGCCTTAATAATAATGGCCCTCTAAGTAAGAAGTAAAGGATTACCAAATATTCAGCATATTTGATAATGGATATGAAGCTTATGTTAGATTACCATAATTTGTCGGCATGTAAATAAATGACCTGAGATAATCAAGGTGCCAATATATTTGGGGTGTCACACCCAAACTTTTTCAGCCCCCAACATTTCCACCTTCTGGTTGAGGCCACCCAGCTTTGTGTTTCACATATAATGTGCCATTCTAAAATAAATCTGAACATTTGCCGATGACCCACTGCAACTACATACATACTTGGGTGCAGACACTGTTTGTCTCTGTGATTGTGATGCTGTAACTTGAAGCTATGTAATTGCTAGTGATCATTAACATTGTAGTTACGGGCTTGACTTGGTGTAGTCAGGATGAATCATCATTCCAAAGCTTCGGAAGATGCCAGGGATCAAGCAAAGTGGGAATGGTACACATCTCCCCCATACGAAGATGAAGATGCCCCCCTGGGACTCGACGACAGTGAGGAAGTTATTAGAATTATACAGGTAGGTTGGACTGTTGTTACGCTGCAAATTGCACATGTATTCAGTTTCACAAGAACTGTACAATTAGAATATTGCTGTTATGAGTTTCATGCACTAAAAACAATAATTTCCTGAATTGCAGTGGTTGTGAGGCACATGTGGTATCATGGATTATTTTTCCACTTGGTAGATTGTTTTGTAACATTGTAATATGTGTGTCAAAGTGCACTTAAGGCATTTTGTGAACATGTGACTGTGAAGTTAGTAATCTCATACATCTAATCAGTTAACAATATGACAATGTTTATGTTATGTCATTTTATGTATTAATGTGTGTGTGTGCGAGTGTGTTACAGGATAAGAAATGTATGCATTCATATTGGAATTTTTACTAGAACAGAAAGTTGGTGACTAACTCCTTTAATACACAGTAAATAACTACCGTAGAACCCTGCTAAAGAGGCCACCCAGATGGCCTGATTAAAGGGTGACCTAATTACAGAGGCTGGTTAGACAGATCGGGCTGTGACAGAGTGGCCATTTACAGGGATGACAATTTCTGAGTTGGCCACTTTCAGGGTTCTACTGTATATATTTCTGTATGGCTGTAATGATGAATTGAGATATATCTTAAAAAATGTTGTAATGTTGAATTGGTTCAATAGCCAGATTTCTCCACACATGACTCCTCTATGGTAGCAGAAATTCTGGAGACATACAGTGACAGTCAGCGTTGTCTCAAGAGTCAGGTGCACCACTTACGAAAATATCTCAGAAGAGTGTCACTTGAGAATGCCAGTCTGCGTGAGTATATATCACGGATTGACATTTTATGAACAGCTTCATTAATGGTTGTCACATATGGAAGTTTAAATGAAGAACTAAACACAAAATGACTTTGTCTCATATGCCACGACAGCAACTCATTTATTATAATGACATGACAGGCCTTTAAGTGGCCATAGTCACTATGGTTAGGATGACATCATGTATAGCCATCAGCCCACTATCATTTTTTTTGCTTGTCTTGTTTCAGATTAATTTCACAAAAAACAAACCTCTAGTATTGACTATGACTTGCTAGCTCATTTGTATAAATTGTTACTGTAAATAGTTTTGGTGCAGTCATTAAACTATTAAATTATTTTTGTCTGTATCTGGTCAAAATTTTGTGAAAAAAGCAAAAGAATTATCAGGCTGTACAAGGTCATTCAGACTTTTGCAAGCTATATGATCTCATGGTCAAAGTCAATTCTTTCGATGATTTTAACAAAAGTGCGTGCGTGTGTGCGTGCGTGCGTGTGTGCGTGCATGCTTCAGAAACAGATTTTATTTGTTAATAAAGTTTTAACTCTTGTAGCCATTCAGTTATGAAATACAGTTTTTTTTACTGATTTTGACTAGAAAAAAGTCAAATCAAAGTCTTGGTCTTTGTGTATGACACCTCACATAGAAGAGTAAGACATTTATTACATTCATAGCATAATAGTTAGAAAACTAGAATTGCATGTATCAAAGTTGTTTAAAATGTTTGACTTTTACAGGTGATATGATACAAATGCAAAATATGGAGAAACTAGTGGAAATTGAGGAGCCTTCACCTGGCAGTGTTGAAAAGTACTGTATATGGCATAGCACTAACTGATGTTATATGTGATGTGTTATTTATTGGTCAGCTGTGCTCACCATGATCAAGTTAGAAATTCATTTGCCACGAGAACTCCTATCAATGTAGTAAGAAATATTTTACTTCCTCTGACATACCCCGATATATCGCCTTGTCAGTCATGTAAACTTTAAACATGGAGTCATACTGGCTGACATTGACTATTCAGGTAGTTCACTTGATTCAAGAATGCCAATCATGATGCCTTGGCGCTCAGGGAGCAATACATATTTGAGCGGATTAATCTGATGCCGTTGACACATTTCTGCGTTATTTCAATTCCATATCCGGTCGGAGGAAATTTTTTTTAGCTCTATCACCATGTTTAATATGCACCCAAACTTTTAAGTTAAAAATGACAAGAAAAAATGCGTATTATACACATAAACTTATGGTAGACACCAAGTAGAAGGGAGCTACAGCTTTCAGTGATCTTTGAACCAGATTGATATGATCTTTGAACCGTTCACGGCGCAGCGTCAGTATGACATTATAGGGTTACAAGAAAAACACAAAGCTTTAATATAATTATTGGAGGTAGATGTTTGTAAACCTATCCTGTTGGTTATTGTTGTATGTCCTATATACATACACTGTGTCAAAACATTGTTATACATCAATCTACAGTCGCGCCAATTTATTACGCGGAATCGGATATAGTTGTATCGGTGGTTGGTCGGGGACCCCGATTTTCTGCTGCCGGGGGAATGGACCTGCTGAAACTTACTTAGAATTGCTTTGACAATTCTCAAGTGAACAATGTCAACGAACATGTGTCGACATGTTTGTTTTGCGCTGCCGCCAACATCAATCGCTGTCGCTGGTTTCGCTTCGGCGGTATGTAAGTTGCAATCGAGATTCACAAATACGCCTCGTGTAAGAATCAGATAAACAGTCTTAAATGCAATTTAGTATGCAATACCGATATAACACTGGGATGAAATGGCATGCTTCCATTGCATCGTAAATCTAATAGATTTCGCGACGCGAAACCAACATGCGAAATGCTAACCAGTGCATGAAAATACGAATTCGTCATCCTCGTATGAATGTTAAGTGGTGCATCATAAATTTATGCTTTGGGCAAGATCGGTTGAAAGACGAAGTGAAGCAATTATTACTTCTACCTGTAACTGCAGCCTTGAGTGATGTCTGAACAGCATTCCAGCAGAAGGAAATCACAATCACGAGATAACGTCAACGAGATAAGTCATCGAGAAGTATGGAAAGAAGGATGGGCCTTCTCTGAAGATGATCAATGGCAAAGACCAGTTTCTTGGAGAGACAATAGGAGCACCATCCTCTGCTTTTTAAGAAGCCAGACGTGGAATGGTACAGGGGCTGCTAAAAAGTCTCGGTGACAGATTCGAAGAGGGCTGAAATAATTATTGCAGCATCTTCAATCACTAACCTGAAGCTGTGGCCAACATCCCTTGTTCACGAAAAAGACTGGTGATGACAAGGTGGATACCTTGGTCAAGACATTTGGGCAGGTCCTCTCGTCCTCTGCTCTGGATGTTTCCAAAGTGGAACCAGAGTGGACCAAGCTCAAGAGTCTTCTCTAAACAAGTTATCCCACAGTGAAGAAGCTGTCATGGGAGGAAGTCAACCTGTCATTTGGGACACAGTGCCCCAATGTACTGGGACTTATTGACCTGATCCTCACCCTTCCCGCCTCTTCAGCAGATGCCACATGAAGTTTGTTAAATTGGATTGGAGAAGCAGGCTGTCTGACACACATCTGTCAGATCTGATGACAGTCTTGCTGGAAACCCCTGATATGGACCAGTTTGATCCATCATCTGCAGTGAAGCATTGGAACCATGCTGGACCCAGGGCAAGGAGGCCCAACATCATCAGTGATATTGGTGACATTGACGATGACTCTGATGAGTCGGAGATGGATGAAGATGCAGTTGCCCAAATCCTGAAAGATTTAATTCACTGACACAGCCTGGGGACATTGTGAAGGACTCGAGAGTCGAGTCATGCGGCCGTTGACAATGTCCAGAACCTCGGGATCTGATTTAGTACTAATTGAATAAAATAATTACGTTGCATCATCAATTATGAAATGTATATTTATTTGCTCATTTTATGTTTAAGGAGCATTGCAGGTCAACATACGAATTTGCATAAAAAGGTTGCATTTTGACGATGTCCACCAAAAATGGGGACTAGTGATTTTTCATGGGGATGAGTAACATATTAAGGCTACTAGTCTCCCTGGCAAGTGGATTAAATTTCTTAATTTCGACCCCTGCATATAAGACAGTGCTGCAAGCACATGGTGGCTTCAACAGCGTTTTGGACTTGGTGCAATGGGCAGCGATCGCTGTTGTTTAGTAGCTCCCTAGTGGCAGATATGGGAACATCTAACGCACCTCGCGTTAGGTGTTCATCGAAATTGTGGACCCCGACCACTGCGTTGTAACGAAGCTCGACTGTATGTATAACATTTGAAAGTACTAATTCCAGGAGGGGGAAGGGGCTATGAGAATTAGTATGGTTTTTATAAATAGGTAGATGTTGACAATTGTGGCCCCTGATGGCCTTGCTGGATCTCTCATAGGCATGCTGTGACGATTCAGTCAGCCAGCTGCAGTAGACTGGACACAGACACAGAACCTGCCTTACCTGTTGACAGTGATTACATCATCCCAGTGAAATGTAGGTTCAAACTCATATGTTAGCCTTCGTTATTATCAGAATTGTTACATAGCAATATATTATGAAATTGCCAATTTGCAATACTTGCCAATGTATGATAAACGCATAAGATGGTGTAATGTAAAGAAGATTTTTGGTTGTTATTTCGTTTGATTTCGATGACTTGCCTTCAATGTTCTTGCAGAAGTTAAGTTCTGAATGTAATTCATGTATGTAATTATAATAATAAGTAAACTTGTAAAGCATCGTAAATCTAGACAAAAGTCCATCCAGAGGTGCTGTGAGATACATAAAATACATAAGCGCTAAGACTGATTAGTTAAACAGATGTTAATATAATAAATTTTTAAATGCGTGGCACATTTATAACCAGAGAAGTAATATTGTATATATATATATATATATATATATGTATATATGGATATATAAATGGATATGTAAAGTAGCTGAATAAATAGTGATAAAATTAGTAAAAACATGACATAATATGTGCATCATAAGAAATATAAGAATTAGTTGAAGAAAAACTGTTGAAGCTCTTGGCTATACATTTTATGCCACATGGAAGAGGTGAGTTTCAAAAGTCGCTTGAATGTGGCTAGCAATGTGGCTGTCTTTAACTCGATTGGAAGATTGGTCCACGTCTAAACTGAGAATGTTTGGTCACTGTATCTGCTGGTAGATGGCGGCACACTCAGGTCATTGTTGGTGGAACGTAACACGTGCAGGTCGGTATGCATCGAGCATATCGGTGATGTATGAAGGTGCAATGTCAAGTTGGGCATGATAGCAGCAGTATTTTATACTCGATTCGCTGCTTCACAGGAAGCCAGTGAAGCTTCAATAGCACCGGGGTGATGTGCTGTCATCTATTGCAGCAGACTACTGTAATTGTAATTAACTTAGTTAAGCTGCCTCCATTAGTATATAGATTTCTGAGAGAGGATATAATTGAAGTTTAAAAAATTATGCATGAAATATATGACTTTGAATCCTCACCAAAATGAAGTCTCTCTAAGGAACAGAGGTCATACCCCTAAATTATTTCCACAGAGAACAAATTTAAATATACGAAAGAATGCTTTTCCTCTTATAGTAGCTGAACCATGGAATAGAATCCGTTTAGTAGCTGCCTGGATAAATTCTGCTCAACCTAACCGATTTTTATATGATTATGAAGCACAACTGTTACTGAAACCAGAAATGTTGAACTATTATTAGATTCTGAAGAAGATCATTGAGGAACCAAACAGATTCTACTATCAGAATCATCCTAAGTTATCCTAAGCTAATACACTGATTGTTATAGTACGGTCATTATTTTGTTGTAGCGAGATCCCTTCAAGGGCAACCACACAAGAAGGGGCAACCATGTGAGAAGTTCCACCTCGGCATAGATGTTTCTGGGACATCCGAATCTGACTTGGAATCCGACGAAGAGTTCGATGACATAACAGTTCATGAAAATGATGATGATGAATCTGATGATACATCATCTCCACTTGACACGATGTTAATGCATAAGAGAAGGAGCCTGTTTCACTCAACTGACACGCAACCTGAAGAAGCCTCTCGAAATGAGCAATCTAGATCATTATTGTCCAGAATATTTGCCCACCTCACGAATGTGTCAATTGTTAGGAATGCAGTGTCCATCGCTTTTGTCAATATCACTGGCTACACCCTTAAAGAACTGTTCAAAACTAACACAAAGAAGCCAGAAAAGACTTCTCCATCATTCTCTGTTGGGCTGTAAGTAAACATCACATCGATCATTGCTATCATTATGAGGATACAATTACAACAAAAAAGTTTTAATAAGTACCCTTAAAATAAAAATTCTGATTGCTCTTTGCCATTGGTGACTGAATTACTTTAAGGTAGCAGGATCCCATTAAAAATGTGATTTTTCTGAATTTGTACATATTTTTTTAAATGCACTATAGTTGTAGCTTAATTATTGCTAAACAAGTATAAAATGACAAAAACCCACCCACTGCCTCTAATTAGAAGAAAAAACCCTAATTAGTGAAGCTGGAATTTGTTTATGTTCCATAGCCACGTATTTTACCCTCGGATACACATATTTTACCCTTGGATACACGCATTTGTTTTTAAGATTTTAAAATAATTCCAAAAACTACATTTGTGAAGGACTGTAGCTCATTTTGAAACCGACAAATCACAGCTCTCATCACAAACGAATTTTGGATGTTGTGTTGATGACTTGATGTCAGTTTTCTATCAGTAACAGTGTAATATCGACCACTTATATCGTCCGAGTCTGCAAAAAAGCGTCGCAAGGTGCTGCGAGCGAAAAGAAAGGGTTTCCAAGATAAAAGAACAGGAGGAAGGAAATACCTATGAGAGTGGGGCTCATGCATGATATGGAGTGTATAAAACAACTCACTGTTTCTGTAGGTTTACATATAGCGCCGTAAGAATGCAGTGCAAAACTTTAAACGCATTTTACTCAACTATCATTTTTTCGTGAATGTGTTCTACCTTCAAACATGTTATCTCCAACACCATTAAAGATATTGTTCAGATTTTTTCAGCATTGTTTCTTTATATAATTGGCTAAGGAATGATGGAACGATTTTGTGTTTAAATGGTGGAATGTGATTTTTTATTAAGCACGAATATTTAATTAGGCGCTAGAATATAAGAAAAAAATTGTATAAATGTAAAAATATTAAAATTTCTTTTTTGCAATATCTATTTCCCTCAGAATATGCCTTTATGTGTTATCTTTGCCTGTTGTTAATTTCATATCCCTGCTGTGTATAGTTAAAGTTTTATCATGTTTGAAAATTGAGCCCCTTTTGACTGTCGTGGCAGCCATATTGTCAGCTAATTAGCATAATTTATGCAAAAAATAATTTCCTACCAAATTTAAACCATGTGCTATTTTATGGTACATCAAGTTAATGACAATATTATATGGTGTTAAAAGTAGTTCAAAAGGGATCCTGCTACCTTAATTTTGTACTTGAGTAAAAGTAATTCACCTCAAAAAACTACTTGAGTAAAAGTAGGGGACGGTCGGGTATATTGGACCACTTTTGAACATGGCCCGATATATCAAAGGAAACTATCCCAGATTTGCCGGGAGACTCCTGGAAATCTATCAAATCTATCATTCTGGACGGGAGAAAAAATGTCCCAGATTTCTGGTGAAACCAAAAATATTTTTTTTTGGCCTAAAAAATTGTCAATCCCTCCTTTTACTCATGCCCTCAACGAAAGCAGAGGTTAATTCAATCTAGTTTTGTGCAGAGTGGACAAGGGAAACTTAGCTAAACACCATCCTTGTGCTTTGCCTGTTATTGAAGTTAATAGCTTTTGGCCTGGCGACAGGATCCACCTGGTAACTAGGCATGGTTTTTGAAATGTCGTTGACGAGTGGAAAGCCACCAGCAGCAGCGGTTTCGCAAAAAAATGTGACGAAAGTGTATTGTGAAGTTAATGAAAGTAACGAAGCAAAAAGTCATGTTACAAAGTCATGCGACAAAGTCAAAGTACTTTGACTTTGTCGCATGACACCACTGCTCTTTGTTGTGTGACACCACTGCTCTTTGTTGCATGAGACCACTGCTCTTTGTTGCATGACAGCGCTGCTCTTTGTTGCATGACACCACTGCTCTTTGTTGCATGACACCACTGCTCTTTGTTGCATGATGCCACTGCTCTTTGTTGCATGACGCCACTGCTCTTTGTTGCATGACTCCACTGCTCTTTGTTGCATGACACCACTGCTCTTTGTTGCATGACACCACTGCTCTTTGTTGCATGATGCCACTGCACTTTCTTGCATGACACCACTGCTCTTTCTTGCATGACACCACTGCTCTTTCTTGCATGACACCACTGCTCTTTCTTGCATGACACCACTGCTCTTTGCCATTGTTATGAAGGTCTTTTACTTTTTATTAAAGCTTCAGTTAATAAGCATACAGTGTATATTTACAGATATGTTTATATGTATATCAGTGAGAAGTGTGTAGCAAATATATATTTAAAACTAGAAAAGTTGCAGTTTAAGTGTTTTCCTAAAATGCTGATGGTTAAAGGGCATATCTTCTTCAAATAAATGTACATAACAACTATATAAATGTATTTGTATATATGTGGTCTTCAATGTTATGGCAAATCCAAATCTACATTGTGGCTAAAACATTGATAAAATTTATTTTATACAGTGACGGATCTTTGTCTAAACATGGTCCATGGAAATGTCAGTTTTCTGGAAATGCAGCTTGGGGCAGATTCGTGATGTTACATGTGTAGCACGTCTCCCCCAGATCGGATGTTCTAGGCTTTTATTTTATTTAAAACGTTTCTTTGGCATGTAGAAACTGTGGCAATTCCACTTTGACTGGCCATTTGATGCATAGCTTTCCTGAGACACGATTTTTCAGTAGAAATAGGAACGTTTTGTTCGAAAGAGGTCAAATTGGACCCATGCTATGGCAAATACCAGTAGCATCATTTGTGGTATTTTGTGACACCTGGCGACTTTGAGTGATAAATGCAGTGGAAGATGGGCTTCAAAAGAAAGTTAGACTTAGACACTTTAGTTATGCGTACCACCACAGCGGGGTCAACGTTTTCAACTTGCCAACCGCCGGGGAGCTGTCAGTGTCGGGCCTTCTTCACAGCTGGTTCAGAAACAATATCAGTCTCTTGAACGTTATCCCCACTGTCTCCAAAATATATTTCATCATCAAATGCATCGTTCTCTGTCAAAATATTGACATCGGTCGCAGAACTACTGGAGTCGGCCGCCATTGTTTACAAGCCGCTGCACAGTTGTCAATCACTGTCAGGCTGCCGCAGGTGCTCAAGGCCGGAGGCTGTGTTCCACACACACAATCAAATATTTGTATTAAGGAACATTGCACATTTAATCCCAAGAAAAGGCACAAAATGAAATGAGGCGTGCATGTTCAGCTGAACCAAAATTTATTAAATAGTTTGTTCGACGATTTCATCAAAACAACCTTCGTTTGTACAAATGAGTTAGTATGTCATATTCAATTAGAAATATGTTTGATAATTGGCAAAACGAGCTTTGAAACAAGATGAGCGGAAAAAATTGAAGCATGTAGGAAGTGTTAATATGCCAACACTTTGAGACGAAAGGTGAACTTTTTAAGTGATCTAATAAGATCTGTGCTGTTTGTTTTTAGGATGAAGAGAAGTGTCAAACGGTTCCGTGAGTACTTTGTAAGAAATAATGTTCTAAGATGATGGCAGAATTATGCAAGTAAAATAACGTCTACAGGAAAATTGCACCTACAAGGGCTTGAAATCTTGGGTTAAAGTTTGTTGGAATGTGAAATTTAACGTAGTATTACTTTGTAAGAAAGTTGGAGTTCTCTCTCTCTTCGAATATATTTTGGCTGATTCTCTCATGGCAATATCATTCCACTGGTGAAGGCTCAAAGGTTTGACCAAAATATCTGAAGACGTTTCTTGAGAGGTAAGACTGAAAGTGAAAGAATCAGAAAGTTCTACATATTGTTTTCATTGGTGTTACTTTGAACTTTCAGAGAGGCGTGTGAAGCCACCATTGAAGTTTCTCGGTTACATGGGTGCATTGCTCAATTGGAAGAACGAAGAGTTTACACTTATGGTGTTCTTAGTGAGTATAAGCAGTTAATTCAGAGCCTATTCAACACACAATTGATGCAGGGCATGTTAGGGTTTGTGAATCCATCTTTCCATGAGAGGTACAAGTTTTACCCCTAGTGTGTTATCTTTTACTAAATTTCTCTGGCATAGATATCAGATAGAAGGGACCAATGGCTTTTAGTGTCTCATGTGAAAGCCACAGGCAAAGTGGAATGACACAAATTTCAAAATGGCAGCAGGTGGCCTCAAATCCATGGTCTCCATACAAAATGGCAGCCGGTGGCCTCGAGTCCGTGGTCTCCATACAAAATTGGTCTCATGGTGGCAGTATCTCTGCTACCATAATATCTAACTCACTTTTTGACTTACTATGTTTCTGACACTTATCTGTATAATCTGTTATAAGTGTATTCTATAAATGTGCACTTGTAAATGTATACACTGCAGTGTATTTCAGCTGTACACTGCAGGCCATTTGTAAATGCACATAATGCATATGATGAAAACAAACATACACTGTTGCAGGTGTACATGCTTGCTGTGATCACTGGCTGGTTTGTTCAACTTATCATTTTTGTTTGTATACTCAAACTGTATGTCAACTACATCATCACACAGTATGTATTGTCTTGCTTTCATTGTCAATACAATTTATATAGATTAAAAGTACAAAATATGATAATTTTTATTGTAAAAAGTCTTGTTATACAGTATAAACTATATCTATTCTAGCATCTTGACCGCCGAAATATGAACCAAATTTTTTTTAACATGATTTGACTGTTATATGAATGTTTGGGGTCAAATGTCATGTTAAGATTGCATGCGGTGGGGATGTAATTTTGAGGGTATTAATGGCATCACAGGTGATGCTGTGAGAGCCTGAGAAAGATAAACAATTTTCATGCATATTGGAAATTGGTGACAGCTGTTCACAAATGTAACAAATGACAAGGTCGATATTCATAAACAAATAATGGTAAAATAAAAAAGATTGTTGTTCATTAAAAGAAATCTGGGCAGTCAAGATGTTAGAATACATTTTAGTTATACTATATAACATGGTTTTACAATGAAAATGATCAGACTTTGTACCTTTAATATATGAGTACTAGTGTGGTTAGTCAGCTTGCTTCATTTACTTGCATGTTAATTTCACAAATTCAAGCACTCAGTAAATGTTTCAACAAAAGTTACATCTTGTATATTTAATCATATTTAACATAATTTTACTTCGGACATGGCGAATGAACATACTGGTGATTGCGAAATATATTTTATGAACATAAATACAGGAATATAAATGTATCCAGCACCTCTCAACATTACAATTGCATGATGCCTTGCTAGGATTTTCCACACATTTTAACTGAGGTAAAATTATATCTGAGTTATTCTTGTTGGCATATTTTAACCCTGTGAGGGGCTAATTATAAACCTCTGTAGCATACACAGTTTGGTTCTTTTAAGAAATTGTAACTTTGGTAATCATTATCATAAAATATGATTGAGGTATAATTTTGTTCCTAAAAGACTACTTATCATACTGCGATATATATTGGTCTAAATTACAAAAACGCAGGTTTTGTAATTTATCTGACCACTGGTATAATAGGTAGTTGTTAGTTAAAATTTCGTATGGTATAATTTTATATTTTTTTACAGCTGCATTGGTAAATAAAAATACAACCATTTGTTTCTTTGCAGTCGCCATCCGGTTTACTTCAGTTTTCTGCCTGACATGAGAAGTGGTGCCCCGGTATGAACAAGTTACCTTAAAAAGCTGCATGTGCTTCTCAAAAAAAGATTATTAAAAAACCTAATGAAATGGTCCTGGACAAGATAAGTATGCGAATTAGTTATTTAAAAAAAATTGTACAACTGTATGGAAATTTTTTGTATACAACAAATCCTTTTTGTGTGCCAATTGGTAACTTTTCATGAGAATGGTCTATTTAGAGCCGGACTACTTTTCCATTATTTCTTTAAGTATTTACCAAGTCTGTTCAGAAATAGTTGAATAGTTTGTCCGATGATTTTATAAAACAAATAACACATTTGCACCAAATGAGCTAGCATGTCATAGTGGATACTAGAGGTAGCATGTCGTAGTGGATACTAGAGCTAGCATGTCGTAGTGGATACTAGAGCCAGCATGCCGTAGTGGATCCTAGAGCCAGCATGTCGTAGTGGATACTAGAGCTAGCATGTCATAGTGGATACTAGAGCTAGCATGTCGTAGTGGATACTAGAGCCAGCATGTCATAGTGGATCCTAGAGCCAGCATGTCGTAGTGGATACTAGGTAGGTTTGAATTTTCATAAAAAGAGACAAGCAAAAAACATTGAATTGAGGAAGAACCTTTGAAGTTGCACTGAAATTTGTTTCCTTTAAAAACAATTCAAATAAACAGAAATCAGTGGTAAAAATGTTATCAATATTTGCATGTCTGTTTTTTCACACCTTGTTCATCACTTGCCTAGGCAGCTCGTGTATAGCAATCCGCAATTATAATGCTTTTGCTTTAACTATAAAACAAGTATTTTAATCCTAAGTTCTTACTAACAGTTTTTATTTTACAATTAAATTGCCAACCCGTTGTTGCCAAAGTTATATGTTTGATAAAATTATGGAAAATCTTCACGATTGTATACGATCATCCATATTTAACCTTTATGCCATGTAGAACAGTAAAAAAAATCTACTTTATTTATGAATTAACTTCATACTGTTCTTTATTATAGAAGTGCAATGATGAATGATTTGATTAGTCAACTGCATACTTTTATTGCATGACGTATGTATATTTATATGTTTTTACTTGTACATTTATTTCATAATGTGCATATGTATATATTTTTTTACCTGTGTTTGTGTTTGTCTAAGGTTATTTGTCTGAAAGAAACATATATTATTATTATTATTATTAACTACATGTAATTGATGCATTGAAAAAACGTGTCTTCATCTTTGTTTAGTTTCATTTTAGCACAGAGAGCATCACGTAAATGCTGTATTTCCAGAATGAAGAGAAACTACCGTTCAGTGACTTAAAAATAACAAACAAATTTGGAATGCTTCTGCAGATAGCAAAGAAATCTCAGGTGATTATCATTGTTTTGGTTTAGGGGAGAGTGTCTTACGGTTCATCTTATGGTATATATATATATATACTCCAAACAACTCTCTTCTAGGGCTAACGCAGGAGGCTTTTTAGTGAGTTTTACAGATACAAATGACACATATACTTCACATGTGGAATCTTTTACTTCCCCTGGCATAGATGCCAGGTTGAAGGGACAGAGGGAGACATAGTTCCTTATGTCTCCTTTTCTGTCTCCCCCCTCCTCTCCACCCTCCTCTCCAACCTCTTCTCTTTCTGTCTCCCTCCTCTCTTTCTTCCCGTCTTCTCCACCCTCCTCCCCCTTCTCTCATCTCTCACTTCCCCCCTCTCTCTCGACCATCCTCTCCCCCTCTCTTCCCCTTTCTCTCTCCCTCCATCCTCTCTTTCCCCCTTTCCACCTCTCTTTCCCCTCTTCTTCTCTCCCTCTTTCTCTCCCCCTCCTCTCTCCATCCCTCTCCCTTTCTCCCCTTCCCCAACTTTCCAACTTCCCCTCCCATGTAATTTTCCAAATCAAGAAACTGTTGTCTGTGTCGTAGTTTATCTATTGTCAGCGCTGTAGTTAAACACTGTAGTTAAACACTGTAGTTAAACACTGTGGTTAAACACTGGTTAAACACTGTGGTTAAACACTGTGGTTAAACACTGTGGTTAAACACTGTGGTTAAACACTGTGGTTAAACACTGTGGTTAAACACTGTGGTTAAACACTGTAGTTAAACACTGTGGTTAAACACTGTGGTTAAACACTGTGGTTAAACACTGTGGTTAAACACTGGTTAAACACTGTGGTTAAACACTGGTTAAACACTGTGGTTAAACACTGTGGTTAAACACTGTGGTTAAACACTGTGGTTAAACACTGTGGTTAAACACTGTGGTTAAACACTGTGGTTAAACCCTGTGGTTAAACCCTGTGGTTAAACCCTGTGGTTAAACCCTGTGGTTAAACCCTGTGGTTAAACCCTGTGGTTAAACCCTGTAGTTAAACACTGTAGTGAAACACTGTAGTTAAACACTGTAGTTAAACACTGTAGTTAAACACTGTAGTTAAACACTAGTTAAACACTGTAGTTAAACACTGTAGTTAAACACTGTAGTTAAACACTGTAGTTAAACACTGTAGTTAAACACTAGTTAAACACTGTAGTTAAACACTGTAGTTAAACACTGTAGTTAAACACTGTAGTTAAACACTGTAGTTAAACACTGTAGTTAAACACTGTAGTTAAACACTGTAGTTAAACACTAGTTAAACACTGTAGTTAAACACTGTAGTTAAACCCCTGTTTTTCTTTTCTAGATAACGCTATCCGATTGTGCAGATACCTTGGAGAAAATACACAAGTAAGTTTCCATGTTATAAATTTGCATGTTTATCAGTCAGATTATGCATTCTAGATTTGTTTTTGTATACACTCATAGGATAATCAGTATTTTCTGGGCCCCACATTTATTACGCTTAGCTAGTAATTTTTTGGCAATCCCCATCGACCGATATGTTCAACTCTTTGTTACTAGGATAGGGGAATTGCTTTTTATATCTAGTTAGGTCGTCAGCAATGCCCATTGTCATGCATATCACTGTTTTACTTTATGTAATTAAAGGGCATTGCCATTTTACCAACCATATTTGTTTCGTTTTCTCTTGCTACATAAACTTAGCAATGCGCAGCAGGCCCCACCAATACACACCTAATCCAACAATGGCACTTTATGACATACGGTACAGTGAGTAAAATATGTTTACATGTAATTCTGTTTTTTTTTATTAATAATATTTTACTGAATAAAATGTTTAATGTAATTAAAATTTATTTGAAATGAGACTAGCTAAGAAATCGAATTGAGGAGGAACCTTTAAACTGCATAAGTTTTACAGAAGAATTGAGTGACTTGCAAGCACTACACTCCACTGTATTGGAGGCAAGTAGTGGAACTGTACTGTCATTTCTGAAGTGTTTGTGTATACACCAAGATGATTGCAGTCATTTGTAGTCGTTGTTATGCAGCTTGTTCATGTGGAAAGTGCCTGAACTGACATTTTTCCTCGTCAAAGCCTTGGTACTCACCTTCATTCTGTCTGTAATCTTATCTGGCACGCAGTTCCTGAAACTCATTGGTAAGTCAGCGCTACTGATATCTATTAGTTAAGGCCCTGTACTTAAGCAGGGATCTTTGGGGCCAGCACAGACATCCTGGGGATGTTATTATATAATACCATCAGGAAATTTATATTTTGAAGATTTTGAAAATGAAATAAGTTAATATATGTATTATTTCATCAACCTGCTGTACAAAAGTTTTCATTTATTCTCCAGAAAATCAACAAGATGCGTCCCATCAAATGGTATCCAAAACAATTACATCATGTCATCAGGTTCAAGGGATTCTACACTCACTGGCACATGTTGACAGTTGACAGCCAATTGTAGTTCTTAGATATGGCAATATCACTGTTCAAAATCATTTTGCAGGCAACAAAACATTGCTAAAAGAGGACACTGTCTCAAAATCACTGGCACTTGATACATATGCCATGAACCCGGAAGTAGAACAGTGATCTGTCCCCTCCAGACATTGCCAGGAGCTCCCATCTGTCCAACTTATGTCACATGACACTGATCTTGTGGCACACCCATAGCGAATCCAGTCCACTGACAAAGGCCGTGTGATGCAAACAATATTTAATTTGTTATTTCTAGGTCTTTATGTTGGATTCAAGTTATTCATCATGCGAAGAATCTATCGCAAGTATCCAAATTTCAAGTACGCCACAAGCACGATCTACAAGGTGTGGATAGCATTGCCAACAGATGCTGAGTTCTATGTAAGTTGACAGACTGCTAAACAGGGTCAGGTTCTATTCCTTAGTTGCAAAGAACGCCTAAAAGAATGTGGTTTAACAATCATAGAGACAAGAAGGTTAAGAGGAGATCAAATTGACGTTTTTAAGTATTATTAATTCTCCCAGAAGACAATAAACGAATGGAACAGATTATCTACAGATTGTGTAAATGCTAGCAAAGTGAATATGTGTAAAAACAAAATTGACAAATATCTCAGAAGGGTGTGTTACACATAGATGAAAAACATAGATGACTCTATAAACCAATAGCTCCTTGTCCACTTGCAATGTGGGCCTTTTGCCTTGGTTGGCAAACTTGTTAGATCTTTTAAAGGTACAAACTTGTTAAATCTTTTAAAGGTACAAACTTGTTAAATCTTTTAAAGGTACAAACTTGTTAAATCTCTTAAAGGTACAAACTTGTTAGATCTTTTAAAGGTACAAACTTGTTAAATCTTTTAAAGGTACAAACTTGTTAAATCTTTTAAAGGTACAAACTTGTTAAATCTTTTAAAGGTACAAACTTGTTAAATCTTTCAAAGGTACAAACTTGTTAAATCTTTTAAAGGTGTTCGTAAAACAAATTTTTTTATTATAAAATCGTGTTATTTAATGTAAATTATATATACTGTAACATATGCCGACCGGCCAAACGTGTCGAAATGAAGAAGACGCAATTTTTAAATCGACGCTTACAACACTCGACGTCGTTGGTCAGTGCACTTCCCGAACAGCTTTCGGCAAGTTCCGAGAAGGTCGCGACCTGAGGAGGCGGAGCTTGTATTATGTCAGCGCCTGTCACTGATAAGCAACATGGCTTCCATAGTAACGGATGGTTCGTCAACGGAGTTGGAGGTACGTTATAGCACAAATTGTCGTAAATATTCCGTTTGTCACTGTGTCTGAAAAATTACCTTCGTTTGAGATTTGTTTCATTTCAATGATTGTTATCAACAAGCCGTGTCCGTCAAAAAGCATTCTATATTATTCGTACATTTCATGATTTGATTTGTCCGATTATAATTTATGTTCGTCTCGAGCATGCCGTGCCGTTGCCTATTACCTATATCGTATTATGTATTACTAGCGTAATTAGTGACCTACATGTAATCATGTAATACCAGAAAAGACGTACGTGTAAGGCCTGTTTCGTGTATATGGTCTATCGGTTAAAACACATAATAAGTGTCTATATGTCGTAATAGTTTTTGAAGTTGTTGACATCATTTTGGTTTGCTTGCATTCGTTTTCGGTTCCCATTTCGCGGAATAAGACTGGCGATTCTTTCACGCATAACTGTTATAAAATAAAAGTAAATAAGACAGCACATTTTATTTTCTTGAGTGCCACGATCTTCTGTGAAAACTGTTGCATTTGTGTCACACCACGGTAAACTTTTCCTTGTTTATAATGTAGCAAACAATGTCAATAATTGTTTTCTTAAGTGGTGATAAAATGTATGTCATAAACTGTATTGGTTATAAACGCAAATTTGGCAACATCACCCACAGAGTTTCAATGGTTCTGAGGAAAGAAATGCAGGAAGAGAAAGAGGTGGCATGAAAAGAAGGGGTGCATGAAGAGGAAGTGGTGCAAAAAGAGGGCAGAATGCATAGAGAGGAATGGGTGGCAGGAGGCGTCGACGTGGCAGAACAAGTCTAGTTACACTGAACAGAGAAGACTGTGCACGCATGAGGAAACTGAGAAGCCAGAAAAAGGAGAGACTACAGGTAAAATTGTATTTATATGGAATTACACAATTGTAGTAACAAAAATGCAGCTGATAAAGGTCTCTATATTATTGTTTAGCCTCATTTGTGGTATTTGTATGCATGCAATAAACTGCAGTGACATAAATTATAGCAAATTAATTATGAAGTATAATAACTGAAAATTATATGTACCCAGTACAACTGAATTTTTACTTCATTACCCTAATTAACCATAATTAAGGATTTAATTCATCAACATAACATATTACAAGTACATCTAACAAGGTGGGAGAAAGATGCTTTAAAATTATTAAATGAAGTTAAGTGTCATTATGTTGAATGAATTGTACAGTATTACTGTGACGTGGATCTAGCACAATGCATTCTATATGTACCAGTATACATAATTATGAACTTTGTGTCATCTACATGACACCTATTTGATAAATATCTACGCGATAGATGTAGCCAGATTACACTGACTGAACTTAAGCTGTCTGTATTGTACAAAGGTTAAGGGAGATGGAGATCATTTACATGATGTGGACCCCAGCATGACATTAATTTGTTATTTTAACAACACTACATGACATCTGTATGTCACATAGATGACAAATGCATATTTGATAATATAATGCATATAATTACAGCCCCAATCACTCAGTGATAGGTAGTAATATTATTAATCAATATAATTATGCAAGAAAATACAGGAAACAATATGTAGAATAGTTGTCACACAGTTTACAAACAATTAAAACACTTTTTTATTATAATATACATACAACATCAATGGTGATGATTTCATGTGTTGATCAACATTTAAAGTTCTGAGCCAAATATTATAGACAATAATAAGTGCATATAGTATCCCTGCAACCCTTTGCAACAGCAGCAATACCTGTGTGTCGTGTACGTGAAAGAATATGCAGATATGACAAGTGTACCACTTTGGCAGTAGAACAGCTTTTTCAACATTTTTACAACCTGCTTTCAAGCCAAAATGTACTAGCAACAAAATGTAATAGGAAACCGGAAAAAAATTTTTTTTACTCATTTTTAATCCAGATGTACCTGCACACCATCATTTCACTTTGAAAAGCACAAGAATGAAGTATATGCAGCGTAAAATAAAAAAATTCCACACCACAACCATTGAGCGAGGCCCCCAGCATCCGATTTTCACATACCACCCACAAATCATGAAAACCAGTACATTTACCATTTTTAGAGCAATTTTACTTGGTGGCACCTCCTCTTCGTCATCCTTCCAGGCTGACATCAGTGCCTTGACTGAGCAGGAGGCAAAAGGGTTGCTTCTGCAGATGGCCGAGAGGGAGCCAGGCGTCTTATTCGATATTATGAGGCAAAATACACCAAGAACAGTGTGAAGTGCGGTTGCTCCAAATTGGTCATTGTCAAGAAACGACCAGTGATGTCGAACGATTATGCTGCAACATGCAGCCTGACAAATGTTTCAGCCTTCGACCTGTAAGTAATACAAGAAGGTGTGTGGCAGCGGTCTCAGTCTCCTAACCACCAGTTTTTGTGGCCAACTTCCCATCTCCCATCTGTTTGTGGGTCCAACCTTTTACCCAAACTCCCACCTCCCACCATTTTTTAGAGTCAATCTCCTATCCAACCTACCACCTCCCACCATTTTTTTAGATTTAACCTCACCAATTTTTCAGACCAACCTCGCACTTTCTGCCACCCCAGTTACTTGTGTACTGTAGTGAACATAATTTTCTGAAGTTACATATTTCTTACTACAAATCAGTTTAGTAGCAGGGTTGGAGTCATTATGATGATAAAGAAATGATAATTATTGTGTTAATTACATAATTATAATGAAAATAATCGATTTTAAATTCACATAATGATAATTAACCCGTGATGAAAAATAATGATCATCATGCCATCAGGTTATTTAATTATGTTGTCACCATTTAGGAGGAAATACCAGATTCCACGAGTTTCTCCAGGCTTTTTGATGTTTCAATGAGTTTCACCATGAGACATAGCAGGAGACACTGACAGTCAGTCACTGTTGAATGCCTAAAATTTCCTGTGAAGCCTACTTTGAAGCATACTTTTAATTAAATTCCCTACACAACTTTTTTTTACACAAGTCTATGAAGACATGCTCCACAGGCTTGCCATTGAAGCCATTCACT
This sequence comes from Lamellibrachia columna, assembly GCA_963662155.1. Taxonomy (NCBI): domain Eukaryota; kingdom Metazoa; phylum Annelida; class Polychaeta; order Sabellida; family Siboglinidae; genus Lamellibrachia; species Lamellibrachia columna. The sequence goes on from OY759275.1 coordinate 40,721,163, forward strand.
CACTGGTGATCAAGTAATGGATAAGGGTTACACACTTACAGCAGTGGACCAACATGAATGCTGACCAGTACTAAGCAGATTGTCTTCAACATTTGTATCACTAAATCTAAATCAATCATTGCAGCTCCCTGCCCTTTCATGCTGGACAATGCTTGAACAAACACAAACACCTCATTATACCAACTTTCTTACAGAATGTACATCATTGGCTCTAACCAACTGATCTCATTAAGAACTACTGAACAAATATAATCAGCTGTCCATGAAGCAACAACAGAACAGTATGGGATAACCAGACTGTGTTACATCAGCAGACAACTGTCAAGCATCACTTTTTCTTTGTTTGCGTTTTGTTAAGCCGTCATGTCTACTACAAAGTTTTCCATGCTGCAACATGGTTTGATATGTGATTGGTAATGAAAATGATAACGAAGAATTATAAATTATACACATACCTAGTGACAAGATGATAATACAAATTATAACAAACACATTATACTGATCACAATGAACACTCTTAATGACTCTGACCCTGTTTAGTAGCATTATGTCTCTGGCACAGAATATGCTGTTGAGTGTTTGACCTATATCTTACTTTCATATCAACATTATTTGCAACTGTTACAACAAATCAGACCTACAATGAATATAATATTCTCATAATATAATATATATGGCATCTTGTGGCAGTACAATTATTATGTATATATGTATGTATTCATGTAACCACACATGCCTAATCACCTGTCATTTTATGCAAACAGTACAGTTAAAACGCCTAAAATTTAATGATAATTATACATTTTCTACAGGAAATGGATTTACTGGTACTCGACCCTAGAGTATTGACAATGGTGGGACGTTACAGAGTTGACGTGTTTGGTGTGCCAGCACGAGGGGACAATGATGCTATGCTGCATTATGCATACCACCAGTTTGTTCTGTGGCGACATGGCAAGCTGGGAATAGGTAAGGACAGGACAGACATTTCCAAGTGAAAATGGACAATACACTGGGTTCAAAGTTCATAGATTAGGTTAAGTCATTACTTGTTAAACATGAATGCACATTCATATGCTTTGTGAAAAATTATCCAGACACATTATAAAGTTACCCATGACAGTTTTGAAACCACAGTGCTTTCATAAAAATTTTTACTTTTGAATTGTTTGATATTACACAACAAATACACAGGTTAAATGGCACGTTGGTTACCTGTTCCTACCTTGCTTCTCTCCGTTACTTTGGGAACTAATGTCAACGACACGGTTAAGTCTTTGTAAATCGAGTACGATGCCTGGCAACTAGCTCAGATGTTGGTGGAGCAGGCACTGTTGCGATGTTGGGTGCAATGTTTCTGGGATTGTCAGGCTTGATGCCACACTTCCTGGCTTTGGGCAATTCATCCTCTATACAGGCACAGATGATTGTCTCCTGCAGGCAGACAATGTACTCATAATGTTTCAGTTGCCGCTCTGGCACAATTGTCCAGTTTTTCCCTCTTGTTGAATACCTTGTGGTAACTGTAAATTAACTTAATGATGTGTTATACAACAATTAATAACTCTTGTTAGGCAGGATGGCATTTGCAAGACATTCTTCATTCCACATGCTGGTGCTATGTACTGTTTCAACGTAAATAGCTAAACGATTTAACACAAATGTAATGTTATTGAAAATACTGGATATGAATGCATATGCATAACTTGATATACACATGCTGTTTTTATTTTGCACTGTATTACTGGTTGTGTATTGCAACGCAATAAACCTCCCATTGGAAATATTAACATATGTGAATGATGTTTCTTTCTTTTTGTAAACAGCCATCTGAAACATTGTTTTAATCACTATGTAGTCTTCTTTACAAAATACTAACTAACCCAAGGGGCTAAGTAGAAACATAATCCGATGATAATCGTTATTTGTGCTGTAATGGAATGTCATTATTGTTGTGTCTAACAACAATGTATACAAGCTATGCTTACACAGTGTGCCCTATGCTGTTTGTCTTCAGTGGCAAATCTTTGTGCTTCTTCTATTGCTGCGAGGAAATTTCGTGCCCGATGCACTGGGAAGCTGCAATAGATAAGTTTTAAATGTTATGTTTCATAAGCATGATCCAGTTGCCAACTCCACCGCTGGTGGACTTTGGAGCACACACTGTGAACATGGACATTCCAGCTAAGTTTGTTATCAAGTTGGACACCTAGGTATTTGTACTGACCGATCTGGACAATTTCTTCACCATGGATAACAACAGGCAAGTGATCGGCAACAATACATTTAGCATCAAAAATCATCTCTTGAGTCTTACTAACATTGAGTTTGAGGTGGTTGTTGTCACGCCAATGTACAAAGCTTTAAATTTTAGAAGTGTACATACTGATGTCAGAATCAGCATGTAACAGACTAAGAATAGCCGAAACATAAATTTTTTTATTATATAGTTGTTAGTACTGCTGCTGTTACAGTCATTTGTATATAGAAAGTACAAAATCGGCAAACTGACACAACCTAGTGTGCACCGATATTTGTTACCACAGTTTAGGAAAGAGTCTGATTTACTTTAACAAGCTCCACTATGTCTGTTAGAAAAGAATGATACCACTTGATGATATCTGGATTGACATTCATTTGTTTCAGCTTACTGAGCAGGGTGTGAGGTTGGATAAGGTTGAACGCCAAGCTAAAGTCTATAAACAATAGTCTAGCATAAGCCTTGGGCTTGTCTAAGTGTTTCAAAATTAGATGGACAACAGTGTTGACAGCATCATATGTTCCTCTGCCCTGCCTGTAGGCATATTGGAATGGGTAAAGATAGTCCTGAACGTCTAACCTCAGTTTACAAGCCACTAAGTATTCCAAACATTTCATGACAATTGATGTAAGTGCAACAGGTCTGTAATCATTGTTTTCTTTTGAGCAAATTATCTTTGGTACAGAAGTAATATATGAGGTTTTCCAGAGTATTGGTACCCTGTGGCTATCGACCAAAAGTTGGAATATGGGGCACCAAGCCGGTGCCAGCTCCTCAGCAAATGTTTTCAATAAAAAGCTGGAATGCCATCAGGACCAGTTGCTTTTCTACTACATACATGTTGGAAGACTTTAGTAACAACATCTACATCAATTTCAAGCCTATCGGCATTACTGACAAACACATCGCTGAGCACAGAATCACATCTACTGGAAGAGTCCTGAGTATCAAAACGTCTGTAAAAATCATTCATTTCATCAGCAAAAGCCTGTTCATTTGTATATCTAGTTCTTTACATTTATAATACAGGTTGAAATACTAAAACAAAACAAACAATAAATAAACACAATTACAGATCACAAAAGCGTTTGGTCACCTTGACTTTTTTGTTAGTGACACTTGAGAAGCCACTTTCAAAGCTGACTCAACCACTTGTCTAAGCCAGCTAAATGCCATGTTTAAACCAGAGTGGGTTGACGGCTCTAGTGATATGTTTATTAAATCAATAAATATTATCACTTAATATTGTTTCAAAATATAATTATTTTTTTAATCATAAAAACTTATTGTGCTCAAGTATCAGTGAAAATGTGCAAGAATGTACCTTTGTATTTAATATATGGTATTTGAATAACACAATGTTGTTACTATATTTCTCTGTGACTTTCTTAGGCAATTTTGTGACTTTATTTTCATTACTTTTTTATGTAGCTTTATTTCCACTCACTATCCCTACATGTATATCAACATAGACAAATATTTAGATGTATTTGTAACATACCTTAACCTTTCATTAAATAACTATTTTATTTGCATATTTCATGCCCCATGTTACAGTGGCCTACTTTCCATTTAGTGATGTGCCCATCAAATTGACATTGGATGGTACAATGTTCATGCATGTAATGAGTTGTCTAGTACAATCAAATAATTTATTTCCTAAATATGTGGTGAGTACCCATAATTGATAATGTTTATACTGTTTTTATTCTATACTGTAGTTAAAGTTTATATAGTATATAAAATATTATTCACTTTGATTACCAGTTGCTTTCTGGATATTTTTTTTGGTCAAATGCTGGTTTTTTGCCTGACATAGTTATATGAACATCTGTCCACATGCACAATTCACACCAGGAGGGCTGGTATATTACTGCCAGTCTGGGATGGTTTTACATTACAACCCATTTGGAGGCATTATGTTTAACAATGAGACAATGGGTGTGTCAATGAGGCAGGGCAATACACAACACCATAGCAGATTGGACTGATGCTTATCTGTGTGCACTAATGGGACAGTAGTGACTCACTGAAGCTTCCAATGTTGTTACAACAATGATTGCATTTTAACTCTAAACAACCATTCATCCATAACCTTTCTTCTTTCCACATCTTTAGATGATCATTTACGTGTTTGTTCATATTATGATGTAACTTTTTCAATTTGCTACATTTCAATGGGCCAATTCTTTCCCACCCTAATTTATCCAAGCATGAGCATGAAATAGGGCCACACTTAAATGCCTTGCATTTCTTGGACAAGGACAAATGTTCGTAATTTCATTGAAGTGGGTACCAATGTTTTGCTGACATTAGACATAGAATAACTGGCAAGATAAACTGTGCATAGCTTTGGTGCCTGACAACTACTTAGTGTACATTATTCATCAGGCATTTTGTATAACAAAATGTGAATCCGAAAAGTGGAGGGTAGAAGGGAGTGGAGAAGAAGAAGACCGAGACTGAGATGGGAGGACTGAGTGAAGATTTAGTGGGAGGGGAATGGAGAATGAGGGGAGTGGAGACAATTGGTGGAGACGGTAGTAAAACAGGACTAGTTATGAAGAAGGGGGAAAATAAATCATCAACCAGTATATCGGTGCCAGCCTCACCCGGACTACAGGGAAAAAGAGGAGAGCAACAACAATAACTAGTCTAAGCACATGGGTGAGTTTTTGCTACACTAAGCCTATGCCATGGAGATCAACATGCCACATATGCAACATGCAGGCACTATATTTTATGTGGGTGTGTGCGTGCGCACGACTACAACAAATCAAATGGTGTCCTCGACCAGACCTGAGGCGGAAGTACTCGGTACTCGAGTAAATTTGTGAAAATACTCGTACTCATATAACTTATGTGTCAGGTACTCGTATTCATACTCAATGTACGCAGAATTTATGAGTATATCTGTGTACTTTTCAATATATACTGTGAAAACTATTTATCTGGTGTTAAACCTGAATTGTGTGAAGGCACCACATGCGACATAGCCATAGCCTAGGGCCGGGGCACCGGGTATCGATCCGATGCCGAAACTCGCGCTAGGCCTAGGATAGTAATAAGAAAATGTACTAACGTGTCGAATAGAATGTCTGCCACTTCACTGTCTTTCATTTTTAAGACAGTCTTCAAGCGATCCCAACGTCCCTTTTGGTTTTTCAGTGTCACTCGTGTTGCCAATCTCGCTTTATCCAACTCCTTTTTCCTCCTCGTTGTGGCGGAACGCAACGGTGCACGCACAACCCGCCTGTCACTGTCAGCCATGTTGCCTGAATGTCAACAAACTCTGAGCAAGTCGCTGGTGCGCGCGCGTCGATCCCGCGATCACGTGATGCATCTCATTAACGTTCGGCAAAGCAAGCTTCGCCTAGCTCCGCCCTTGTGGTTTCGCGCCATAAACATTATTCGTAACTTTTCGTAACGAAACAGTAAAAATGCAAACATGTATTTGGCTTATTAAACGCATTTTGGCGGGCAGCATCATTTACAAATGTTTATTCTAGTACCAAGAACATTATATTATTAAATCAGCAACAAATACAGTACCTTTAAAGGTACTTAGTGATTTTATGATAAAAACGTAAAATCACGTTACTGTATTTTCTTCTTCGGTGGTGTTCTCATTCTCGAGCATGACATTATTTAATTCATTTTAGGTTCTTTGTTAAATTCATTTTAAAATTAGATTGACAAAGTGTGAATGTTCATTGCTTGTCCATGTGCAGGAACAGATGTCACTGGGCAGAAGACTATGGAAGGGCAAGAAACGCTTCAACGAGAAAAAGAAGATGATATCACAAGGTATAAAGAAACTACGAAAAAGGTCTATGAACAGCTTGACAAGTAAAAAAAATCTACAGTCAAAAAAGCTGCCTTTCGAACATGAATTTGATAATAAGGCCATTTCAAAACTAATGGAAACAAAGGATTTGGAAATGGAAATAAAGGATTCGAAAACAGACACAAACCATTCGAAAATAGATAGTAAAAAAATAACACACACAAAACAGCTGGCAGTGACACCTACGACATCTGCCGAACAGATTACTCGTAAAAAGAAGTTGAGTTCAGGTTCGCCGACCACAGTTCAGGTGATAGTGACGAACGAAGACATGCTGGCTAAAACAGTTGGTACTAGCAAGCCTGATACGTCAAAGGCTAAAACAGTTGGCACTAGCCAGCCTGATACATCAAAGGCTAAAGCTTTTGGCACTAGCCAGCCTGATACATCAAAGGCTAAAGCTGTTGGCACTAGCCAGCCTGATACGTCAAAGGCTAAAGCTGTTGGCACTAGTCAACCTGTTACTGCAATGGATGATGGGAAGAAGAAGAAGTCATTTGGTATGGGAATATTCAAACGAGCGAAGAAAACGGAGTCATTCTCTTTCACTGAAGGAACAGAGTTGGAAGTGTCTCGGAATGTTGCCGTAGAGCTTCAGTCATCAAATACTGCTGTTCAGAAGAAGGTCGGCACCAAGCAGCCCAACAAAACAGCAAGTGAAGTTGACAAAGATTCAGCAAATGGCACTGCAATTTCAGTGTCTGCATCATCAATCTCCTCAATATATACGTCAGTAAAGGCGGTTACATCAGAAGGATTTAGCTACAGCCCGTTCTCAGGCCTTGGGAGTGGGAAATTGGTAACCAGCTATGACAGTCGTGCATCCAGTTCAGCTGTAGTGTCGCCAGACGTAAGTTCCGGACAGGTGTCTTACCTTGGGAGTGCTGGTTCTTATGTGCGAGTCGCCAGCATTGGCCAGGCACTCGGGGATCACTTCAACAGCCTTGCTGGCACATTCTTCACAAAGAGGGCTACTCTGATTGTATCTAACCAACAGAACATTGAAATAACACTTCCAAATGAAGAACACCCTCTCACAGGTAGGCACATTGCGGTAAAGTTGTAAGACATGATCATTGTATCTACCAGGGCTGCCCTCCACACGCAATGTAAACATGATATTCAGACCAAACATTGAAATTAAACAGATCAAATTATATTAAACCTTTGTGGTTCATTAAAACGCATTTTGGCAGTTAAGTTGTTGGAATAGATATAAGTTATACTACGTAACATGATGTTACGATATAAACGATTAGACTATGTATGCTTAATGTTGAATTGTATGGACTGACGTTGACTGGTGACAAAGGTTGTTTTTTCCACAGAAGCACCACTTGGTTGGACATGTGTCCTGGAAGAGAATGTCAATGTGATGACAACATTCCAGCCTGGCATACTATACATATCACTGAGGTAAAATACAACGGCTCAGTTACAATTGTCAATTACAAAGCATCATAAAACTCAGTTGCCATTACAAGACTTGAAAAAAGTAAATTACAATTACGTCAAAAAATCAGTAACAATTATGTATATCAAATCAATTCTTGGCTACATAAAGGGTTAATTGCAATGATGCATAGGCTGAGTACAACTATATTGTTTTATAACATGGACCATTACTGCTTATTTTTTCAGCAATCTGTGTCGTCACACTTGGTATTCTGCGCAATTCCTACAGATTCTTGCTACTTTATCCTATCACTATGACTTCAGCATGTTGTGGTCATTTTGGCATATCACAAGTTTAATAGAGGCATACATTTTACAGATTATGAAACAAGTATTATATGTTAATATAACTTTGATGCCGAGGTATTGACCTGCAGATCTTTAACTAGAATTAACTATTTGTCTTATCACGTTGTTACTAGAAAAGACCATTTTTTGCAAGAGTTGTCATAAATAAAAGTATCTGTTGTGTAATCAATATGTAAATTATTTGTTCAAGCCATTTATCGTTTGTAGTTTATAGCTTAGTCCTGCTTAAGTTGATAAGTATCCCTGAATAAAGCACTTTTCTTTTTAGCTCCTTGTGTTTTAAGCCAACTGATATTGCATCTTCTCAGTGGATAATCATTGACCTAAGCAAAATCACTCAAGTTGTGAAGGTATGGCTTATCTTTTGTCTTAGTATCTGTACTGGCACTGCCAAATAATGTCCTTCAGACACTTCATGCCAGTAGTCATTACGTAATGATTACAAAAAGATTCTAATCGGTTATGTATGCATGAAATTAAAAGTTTATTTCAGTGGTCTAATTTTGATGTTTTTGTTTATTACTGACTATACAGACCTATATTTTACTACAAATGAACTACAAATCAATACAGATATGCAACAAATAAAAACGGGTGGGGTGGGGTTTGCAGTCTTTCTCAAAATTAACATAGTTTTAGGTTTGTGTATAGGCCAGCATTATGAAGCATTAAAGAGAATAGTGTGACATACTTTATTTTGTTTGTGTGTGTGTGTTGTCAGTCAAAGAAAGCCCGGTGGATACCAGGCAGAAACATGTCTGATCACATCCAGATAACAGTGGAAGGTGTTAATAAGGTAGGGATCAATGCTATTTGTGTTGTTCCCGTGTGCCAATCCTCACAGTTTAGCAATACAATGCATGTACATATTTTAACCCATAGTATGTTATTACAATGTTTATATACATTTGAACATATCATTGTTGAAATATTGTATTCTGTATATAACAGGAATTTTCTAAGATGGTAGTTATAAAGTATAATATGTCTTTAGAATGGTAGTTATAAGGTGTACTATGTCTTAAGGATGGTAGTTATAAGGTATAATGTCTTTAGGGTGGTAGTTATGAAGTATAATATGTCTTTAGGGTGGTAGTTATAAGGTATACTGTCTTAAGGATGGTAGTTATAAGGTATAATATGTCTTTAGGATGGTAGTTATAAAGTATAATATGTCTAGGATGGTAGTTATAAGGTATAATATGTCTTTAGTAAGGTAGTTATAAGGTATATGTCTAGGATGGTAGTTATAAAGTATAATATGTCTAGGATAGCAGTTATAAAGTATGTCTTTAGGATGGTAGTTATAAAGTATAATATGTCTAGGATGGTCGTTATAAAGTATAATATGTCTGTAGGATGGCAGTTGTAAAGTATATGTCTAGGATGGTAGTTATAAAGTATATGTCTAGGATGGTAGTTATAAAGTATAATATGTCTAGGATGGTCGTTATAAAGTATATGTCTGTATGATGGCAGTTGTAAAGTATATGTCTAGGATGGTAGTTATCAAGTATAATATGTCTAGGATGGTAGTTATAAAGTATAGTATGTCTAGGATGGTAGTTATAAAGTATAATGTCTTTAGGATGGTAGTTATAAAGTATATGTCTAGGATGCTGGTAATAAAGTATAAGATGTCTAGTATAATATATCTTTAGGATGGTAGTTATGAAATATAATATGTCTAAGATGGTAGTTATAAAGTATATGTCTTTAGGATGGTAGTTATGAAGTATAATATCACCTATTTAGCATACATGCCCTAATAAGCATACACCCCCTATTTTGTCAAGGTTCAGTGACGACGAAGATCGAAAATTATATCCACCTATTTCAGCTCCGGCAGCCGTTTAACCACATGTGAATGCATAAATAGCTGGTGATACCAACCCAGTCCCTTCATTGAATATCTTGCCAGGTACTTCCGTTGAGTCTTGAGATGTGTCCTGCCCAAATTTTCACAGTCCCACATGGACTACATGTGCCATGGTTATTATTATAAATGTCTAATTATCATGTCAGTCTTTTACTAAGTTTTAGAATGGATACTGCACATCTGTCATGCTGATCGTTTGCCACTACTAACTTCTCTCCAATGTTTATCTCATAGTTAGTTTTAAGTACATGGTAACCACAAAGAGTTTACCAAAATGTGTATGCTTCCAACTCAGGTCTCAACAGATGTCATTTGTAAGCTTTTGTTGTGGTGCCTACTGTGGTGCCATCTTACTTACTTACTTAATCCTCTTGGCCCTTTCAGGAGCGTAGGGCGTCAACCATGTTTCTCCACCTCACTCTCTTCTGGGCTATAGCTTTGGCCTCTTGCCAGGTGACCCCCACTTTTTCAAGATCTTGTAGTGTGGAGCGTCTCCAGTTGATTTTTGGCCTTCCTTGTCTTCTCTTTCCTTGTGGGTTATAGTCCAGTGCTTGTTTGGTTGTATTTGTTGGATCTTTTTTTGAGTGTGTGGCCAATCCAGCTCCATTTTCTCCTCTTGATTGTAGTGCTTATTTCTTCCTGTTTGGTTTTCTTCCAGAGCTCTTTATTTGATATTTTGTTAGGCCACCATACCTTAAGGATGTTTCAGAGGCGACTGTTGATGAAGACTTGGAGTTTGTTGTTGAGAGACTGAGTAGTTTTCCACGTTTCACAGCCATAGAGAAGAACTGGTTTAACGTTGGTGTTGAAAATGCGGATCTTAGTGTTTATGGATAGTTGGGAAGAGAGCCATACAGGGCGTAGGGTTCTGAAGGCATGGTGCCATCTGGTGGAACAATAAAAAATAATGTAATCGTAGTTTTTTGTAGTAGAGTTTGGAGTGTGCTAATTAAAACACAATTTAGCATCTAAAAATGTGTCGATGTACTGTATGCGTAATATGTCGAATACAGTATATTAATTCAGCTGTAAAATCGCTTGTGTTTTCAGCCATACATATTTGGCTCAGTGTCATCGTTCGACGAGTGTTACAAGGTAATCATGGTGCACGGGAAGGCACACAACTATGAATGGGCGGAGGAGTTCCGTGAAATCCCACATGTCTTCCTCAACAACATTGAATATCACTTCAGTCTCGCTGGTTTATATCAAAGCATCAGGAACTGACACATATGCAGTGCTTGTTTACTATTTACGCACAACAGATTTGAACATCAATGGACCTGATTCACAATGGGCCAAATGAATTTTTAGGAGGGAGTTTTAAGAATGGCTTTATCAGCAGTGTCAGTCAAAGACATTTGTTATCAATGGTTACTTGCAAGAAATAAACTTCTGTGCTGTGCCAAAAAGGGTACATTTATTCTGCAGAGATGTAGACATGAACAATGTATACCATCTTGGAATACTCTTTATCTTAGCACAACAACCATCAAGGCAAACAGTAAGTATACTGGTACATTGTTTGGTTTATTTCTCAACAAATCCATTCACAAACACAACAATCGGGAAGCATTTTATACAGAACCTGCAGCTCACAACTGCTGCCATTTTAAATAGCACACTATACACACGGAAGTGGTCTTTCAGACGGGGGTTGGTAACATGTACCATCGACATACATCCTATATACAACATTGCACCCAGCTAGATGCAGAACACTGTCAAAGTGACGTTATTTAGCCACGCTCGAGCAAGAAACAGGCAGCACAAAACATTTGTAGTTACGTTTACCAGGACATATTTGTAGTAAACAATTTTACATAATGCCATTAGCCACATTCCCATGGGCGAAAACGGACAAGTTTTCATAAAGACATTTTTGTCGACATAGATGATAAGGTAAAACAGCATGTCTGTGTTTGAAACATTGAAGCGTCCAGTGAGAGCTGACCATCCGTGTCACTAGTATCTGTGGCATAACACTGACACCACATACAGCATTAACATCACACATTGCAGCACAGAACACTGAACCAGCACATACAGTACAACAACCAATACACACACAAGTTGAGCCCAGGGGGGAAATGCATATATCAACTGGAATTGGACGGTCGCTAGAGTCCGGGTTAGCAATGTCACTTGACAGTTTGTTAGAAGCGAATCTATGTAAGGCACGATGACGATACAGAAACATCTGGCAACAAATACAAGCGTGTTTCCTAAAACACCTTTTCCTAGTAAATAAATGCTGAAAAGGTATCCTATGAAGCGGTAAACCACTACGACTGAAATAAGCATCTATGCATATTTATAATTATTTGGTAGGTTGGTGAGATTGAATGTTCTAAAACTGGCAATAAAACACCAACACAAAAATAGGTCTGAAAAACACTAAAATGACAATGTCTCGCATTAAATATAATTTAATTACATAATTAATGGACTCTATTATACATGACAACCATGTTTAAAAATTACTGTTTCCAAAATAACAAAACGTTTGAATGGATGATTTCCTCATATAAAACATCATTTACACATAATAGTCATACATTAGGTCATGCCAGTTAAGGTAATATTAAGAGTTCTGGATTACTGCAGTTGATAGAGTATAATTATGGAATCATAAACATTAATATGAAGTTATTGACAAAGTACGCTTAAATGATACGTATATGAAAACTGATGCTAGACTAATGATACAGTTGGACGTTGCACAGGTGTACAACACTGTACACATATACACAACATTGTACGTGTGTACAATAAATACATTGCACATATGTACACAATATTGTACACATGTACAAGACATCTGGCATGTGTCCTCCTTCACTGCTCAGCAGTAAACCTTTTCTTAGTATTTGGGTCTTCCAAAATACACAATTTGTTGTCCATCCTTAAGTCCTCAAGTAAAGCCACTGTAATGTGTAATATCCCAGCATAGGGACAACACAAATATTACAGCATGGTTACTCTAACCTCCTTCTCCTGGGATAGTCATTGTTTAGTGGACCCAGAGGGCAGTAAGATAGTAACAAGGGTCATACCCCTCCCAAAAACACATTCACAAGCACATAAGATGACACACACCAAATGCTATTGCAAGCTGACATCCTGGCAACTCAGAATACAGCAGTGCAACATCTTTGAATGTGGGCATAAGATAATGAAACACTGTGATCTCTGAATGTAGGCATAATAAGATAAATAAAACACTGATCAGATATATACAGACCAAGAACTAAAGGCGTACAATAAAACTACTCTGCAGTAATCAGCATACAAACATATCAATTAAAATGTGCCATGGAAAAGTAGGCTTCCTACACAAGGCGAACTAACAACCTCACCACGTCTGGCTTTATGTACAGTCGATACAATTCAAGACATTTCCATGCACATGTTTACATGTCCTGTGCGTATGTGTCAAAGCTTGTCAATACTTAGATTTCTTTCTGTAATGTACATTGTGCTGAAACAATTCCTATTCGCTGCACGTTTATTATATTTTAACTTTAAAATATTTTAATCTCTGGGTCCTGTTATTAGGCTATGCTATATTGTGTATTGAATACAATAAACAAGAAGTATGCTTTAACGTGATCCTACTGCAATGCAGACATATATTTCCAGTGCACCAACAAATGTCAAGAATACCAGTTCCAACACTACACAAAAGAAAGCACCAATCTCCAGCAACAAGGCAGTAAATTTTAATGTCTGCCACATTTTAACAGTCATGATATGAGAGAAACTTACATATTGACACAATTTATTATGTACAAAAATATGATATATACACACGCAACACAGCTGCCAGGGGATGTAAAATGTTTTCCTATCTGCGTTCTTACGGATGGCATCTGCACGTAAAACACATACTACTAGTATCTGTAAACACCTAGTGTTTATAAACACTTCCAGGAGTATTTTGAAATGCTAAAAGCTGTCCCGGTCTAAAGTATACTTTAACATGAAATTCAAGTTACCTCGAGATTATCTGCAAAATGTTGGGTCATAATTTATTTTACCATATCACTGTTATTCAGTACAACAATACATCATGAAACTGACAGTTCTGTTTGAAGCTGGTAGTTAATTTTGACATCAAACAACACGATACAACATTGCTAACCAGCAGGCAACATTGGTACAATACAGGCATAATGGCTGCCACAAACTGCCTTGTACCATGCCAATGAGCCACAAACTGCATGGTACCATGCCAATGAGCCACAAACCATATGGTACCATGCCAATGAGCAAAAACGTACGGTACCATGCCAATGAGCTACGAACCATATGGTATCATGCCAGTGAGCCACAAGCTGCACGGTACTATGCCAATGAGCAATGTTGCACCAGTACATGCCGAAACTAAAATGTCTTCTTGAAATGTAGACGCAGAAACATCTGGGACCAAATTGTTTTTGGCCAAAAAGTACGATTCGTAACAACCAGGCCATTATACGTACTCATTCTGAAGACATAGTCATAGAGCCACTGCCTTGCGTTGTCGTTACGCACACGCTGTTGATGCCCTCCTGTAGCTGCTGCTGCTGCGCCGCCAGATCCTGCATGTGCGCCACGGCCGTCGTCGTCGGTAACCGCAGTTCGGCATGTGACGTTGACGTGGCAATGGATACGACATGCGCCATGTCAACCTGCCCGCCAACATTCATGTAGTCTTGCAACTGCACCGTCTGACCAGGCGCTGTGATGATCTGCATATCGCCGTGCGAGAGCATCTGCGCCGCCCCACCACTCATCTGTGCCGCATACTCGGCGCTCTCCATCCGGAGGATGTATGGAATGATGCTGTCGATCTGAACATTGCCAATTAGTCCAGCGAAAAACAGTTCTTCCATGACGGATGGCTGCAGCAGTCTCAGCGCTGGTAACCGTAGCAACAACTTGCTGAGACGATCTGTCTGGTTCGGGTAGGTGCTGATGGCGTAGTCTTGCAGCTCGTGCATTGCTTTCTCTTGGAACTTCTCAATCTGTCGCTTGTTTATTATGTGGCCGTGGTCTGTAAGAATACATAAACATTACGATGATTACATGTGAAAGTATCATTATCTGTTTAATTTGAATGTTTCGACTTGAACATCATCGTTTATGTTGCATGCTGAATGATAAGAGCAGTGATAAGGAAGAACGTGGCAGTGTGGGAAGAACCCGCTGGAAGGAAAGGGGATGGAGGCTTGTGTATGGGATTTGGAGAACCTGTAGGGTAAAGGCAGAACAAGGGAGGCTAAGGGGTGCAGGGCTGGCGAGAGGGATGGGAGAAGGGGTTGGAGGGTGGAAGAGAAGGGCATGCTGAGGCTGGGAGATACTGATAAATTTATGATGTGGCTCTGATCCCACAAGGGAAGAAGATGAATGAGATGTGAGACTGACCAGTACTGAATAGGGACAGTGGCTTGAGGTAGGGAAGAGGAAGATTGAGATGTGAGACTGACTGGTACTGAAGAGGGATAGTGGCTTGAGGTAGGGAAGAGGAAGATGAATGAGATGTGAGACTGACCGGTACTGAAGAGGGACAGTGGCTTGAGGTGGGGAAGAGGAAGATGAATGAGATGTGAGACTGACCAGTACTGAAGAGGGACAGTGGCTTGAGGTAGGGAAGAGGAAGATGAATGAGATGTGAGACTGACTGGTACTGAAGAGGGACAGTGGCTTGAGGTAGGGAAGAGGAAGATGAATGAGATGTGAGACTGACTGGTACTGAAGAGGGACAGTGGCTTGAGGTAGGGAAGAGGAAGATGAATG
Organism: Lamellibrachia columna; assembly: GCA_963662155.1. Classification (NCBI taxonomy): domain Eukaryota; kingdom Metazoa; phylum Annelida; class Polychaeta; order Sabellida; family Siboglinidae; genus Lamellibrachia; species Lamellibrachia columna. The sequence continues at coordinate 40,736,694 of OY759275.1, forward strand.
AGATGTGAGACTGACCAGTACTGAAGAGGGACAGTGGCTTGAGGTAGGGAAGAGGAAGATGAATGAGATGTGAGACTGACTGGTACTGAAGAGGGACAGTGGCTTGAGGTAGGGAAGAGGAAGATGAATGAGATGTGAGACTGACCGGTACTGAAGAGGGACAGTGGCTTGAGGTGGGGAAGAGGAAGATGAATGAGATGTGAGACTGACTGGTACTGAATAGGGACAGTGGCTTGAGGTAGGGAAGAGGAAGATGAATGAGATGTGAGACTGACCAGTACTGAAGAGGGACAGTGGCTTGAGGTAGGGAAGAGGAAGATGAATGAGATGTGAGACTGACTGGTACTGAAGAGGGACAGTGGCTTGAGGTAGGGAAGAGGAAGATGAATGAGATGTGAGACTGACTGGTACTGAAGAGGGACATTGGCTTGATGTAGGGAAGAGGAAGATGAATGAGATGTGAGACTGACTGGTACTGAAGAGGGACAGTGGCTTGAGGTAGGGAAGAGGAAGATGAATGAGATGTGAGACTGACTGGTACTGAAGAGGGACAGTGGCTTGAGGTAGGGAAGAGGAAGATGAATGAGATGTGAGCCTGACTGGTACTGAAGAGGGACAGTGGCTTGAGGTAGGGAAGAGGAAGATGAATGAGATGTGAGACTGACTGGTACTGAAGAGGGACAGTGGCTTGAGGTAGGGAAGATGAATGAGATGTGAGACTGACTGGTACTGAAGAGGGACAGTGGCTTGAGGTAGGGAAGAGGAAGATGAATGAGATGTGAGACTGACCGGTACTGAAGAGGGACAGTGGCTTGAGGTGGGGAAGAGGAAGATGAATGAGATGTGAGACTGACTGGTACTGAAGAGGGACAGTGGCTTGAGGTAGGGAAGAGGAAGATGAATGAGATGTGAGACTGACTGGTACTGAAGAGGGACAGTGGCTTGAGGTGGGGAAGAGGAAGATGAATGAGATGTGAGACTGACCAGTACTGAAGAGGGACAGTGGCTTGAGGTAGGGAAGAGGATGATGAATGAGATGTAAGACTGACCAGTACTGAAGAGGGACAGTGGCTTGAGGTGGGGAAGAGGAAGATGAATGAGATGTGAGACTGACCAGTACTAAAGAGGGACAGTGGCTTGAGGTAGGGAAGAGGAAGATGAATGAGATGTGAGACTGACCAGTACTAAAGAGGGACAGTGGCTTGAGGTAGGCAAGAGGAAGATGAATGAGATGTGAGACTGACCAGTACTGAAGAGGGACAGTGGCTTGAGCCTGAGGTGGGGAAGAGGAAGATGAATGAGATGTGGACTGACCAGTACTAAAGAGGGACAGTGGCTTGAGGTAGGCAAGAGGATGATGAATGAGATGTAAGACTGACCAGTACTGAAGATGGACAGTGGCTTGAGGTAGGGAAGAGGAAGATGAATGAGATGTGGACTGACCAGTACTAAAGAGGGACAGTGGCTTGAGGTAGGCAAGAGGAAGATGAATGAGATGTGACACTGACCAGTACTGAAGAGGGACAGTGGCTTGAGCCTGAGGTGGGGAAGAGGAAGATGAATGAGGTGTGGACTGACCAGTACTAAAGAGGGACAGTTGCTTGAGGTAGGCAAGAGGAAGATGAATGAGATGTGAGACTGACCAGTACTGAAGAGGGACAGTGGCTTGAGGTGGGGAAGAGGAAGATGAATGAGATGTGAGACTGACTGGTACTGAAGAGGGACAGTGGCTTGAGGTGGGGAAGAGGAAGATGAATGAGATGTGAGACTGACCAGTACTGAAGAGGGACAGTGGCTTGAGGTAGGGAAGAGGATGATGAATGAGATGTAAGACTGACCAGTACTGAAGAGGGACAGTGGCTTGAGGTGGGGAAGAGGAAGATGAATGAGATGTGAGACTGACCAGTACTAAAGAGGGACAGTGGCTTGAGGTAGGGAAGAGGAAGATGAATGAGATGTGAGACTGACCAGTACTAAAGAGGGACAGTGGCTTGAGGTAGGCAAGAGGAAGATGAATGAGATGTGAGACTGACCAGTACTGAAGAGGGACAGTGGCTTGAGCCTGAGGTGGGGAAGAGGAAGATGAATGAGATGTGGACTGACCAGTACTAAAGAGGGACAGTGGCTTGAGGTAGGCAAGAGGATGATGAATGAGATGTAAGACTGACCAGTACTGAAGATGGACAGTGGCTTGAGGTGGGGAAGAGGAAGATGAATGAGATGTGAGACTGACTGGTACTGAAGAGGGACAGTGGCTTGAGGTAGGGAAGAGGAAGATGAATGAGATGTGAGACTGACCAGTACTGAAGAGGGACAGTGGCTTGAGGTAGGGAAGAGGAAGATGAATGAGATGTGGACTGACCAGTACTAAAGAGGGACAGTGGCTTGAGGTAGGCAAGAGGAAGATGAATGAGATGTGACACTGACCAGTACTGAAGAGGGACAGTGGCTTGAGCCTGAGGTGGGGAAGAGGAAGATGAATGAGGTGTGGACTGACCAGTACTAAAGAGGGACAGTTGCTTGAGGTAGGCAAGAGGAAGATGAATGAGATGTGAGACTGACCAGTACTGAAGAGGGACAGTGGCTTGAGGTGGGGAAGAGGAAGATGAATGAGATGTGAGACTGACCAGTACTGAAGAGGGACAGCGTCTTGAGGTAGGCGTACTCCACAGAGTCCACCTCAAGTCTCTGCATCATGTTGGCAAACTCCTGTAGCTTCATAATGGTGTCCGTCACAGTCTTCACACGGTCGTTCGCCAACTTATCTGCTCAAAAGCATCATAATAATAAATTAAAGCAATAATGTCTTACATCGCGAAGGACAGAAGTAGAGATATCTTGTTTCTGCCTTATGCACCAGTAGGCATGATGAGGATTAAGAAAGTTATATAGAACTGGTATCTGCTAAGACGAGACGTTCATAGGCGTATTACACATACTCGACATTTATGTCAGGCAAAGCAAGTCATTATAAGAGTTAAGTTTTTTGGCAGCACCTAATGCAGCCCCCATGTAGATCGCAACTAATGATGAGTCCACGTTTTTTTTAATTATTTAACTTAATTAATCTTTTACACCAGGTAGAAGGGACCAACAGCTTTTAGTGTCTCTTCCGAAAGACCATTAAACATAGGGACCTGATGTCAATGGGGGTCACTAACTGTGAGTAAAAGTGTCAAAGAGATGCCCTTCATCCCACTCACCTTTCTGGCTGCTGTTGTGAAGATGGTTAAGGATGGCGGTGAGAATGGTGGACAGATTCATGCTGTGTGCGCACTGGGCCAGGCCGAGAGTGAACAGTTCACTCCAGCAGAGGCGCACCAACTGTGTCTGGACGTCTTGACTACAACGAACAAACATCAACCTCACTCATACAATCACGTAATGGGGCACTTTTGTGAAACAATGACACTTTGCCATTATGTAAGTTTTGTAATAAGACAATTGTTTTTCACCCTGTACAAATGGACACTAATGTGTGAACTTGTGGTTTCTATAAATAAAAGTCACCTCTCAAGCACTATATTAGCTTTATCCTTGAGACAAAGATGAATGCAGGAAGCCCCTGGCCTCTTCCCAATCTTTCTAACATCATTCCATGACTTTCCATCACTGTTTTCCATGACTAATCTTAAATGTTCACCGAAATATAGGCAACTTGCTAATAAAATAAAACACCATTTTCAAACTCATCGACTTTCCACGACTTTAAATACAATTTTACGACTTTTAATAAAATTTCACAACTTAGTAAATTCCATAACTTTCCAGGCCTGGAAAACGTATTCAGAAAATCAGACTTTCTGGGATAATAATAACAGTATTCGTCTGCGCCATAAATCTGGCTCTGGTTATTCAGAGGTGACATACAATGCAAAAAACATTTATACATCAAATTCAGATAAAGGAATATATATATATATATCAAAACAGTATTAAAATAATATTAACAATAAATAAAAAAACAATGTTAAAATACAAATATATAAATATAAGTGAATACTATTTTCCATGACCTTGAGAAATGACAAGATCAGTCTATGCTTCAATGAGTTGGCGTGTTGCTTACCCGAGGAGTTGGAAGGCTGCTATGGCTCGTGCCCAATGCATGGACAGAAAGAGAAGTCTCGACGCTGTCTCACAGATGTAGTGCACGTTCAGGTATGCCGGCATTGGTGACGGCGTCATCAGACTGAACTGGAAGTTGTGTTCACTCAACATCGGCCCTGAACAAACACAACGGGGTCAGTGTCACAAGATTAGTTTCCCATGCTTTGTAAACTGAGCAAAGAGCCTAGTGAAAAGACAACTATGGAGATTGGTTTCTTGCCCGTAGGATTCTTAGTGTTGTAGTATTGACAATGTCTCGGTTTCAGTGGCAGACAAAAGAATTTCCGAGTGTTAATTTTTAAATTTTAAGCAAGGGGTGATCCATATAGTACGTCACGCTATTTTTTGACGTTTTTGAGACCTCCCACCCCCTTGAAATGCTTCATAACGCTGGCATGTATCCCCATAATTACTTTTGTTTTGACAAAAAAAAAACCAGTTTGTCATTGCAATGCTTTTGAAATATACTAAAAAATTGGCTTAACAATTAGAGCTATCTGTTGGATATTGACAGCTAGACAAGCCAACATTAAAAAAAAATAACGCTGGCCCAGAAACCCCCATGTAACACAATTGCCCATAGACCCCCCACCCCCTAAGCGTGACATAATTTATAGATGACCTCTAACATTGTTAGACATTTTGTCAATGCCAATTCTTGAGTGGTGCACACCTGCAAGACTGGTATCAAAAATACCGCAAATGAACCCATAAGATCACCTACATCCACGCATGGTTTGCATGCTCAGAAGGAGCTTTTCATGCAAACTGGAATATATTGATTGGATCTCACAAGGGTTTGGGTCAGCTGACTGTGAACACCTAAAATATTCTCTTCAGACATGTTTTCACAACTGATGATCTGCATGGCATTTGACCAGTGTGTTTTAAAGCCTTTCATACGGCAATTTGTCTGTATTAAATCCTGCTTTGCGCATGAGATTTATATGTAATATTTATGACTACCAGCTTTTGTGCGTAGGCCATTCTGCACTGTCTGTACGATTTGAACATAAAAAACTGCCTGTGACTAACACGGGCCATATCACATAATACAAGAAAAGCCTTGTTCAAGATACAAAAACTTGTAAGGAATATGTCATATGCCCATAAAACGGTCTAACTGAACACAGTCTTAGGGAGGGGCCATTCACAATAGTCAACACTTACCTATTTATATGCATAATACAGGGGATGGGGGGTCAAGGAGAACAGGGGTCAAAGGGAAGGGGGTCAAGGGGCAGGGGGTCAAGGCCCGCATACTAGATTTTTAACGTCGGTCGGATGTGAAATATGACCACCGTTGCGTCATGCAGCACCACGTGGTGAACTGTTATGGAACTACCATTGTTTTAAATACCGTTCACGGCGCGACACTGTAATACAGTCCAACAACTTGGAATTTCACAACTCTGTGGAAAACAATTCTCAATGTGACATCATGGAGTTGTCAGAAAAACACACAGCTTTAGCATAATTATTGGAGACAAATGTGTAAACATATTCTGATGTTTGTCCTATATACATGCACTGACATAACACTGTTACATCGATATTTTTCAATCCAGAAAATTATCAACATTTTAAAGTACTAATTCAGGGAGCGTATGAGAATTAGTACGCTTCGTATGAACAGGTGAATGTTGACAATTGTGAACGACCCCTTATGGGTAAACTGTAAGAGTTGACAGGTGTGACCATGTAAGATAGTGACTCACCCTCAAAGTCAATGACAAGTGTATTATCCTGGGACTCTGTGCTCAAGTTGGACTGGTCCAGATTGGGGTCAGGGTTGTCACTCTGATACAAGGCAAAGCAAAGACATCGTAACTTAAAGGATAGCATCTCACCACAACAAACTACCGCAACACTGATCTGGATGTACATTGTCAAAGGGAATAACCTAGTCCATGTCAAGTTTTAAGTCATCTCCCTAAATTCCAAGTCAAGTCACAAGTCATGAAAATGAGTGACTGGTGTAAACTGTGAATGAGGACACTTTCTATGAATTTTAGTTATTTTATCATAATTTCATTATTTTAATCTTATTATACACTATTTATCTTAATACATATTAACTACACAAGTTGATTCTTATGATGGCATGTATGTTTTTACAATGACCATATGATTGGGCTAGTCCCGGATATACAGTACTAACAAATTTTAGTAATAATAATTAATATTCTAGAAACAACTACATCATCATTGTTACAAACATGCCCCACAGTTGAAGATCCCTGAAACTCACCTGATTGAGAGAGAGGCTCGGCTGAACGACCTTGGCCATTGTGTCAAATGCCCTTGCCGCCGAGCTGCTACAACTGCCAGCGCCGTTCTCTGTGTCACCATTTGGCGTGCATGTCGATGTCTCCGCCAGCTGGTGTGACACGTCATCAGCTGCTTCTGACTTGTCCATCGTCGCCAGCGTTGTCACCACGTTGGCCAGTGTGCTCAGATCTATATGTGCACACAAAACAAGCATAATCGGTACTCTAAACACACAGCTATTGCTCTCCTCTGTATACCTGAAGTCCAGGGTGAGGCTGGTATCGATACCGGTTGCCAATATTTTTTCCCTTTTTCCGTCATTCCTTCAGTCTCCCCTCTCCTCCCATTCCTGCCAAATCTCTCTTCACTCAGTCCTCCCATCTCAGTCTCGGTCTTCCTCTTCGGCCACCCACTTTGAGCACACCCGCACTAATGATAAACTAGCCACAAAGAACATAATAAAAAGCTACAGAAACATGAAAATAACATATTACATATATATGTGACCCACCGTAACAAAATGAGTCGGATGTCGGTAAACATGAAACTTCGCAAATGCCGTTTTTATCAAAAACTGGCTAATCCAACGATTTTGAGATTTTCCCTGAAAATGGTTCCTTAGTATTCATTTTAACGATTACCACAATTTCTACAGTATATTTAGTTACATTTAATGTATTTTTGTGTTATCTTTGAAGAGCTGTTGGATGTGTTCTGCTTGACTTCCGTAAAACAAAGCCGAAAATGCCGATAATTAATTTTGTCTGTAATTTTTGGATGGTCCCTCACAAATGTGGCATCATTGCAAAGCTTTGCATCTCATCTTTCCATAAATGGTCATCGAATTAACATATATTACGGATGTGTCGAAAAGGAGGGCGTGAGGGGTAGGCACTGTTTGTCCAGCTTTGTAAACAAACCCGGTTTGTTACTATCACGTGATCCAGAAAATTATTTTATTGGCGCAGCAACGAAGTCATACATGTCGAGTAGAAAATGGCGTTCGATGTAGCGGGTTTGTTGATATCCTGCCCGAAATTATCGCGACCAGATCAACACTTTGTTAGACAAGTATTTACTAGAGGAAGACCAGCAGGACAGTGAGCGAGACAGTATAGTTGTTTTGCGGGGCATGGGGTGAGGTCGTCAAGCCCGCAAGACGTGTCCAACTGTGCTTGAGACTGTCCCCATTGGCGTTGCTGGGCCATCCGACCAGCAGGACAGTGAGCGAGGCACAACAGTCGTTTTGTGGGGAAGGGGGCAGGGCGCGAGGTCGTCGAGCCCGTTAGCTATCCCCGTCATCTGCACTCTTGCCGACGTCATGAAAGAGAGGACGTGACCGTTGTCCCAGAGATGATTAACTGTTTTGAGGTGTAGCTGTTTATGTACTTGTTGTTGTTGTTGTCTTGTATTAAATATGCGATTAATTGGCATTGACATTGTTAAGAACCTCTTGTGCATTTTTTACTATGAAAGTATCATATTGAACAATTATTATAATTATAAAGAAGTGTGTAAAGAAGAATAAGCTGCATATAACACTAAACACCTTACTTTGTTAGCATTATTACTTCCAGAGATATGAGGTGTTTTTGAGAAAACAGGATTATTTCTTGGAACATGCATGCTTTACACACAAATAAAAGTGATTTAGAGGTATGTAATTGCAAATGAAATGAACGGTATGAAAGCAATGCTTTCAAAATAGGGTGGACACATTTTGAATAATAAAATAATATATTTTTTTTAATCCACTTGCCGAGTCTCCCCTTAGGCTGAATAAATATTATTATTATTATTTAAATCACAAAAATCAAGTATGTTCTTATTGCCTCAACTTTGCTTTACAAAAGAAGGTCACTAATAACCATTATCTCAACTAAAACATGTCACATTATGACACTGGTGGCATAGTGGTGCTTGTTTTGACATTCCTTAACAATGGCGGTAATTACAAGGCAATTAATTGTATTTTTTTCTGACAAAGATCTTGTTATTACATTACTAGAATGTCATGAGGATGCCTTTATCTACAAGCGGTCCAAATATCTGCCAGATATGTGCATGGTAACTAAGGTAGCTTTGGTAAGAAACATACTAAACTTTGATGGCTGATTTCTCAGTTTGAAGATTTCTACCCCATACATGTTTAGCGAGACGTAGCTTCGGCTAGAATCGATATATCTGGATGTTTGATGCATCATGTGAAAGCCGAGATACTGCTGTTTTCAACGATGCTAATAACTCTACATGTTCAAATTGGGACATGTGACTCATTTTGTTACGGTGGGTCACATATATATAGAATACATTGTGTGTGTGTGTGTGTGTGTGTGTGTGTGTGTGTGTGCGTGCGCGCGTGTCACACACAACACAAGTCACATAACTGGCAATGTGTGCCTGCATAATATCACACGATAACATAGTTACCATTACAGCAGGTGGCGCTACCCTTTCCTTAAAAATTTATATGATTACTTTTCCATTTCGTACGGATTACACATATATCACATAGAAGATTCTTCAGATTTTCGGAGGACTATCATACCATTTTTATACAGGAAACTAACAGATTTCATTTGATGATTGTACATTTCGTAGCTTGATAAATGGCAACACTCGATCTGCATCGGAAGTAAGCAAATCTCTAGGCAAATTTCAAACAAAACCTAGTGGATTTCATTTACCATATTCAACCGTACAGAACGCTTGAAAAAAATTGGACATTGATAAATTTCAACGAATCTGTTCTTATCAGCATACACCAAAACTGTTTTCTCTAGAAAATGAGGTCACTGTTTAACACTAGTGGTGTCATTTGGTGACTAGTGTGGAACAACTGAAAAGTGGTGCCAACTGTTTAACACCAGATGGCGACACTTTTCAGTTGTTCCACAATAATCAAATTACAATAATTATGGATCCTGCTGATTAAAAAAGGTGGTGTACGCTAATTAGGGCATGTACGCTTGATAAGTCAAATATGGTAGGTATATTTTTTAGTCTGATAGGTGGAGACACTTGATCGTAATCGGAATGCTATAGGTCCATTAACCAATACCTGAACTTCGTGTTAAAAATACAGATTTCAACTAAAACAAAAATGGCATGTTTTTCTGCCGATAATAGCGGGGTGTACCTGTGTTCTGTGAGTTGGGCGTGCCATCGGTGGTGGCGTTGAGGATGACAGTGCCGTGTTCTGTCTGCACTAGGCGCTCGTCTAGATTCGCCAACAACGTGTGTTGCTGTGCCATTGACGTCTTACTATCAACATCCTACAACGAAACATAGCCGTGAAAGGCTGGCATGTACCTAAAGATAAAGACAACTTTATTGACAACTCAACTGAGTTGGATTCACATTGTTATATAGTCAGTACAAGATTACATGTCAATGTCATACAATAATCATAAAATCCCAGCAGATATAACATTATTATAGTATTTATTGCCAGTTGCACCAGAGAGTTTTGATACCTATTTGTCCGAGTCATTGGCAATAGATACTTGTTACTGTGCCATATATCATAATCTAAGTCTTGTCAGGAAGGAGATGATTAAGTTTATATGAGCAAACTTTCATCTTGTTAAAATATCATCACACAGACAGTCGCGCCATTCTTTCAATGTATGCACTTGACCTATCTGCATGACATTTTACAATGTCCACCCGTAATTCTTGTCATTAGCAATATGTACATAAGTAGAGTCACACCTGTATATACCCAGAGCACTGGTCGAATAACAACCAGAAGCTTGTTTCACTAAGATAAACAACTGATAAGGAAAATTCATCCTACAAAACGTAATCTATCAAAACAATTTATGAGATTTTACAAAATGTGTTTTACTAATATGCTCATAAAATCCACCGGAAGCTTAGGAGTGAAAAATATTTTAAATGAAACCAACAGCCTTTTTGATTTCTGAGTTGCACTTGGTTGGAGATACTCACTTTGTAGGACGAAAATGTTGGAACAGCTGTGGACGGACTCCCAAAGTCCTTACGGATATAGATCTTTTGTATGGAGGTTGCGATTGCCTGCGAGATCCTCTCAGCCTTAGTCTCTGGCGGCCGCCTCTCCTGCTGCACAGCTGTCCACACACAATAAACAGATGACAGGTGAGCTATAATAAAACTCCTTCCTCAACTGATTTAGCCTATTGCGAATTAGTTTCGTTGATGTCCAAATATAAGCAATATCCACAGTCGATTTAACCATTTCAGTACTATAGCCCTGATCTGCTGTGACCACTGAATACTGCATTCCCAGTGAATATGCAAGAAAATCGACTGCATCACTTCAAGTCAAGATTTCAGCAAAAAAAATGCATTTTACAAATAGGAATATTATACATATTCTGAAAGTACAATAATCAGCAAATAAAATGAGCCATATCATTTTACATTTCGTCGTCATGGTAACCAACAATCCAAGATGGCCACCACGATTTCAACGTTTTTGCAGTTGCTGAACGCAGTTGTATGCCAATGTACATATTTAATTTAATGTAAACTACTCATGTTGATCATGCTACAGGAGTGTACTATGATATAAAATACAATATAAAGTACATTTTGTGGAGTATGAAAAAGTTAAAAACAAGTTATTTATCTGTATTTTAAACATATATGACAGAAGTGTTCATTTGTATATTTGATAACACATTCATCACTACTGGACCGATTCCAATCAAACTTTACATGTTGACAGATTCATAGACACCTTTTTCTTCTAACAAAAATGAAACTATGCATCATCCAGCATTGATAGTACAGTGCGCAGCTCATCCTCAGCGTTTACACTGTCACATTCATCATCACTGATGTCTGCGTAGCCATCGAAAATACTCCCGCTGTCAGTATCCGTTTTGCCACCAGCTCGGTCGCTAAGTTCGCTAACATCATTGTTGTTTTGTTCATCAACATCCGACAAAGATTCGTCGCTAAAACTTTCAAATAATCCGTCCAAAACATACGGCGGTAAATCGCGTAAATAGCAGATTTTGATAATCCATCATTAAAAAATCTCCGTAAAATGATATTGAGTGGTAATAAATGATTGCCGCTACTGAATAGCTAATTCATTCCCCATGACAACCTTATATAACAAGTGGCTCCACTTAGGGGATAATTATGAGTAAAAGAATTTAAATGGTGAACGTAGCCAATGCCGGTATACCGGCCTGTTATACTGTAGTGTGACACACTGCGAGGCCGGTTCAATGGAACACATCTGTCAGTCAAGATGTAGTTTATACTACACATGATTTTATGATAATAAATGATCAGACATTGTACCTTTAAATACTAAACCTGGACCCTTCTAGTCATTGATAATGCAAACAAAAACCTTTCCACTTACATTCGGATCTCATTCCCATGGCAAGACATTTCTGTAGCCGGCAGTATTGGCATCTGTTGCGGTAGTGTTTTGTGATTGGGCAGTCGCGACTGCCTCGACATGCATAGCCGAGCTGTTTGCGAATACTGCGCTTGAAGAATCCCTTGCAACCTTCACAGCTGATCACACCGTAATGTCTCCCTGTGTAAACATGTAGACTGGTTACTGAACAGACCAATGTAAACATGTAGACTGGTTACTGAACAGACCAATGTAAACATGTAGACTGGTTACTGAACAGACCAATGTAAACATGTAGACTGTTTACTGAACAGACCAATGCAATGTGGAATACATAATTGTAATATTTGTTTTACTGGAATAACAGGAAAAGATACATAACAGATTTGTTACGAAGGAGAATATCACTTTATCAGATGTACGTACATAAATTATAGTGAAGTGCAAATAAACGACTCAAGCACCTGTGTTGAATTAAGCAATGGTAAATGGTAAATAAAGGTTAGGGTAAATCACAGACGATGAAGCAATGTGTGCAAATAAAGTGTTACTGAATATCGGATATTTACATGATTTCAATTAGTCTTGGGTCACACCATTGCACATGAAATTAGTGAGAAAAAACATGAACATATAATTCCAACCAGGGGTATAACATTTTTATAGATTTCCAACTGATTCCTGCATGCTTACGGACATCAAATAAATAACATTTAAACAGGTTTTGTAATTGTGACCTTGAACAGATATTCAACTAAAACGGACTAAGGGCAGAATTTAGTTAACTCAAACGCCGACTACAACTCAAAGTTCTAACCCCGTCCCGGCAACGTTAAACTTGTTATTGTTGCAACACACATACCACGGGCAGAGAAAGCTGTCAAAAACAGTACCGGTGCGAGTTGGAATAATCACTCGGGGGTGCACTCGGGGGATTCTGACTTTGATTTTCCCATGAGTCCGTGAGTCCGAGACTCCTGGTTTCACCCTTCGGACTCCTTATACTGCCCTTGGCATGAGTCCGTGCGACTCCCTGGCTCCTTTAGAAGATGATAAATTGACTTATCTAGTATTAAAAAATATTCATGAACACGGTGCAACAGCACTGCTCTCGGATCCAACGTTCTTCGAGTAATATAATTCAGTCCTAACTAACTGAAACACTAAGGAACTAATCCATGGTTCAGTCCGTAATCCAGATTAGATTGCGGGCCGAAAGGAGGTGCCTGCTTCTAATTGGTAGACAGTCCACAGTGTGGCGCCACTGTTATAGCCTTTCTGCATATATGTAGCGCCTCTGGGGAATGATCCAGGAGCCAGATTATTGAGTATCATACATAACATTTGTTGACAAAGTATGCACTTCCAAACTATAAGCAGAGTCTGGTGGACCACCAATTTCACATGAAAATCAATGCCTGACATTCTACGTAGAATCCTCACCAGTACCTGAGGCGCGGTCTCCACAGATGATACACGGCTCATACTTGTCCTCGACAAACGTGCGTCGCGGCGACTGCTCCTGCTGCAACTCCTTGTGGCAAACAGCAGAATTATGTCACTCATCACTAAATACATATACCGCATTCGACCCATTAAATAAACGTACGTCCCAATTTTTTAATCAGCAATCTCCAATCTTGGGATCCATATTGTAAATTTATTATAAATGTTACATAATGATAAAAAAATTGGTTTGATTTTTTTAATGTACACTGGGTGTCAACTTAGGAAAAATTCAAATTATGCATTATCATACATAACACAATAAACATATTTTACTTTAAATTGCCTTAAATTAGAATTCAAAATGTGGACATATTATAATTTTTTTTTTACAAAATCACGGAAATTGACTGAAAATGTGAAGCCATAAAACCGTTACATCAGTTTGACTTGCTGCAGACACAATTAATTAATAAGGTTTTATTGGCGAACCTTCAGCTTTGATGCAACATCCAGAATGCCGATGTTTGTGATCTGGGCAGGTGGCGCCACCCCTTCCTTGAGACGTCCTGCCAACTCCGGGGGGATCCCCGTCATAACAATCTGGGTCGGGGCATTTGAGGTCACGCCTCCGCTTCCTACGGTCTGACAGAGAAAAATCCAATTTCAGCTATGACTTTGCAAAGTGGACTTAATATTAGGAATGAGCTCCAATTACTTCAAAATCATCTGAAACAATAACTATCTTCTGCAAAAAATCTAAGATTCATTTTTTCAAAATTGCCTTTCCAACCTAAATCCTTGGCAGTCCTTCACTCGGATGATGACTTTTGTGCATCCACCTTGATGATATCATGCTTAATGATTCTGGTTTGTTGCAATTCTGACTTCAGGTTCCCGAGGGTTTGGGTGCTATAGAATACACTCAGTAGGCCACAATAAATGAAACTTTTGAACAACTGTTATTTTCTGTAGTTGACAGATTTTTGGGAATTCCCAAGACATCTGACTAATTATTATGACATCAAATTGCATTCCAATATGGCTACTATACACAGGAATTCCAACTGATGCAGATGACTATTCTGATTGTAAATATAAATAAACCCCATACAGTAGACTCTTGCTATATGGAACACACTGGCACTTGGCTAAATTATTCCATATTATTCATTACTAGCTTACAGTGTCTTACATCCATCTGAGCTTGCTTCACAGCACATTGATGTTCCATTAACACACATGCTGTGTGTAATTTGACAAAATCGAATACCTTTCAGAAAAATGCACCAAAAGCAGATACCCCTCAATTTCTGCCCAGCCCAGTGAATCATTTAGAAATGTTGGTACGTTTCCATCAAATGAAAGATCTAATTCAGTAGGAAAGAAAACATTAACTTTACCAATGCATCTGCTGAGGAAGTACTTGGAAAAATTCACTCATTAAAGCAGTTATTTAGAGTTATTTTCTGCCTGTCGGACAAAGACGACACAGGGAGCACATTGAGTGTTGAACCATTCTGTGGCTTTTGTTGGCCACAGACCACATATACGTCCGCCATTGCCCACACAAAGAGTCCCTAGGACAGTGGCGATTGCATGTTATGAGTGAATTTATAAGTGAATTATTAGCATAATAATAAAAAATAATAAAGTTTATTTCAACAACCTCAACAGTAAACATACAAACACAACTGAATTTTAAACATCAATAGTACAAGTTAAAAAAGGGCAAGAAGAAGAAGCGTAACGCTTATGTAGCTTTCCTATCACTTATAAGTGACACTAAAAAATACAATTATACAAGTGTAAGCATGTATTGTATTTAGTTCTCAGTATATCTGTGATTTTTTTAAGAGACCAGTACATGAAAAATTCTACTGCAATACAATTAATTTTTTCACCATAATCGGGTTACTCATTGGTTACATAGCTGTGCAATACTTGAACAGTATAGTTCTTTTTGAAAAGATGAACACTCTTGCAATGAATTAATTAGCTGCCAAAGGAATTCCACAACTTTACACTGATAATTGATATACTGATGTCTTTAGATTAGTGCGTGCATACAAAACGAAAAGCTTTTGTATGTTGTTTGGCAATGAATTGTTAAATGCCTTATTTCAGCGGTTTTTAGTTTCACCATATCTGGCAATTTTCGAATGCGGAGATCACTATAACGATTCTTAGAATTCCTGCAAAAGTTGTCCTACTACTTGATTTCTTCAACATTTCATAGCAAATTGATGCTCCATTAACACATATGCTCTGTGTATTTTGACAAAATCACACAAAGTACAAATATAAAAATAGACCCAAAGCAGATTCCCCTCAAGTTCAGCCAAACCTGATTAATGATTTAGAAATGTTGGTATGCTGCCATCGTATGAAATATCCATTGAAGTAGTAATCGCCACAGACCACATTTAGGGTTCGTCTGTGGAAAAGTGACGACAGTGCGCGATGAGTGAATTTGTTCTCAATCTCAACATTATCACGTCGGAAACGTTAGTAAAGTTAACATTTCCTGTACCACTACACTGGATACTTGATTTGATGACAATGGACAAACGCTGACCGTTTGCATAGAGTTCTACCTCGACAGGTAGAAAAGCATAACATCAGTAAATAAATCTAAATAACCGCCTTTGTGGTTTTTTAAATACATCGCCAATTGGTAGATAGATCACAGGTGTTTAAAAAGTAGAAATAGAGATGGTGGAGTGACAGTTACGCCATCTGGAGAGTTGCTTACACCCATCCATGTAACAAAAGGGGTGAAACCACATCTGATTTTCAAATTGGTGGCCACTATACTGTTTCTTAGGATTCCTGCAAAATGTGTCCTACAATTAGATTTTCTTCAACATTTCACAGCACAATGATTCTCCATTAACACACGCTGTGTAAAAAAACTAAAAATCACATAACTTTCAGAAAAAACATCCAAAACAGATACCCCTCAATTTCGCCCCAGCCCGGTGAATGATTTAGAAATGTCGGTACGTTGCCATCGAATGAAAGATCCAATGAAGTAGTAAAGAAAACATTAACTTTACCAACGTATCCGATGTGAAAGAACTCAGTCATTAAACGAAGGTAGTCATTTAGAGTTCAGGTAGTCATTTAGAGATTTTCAACCTCTCGGACAAAGACAGACACAGTGGGCGATTTCAGTGTTGAACCACTCTGTGGCTTTTGTTGGCCACAGACACATCTACGATCCGTCGGCCATTACCCACATAAAGAGTTCTTACGATAGTGACGAATGCGCGTTACGAGTTAACAGATCAAAGGCCACTGGTGCAAAGAGGTGAAGGAACGTAGAAAGAGACGCATGGGTGGAGAAACTACCAGACGGCCCTCAAAGTTAGAGTATTAATATAGAGATGTTGGGGTCTCGGTCACGCCATCTGAGGTCAGACCACAGTGCACAATTGCAATGGTGGCCATGCTAATGTTTTGTCTGATTATAAGAAAACTGGCCTATAAAAAAATCTGAAAACTGTTCACAGTAACTGCCACCATGGACATGCTGGCCAAGTTTGGGCAAAATCACATACATCCAGCTGTTTTTAAATGCCTCCGTTTACAAAAACATTCATGTAGTAGTTGGTTTCCAGAAAGAAGTGCTTTCCACCACCGTCAGAAAGCACTTCTTTCTGGAAACCAACTACTGTACAGGTTGTACAGAAACCAACTACTGTACAGGTTGTACAGAAACCAATGACTGTACAGGTTGTACAGAAACCAACTACTGTACAGGTTGTACAGAAACCAACTACTGTACAGGTTGTACAGAAACCAACTACTGTACAGGTTGTACAGAAACCAACTACTGTACAGGTTGTACAGAAACCAACTACTGTACAGGTTGTACAGAAACCAACGACTGTACAGGTTGTACATAAACCAACTACTATACAGGTTGTACAGAAACCAACTACAGTACAGGTTGTAAAGAAACCAACTACTGTACAGGTTGTACAGAAACCAACTACTGTACAGGTTGTACAGAAACCAACTACTGTACAGGTTGTACAGAAACCAACTACTGTACAGGTTTAAAGAAACCAACTACTGTACAGGTTGTACAGAAACCAACTACTGTACAGGTTGTAAAGAAACCAACTACTGTACAGGTTGTACATAAACCAACTACTGTAAAGGTTGTACAGAAACCAACTACTGTAAAGGTTGTACAGAAACCAACTACTGTACAGGTAGTACAGAAACAAGGCTAACCGTGAGAGAAAATCATTACAACGAAAGTACTACCAACGGAAAACACAGTCTCTCGAAAATGAAAACCCAAAACAATGGTGGAACAATGTGAAAGATCTTGCGGGTGTTAAAGTAGAGTGTGACAATCTACAAGGCCTTGCTGACAAGCATTGCTCTGGCAATCTCGGTATTCTTGCCAACGACATTGTGACTTCTTCAAATCGGTGTCGAATGACTTTACTCCACTGTCACCCAATGACACCTTTTTACCACCAGGAGCTGACACCGCCATCCCAGATGCCTACGTCATCAACGTTAGCGAAGTAGCCAAATCACTATGGTGATGTAAGATACATGCCTCCCTCTTCTTATCTTCTTCGGGGCCGTACACAATGGTCCCGGAGGCATTTCTCACAGATGTATGTTAATTGTCCGTCTTCTTTGCGCTCACCAGGTCGAGATTTATAACTGAATTTGTCCTCACTCGACCAATGAGTACATAGAGTACTACAGAAGTGTAGTCAACGCATTGTTCTCCAGGTTCAATGCGATTTTAATCGTGTATATCAGACGTCTACGTACATAGTAGCAATATAATCACTCACGATGACAATGAAAAGAACAGTGAAGATAGATATCACTGTAAACCGTAAAGTAAGTAGTGAATGTAAACATCACTTAGACACTTAATGTCTAGAAGATTAAAACGAAACATGGTTAAATCTGAACGGTAATTTTGAAGCTTAATGCTAAGGCAGGTATGGCCCGCAGGGACCTCCCTTGCTGATAATTTGGATGCCTAAAAATGTAGCTTGTGCCGGCCCTTGCAATCCCTCCTCTGGGGTATTTATACTCCCAGTTTTCCAAAATCAGACGCCGTAATTGCTTAAATACCCAGTACGCTTTGCTATTGGTCAACTTGTTAAATCCACCCACCCTCTCAACCGCTGGACAATGAGTCTTGCTGCACTTCCTTGTCCAGTTTGTATGTTAAACTTTTTAACTCTTGGATCTGAGCCAAATCCAGGGTTCCCAGAGCTCCCTCTCAGTTCTCCAATTACATTGACCTCCGAGGTCAGAGCATTAACAAAATGTCAGGATTAAAGGGAGGGCTGAAGCGTCTAAACATTACCCTCAGTCTTTGGCACCATTTGGATTTTGTCAATATCCACTTGGGTGGTTTAACTATAAACTTTTTGAAACCTACTTTTTTCTGTTGCTAATCTAGGCTTAATACATCAATTAAACCTCCTAATGACTTACTAAACATTAGCTATTAAAAATTAATTAAATCAAACTGGCATATACTTTACAGCGAGTTAAAAGAGACAAAGCAGCAGGCATCGAGGAGATACCCAACTGGACCCTACACAACTGTGCCACCATCCTCGCTCCTCCCGTCTGTGCGATCTTTAACAGTAGCCTACGAGAAGGAACTGTGCCCATGCTATGGAAATGCGCCGACATTCGACCTATACCCAAAGTAAGACCACCTACGCTCATCCACAAAGACTTACGCCCAATTTCTCTAACACCGGTCTTAGCAAAGTGCCTGGAGAAATTCATTTGTGATTGGATAACAGACATTGCCAGAGACCAGGTCGACCCTAAACAATATGGGTCAATAAAGGGAATATCCACTGAGCACGCATTGATTGAGCTGGTACATGAAAGGAAATACGCACTCGACACACCCGAAACCATGATCCGTATCCTTCTTGTCGATTTTAGCAAAGCTTTTGATAGAGTTGACCACCATACTCTACTTACTAAATGCACCTCACTTGGACTCCCGAACTTCATCATCAAATGGCTGACATCTTTCCTGTGCCAACGCAAACAGCAAGTAAAGATCGGCAACGTGAAATCCGATTTCACTACTATCAATACAGGTGTTCCACATGGAACAATATTCGGCCCTATCGGCTTTATGCACCACATAAATGATTTACAAACATCCTGCGGACATGTGAAATATGTTGACGACTGCACCATATTGGAAAAGTGTTCACACTGCGGCCACAATAGCTCACTACAAACAACAGCAACTGAAGTCGCACAGAGGACAGCGAACAACAAAATGGCACTCGATTACGATAAGACGAAGGAGTTACGCATCTGTTTCAAGAGATTAGACATCCCGCCGCTAACCATCAATGATAAACCCATAGAACAAGTGAAGTCAACACAACTACTAGGTGTCACACTAACAGCTGATTTAAAGTGGCAATCTCACATTGACAAAATAACCGCCAAAGCATCGCAACGACTATATTGCATAATACTGCTCAACCGAGCTGGAGTTGAATCCCAGCACCTCGTTAACATTTACACATCACTGGTCCGATCAGTGGTCGAGTACGCTTGCCAGGTGTGGCACACGAATTTAACTAAACAGCAAACGAAGCAGCTCGAATCCATACAAAGACGAGCAATGCGCATAACCTTCCGAAATGTCTTACGCCGAAGCCATCGTCACAGCGGGAATCCCAACACTGGCAGACCGGAGGGAAACACTATGCAGAACTCTGTTTGCGAAGAGGCAAAAACATAATCACAAGTTGCATCATCTTCTGCCTCCAGTCAGGGAAACTACACACTCAATGCGAAGTAACTGCAAGTGCACTGTGCCTCGATGCAGAACTGAAAGATTTAAGAACTCTTTTATACCGTATGCACTTTACCACTGGCAGTAGACCTGATCATGACTTTATTTTATTGTATAATATTCAACTTTTACTTGTAATTAATACAAACCTAATTTTAACTCTTTACTTGTGTGCATGCAATTCAATTAAATACCCTACATTTAATACCCTCTTTCATTTATTTATATGCAATTAAATGCTTTTAATTTAATACAAATCATATTATATTTATTTATATGCAATGGAATGTTTATAATTTAATACTGTATACTATATGTATATGTCATATTTATACTATATTTATTTATATGCAATTTAATGCTCTTTTAATTCATTACCTTTTATTTTTTTATCCCTTTTAATGTATAGCGCCTACACATGTACTATTCAGCCTTTTTTGGCTGCAAAGCACAATAAAACTATTATTATTGTATTCACTCGCCCACAGCAGACAATTTCCTATAAATCCCTCTGCTTGTTAAACTCTAAAAAATGCACTATTTCACAGCCAATAGCTTCCACAAACAAACCTGTAAATATGCCTGCTCAATTGCACTCTTGTCATGTCATATGATTTTCTTAATTTCACATATCACAATTTAATACGCCCTACATTTGTTTGAAACAATCAACAGGAATGTCAACTAACGTCTGACCTCATCAAAGAGGCTTTGTGTTTTTTTAAATACATCACCAATTAGCAGATCACAGGCCACTGGTGCAAGGAGGCAAAGGAACATAAAAAGAGGTACATGGGTGTCGGTGCCTGGGAGCAGATATTGCCAGACTGCCACCAGAGTTCTCGTAATAATATACAGATATCCATGTTACATAAGAGTTGTTCCTTTTAAGAGGTTATTCCTTACACTGGGAGTACAGTGACAGGCCCTGGATCTACACTATTGTAAGAGATTCATAAATCACAGTGATCCAGCAATCACATTGCAATGTTAATCTTGTCCTTCCACTCCACCACATCTTGTTTAAATACTTCCTCAATTAATTTTTTTTATTTTAGAATAACTTCACAAAAAATCAAACCTATCTAGTATCCACTATAACATCCTAACTCGTTTGTGCAAATGCATTATTTAGTTTTGATTAAAGCAACGGACAAACTATTAAATAATTTTAGACTGGACCCAGGCGAATTTCATCAAAAAAGGGCAAATATAGCTCCGACTGTATGTACGATGACGCCAGGCTACTCCCACTTTCACAAGTGACCTGACCTAACGATCAAACTCGATTCTTTTGATGGTTTTAACAAAATTACGCATTCTATTATCAAAACGACTACGCATAATATAACTACAGATCTGAACATCGGTGAACCTGACTTGATAGGCTAACTGCATTGAGGAGGCATCTTTAATAGAAACCTACACTTTGGCATTTACACAAAACAATTACTGCATCCAACAAAGCAAGAAGGCCAAAAGGTCAGTGCAGTGCTGGAAGCGATTTCACATTGTGCACGGCTATTGTATTTCCAGCGTAATGACTGAAATATAAAAAGACTTAGTTTTGACCTTGTGAGACTTTTATAATTTTAAATTCACAAAAAAATTTTGAATCACCAAATCAGGGCAACCATTATTATATTAACTATTGCTAAGTGTCACTTTTTATACGTTTACATTGTGTTTTATCATGTGTAACTTGTTAACATACAAAAATGAAGCATTCATATTTTAATATTAAAAAAGCATATTATGAGAGTGTAACCTACTTCAACCATTTTGATGAACAAGAATAAGATTTTGATAAACAATAATAAGATCCCAATCCACATCAACCACTTTATAAACATGCACAAGATTTTAATCGACGTCAATAATTCTATTAAACAAATAAGAGATCAACTCACATCAAAAATTATATAAATAAATATGAGGTCTTAATCTAATGTGTAGTATATCAAGTAATATACTGTATTAATTATAATGACCTATTTTAAACCACGACGACCCCTTAACGACTACTCCCTTTGACATGTTCCCTTTCATACCCACTTTCTCACACAGCCTGACATAAAGCAGGAAACATTTGTAAAGAAAAGGCTGTGGTTTGAACGTGAAAGGGTTAACAAGAACCTGCTTTGCCAGCCTCTCAGACTCTGTGGAAAGCACTCAAGTAATCACAGATCTTAGACGCCACATCGCCACCTCTCCATTCACAAAATAATTCCCACTAAATAGGTCAGTTCCTACAAGAGGCATTCTCGGCTGACTAGATGTTGGGCAATCTGGGCAGTTTGTGTCTGTAGCACATTTCTAGGATCCATCTTACGTGGGTCAGTGTTTGGTCAATATCTGGTTCAATACAAAATGAATGACTTGTAGTTGAGGGGCAGTGTAGCATTAGATCAATGAGATGTACCAAGTAAAGCAATGGATCACGAGAAATAACACGTATGACTAATATGTTCTTAATAAAAACTGCACGCATATATATATATATATATATATATATATCTGCTGCGTTGTAAGCGTTATAGTTTTCTAATGGTCATTTCTAATATTTACATGTTCCCTTAATTTGCCGTCACAATGGCCTTTGAATCTGTATTTATAACGTGTTGTCTATGATATCAGGTTATGCCAGCCATCTGACAAACACGTGCCATGGCGTGTTTATGATCATTTTGATTGGCCTGTTGTCCACGGGGTCACCAGGTCTCCTCAACTGGCCGGTTCTGTTATAGCTTCAAAGGCACAATAAACTATGTTAGTGCTAATATTTGTTGGTTAAAGGTCATGATTTAGTTAGGTAGATATAGTACTAATTTGTACTGGAATCACAGTAAGCAGACAATATGTTCCACATTCACAGCAAACGAATAAAGCTGGTTCGAAGATTGAAGCACCTGCGGTCATTACTATGGAAACATCATCAGCGTTTCTAAGAAGTCAGGGGGATTTCCAAAAGGATGGATTGGCAAAATATGACGTTAGTGCCGGGTGATTATTTGTGGTGTCGACGTTCAGTTCAATATTTCCTAGCATGTTATGAAGAAAAAAAATCAACTGACACATTATCTGCCCCAGCTACCTTAAGTAAATGTTACACAAACATCCTTTTTACTTTTCCATTTGAATCCGTCAAAAAGAGAAATTCTTTACGTCAAAAACATCTAATTTTCCAGGCTATCAATGAAAATACTTTCAGGTGCCTTCTAAAACTGCTTCCTCATTTAGCCTATCGCAAATCCAGTTCATTGGTGTCCAAATATGTAGTGTGCGAATAGTTTATGTAACATCCGCAGTTGATTTAATAAAAAATGCCTATTTTTGTTCAAATCATCAAAAGAATTTACTATAGTCGTTAGATCTGGTAAGGATCAAAATAGTGGATATCCAAAATGGTAAACACTGCTGATCTTGGGCGTGACTTCCATCCTCTCGCCGATCATGATAAAATTAAAAAATTTCACTAAGGAACAAAATCGTGATTTTTCAGCATTTCGATTTTCACTTCAGTAAATTTAATAGTTTGTCTGATGATTTCACAAAAAGTTGCACAAACAAGCTAGCATGTTGTAGTGGATATTAGGTAGGTTTGGTTTTTCGCAAACTTAATTTGAAATGAGACTAGCAAAAAAATAGATTTGATTAAGCACCTATAACAATCACAAAGTAATCATAAGGTACCCCTTTTTATATTCAATTTGCACTTATTTGATCATAGATTATTACTAATGGAACTTAAATGTTCTATTGTTTACAAAGAAATGTTAACAAATTGGGTGAATTGTTTCCATTATTACCCAAGGGAGGCTTGCGTGCCATTCCTTTCCTGCTCACACTGCCACAGACTAACAACACATTAATGATGTCATCATGATTTACCCTCCTGCTATATTTCAGTTGCCTCAATAAATCCATCTTTTCTTTAACCTATCTGCCAGAACCATTTTCTTCATCCATGCACAGCCATTTTTATTTTCATTCTACCTTTTTCTCTCTTTGGTACCTGTTTTTACTGACCATAATGTCAGTTTCACCTGGCTTCTCAAAGTGATACATTTTCAAATTGATATGCTCTGTGCAGTCAAGATTGGCTACTGATACCTACAGTGTCAGCTGGTGAGGTCGTCCATCATCGTCATCTAAATAAAAACATATTTCGTCCTACAGCTCCTATAGAAGGTACAGCCTGTATACTGATCCTACAGTGCACCAAATTAATACTATCAAAACACTGATATCACAAGGCATTAGTGATATAATCAGTTCTGTACAATACTGTTTACAACACAAAATTAATCAGACTTCTTAACTCATTATCTTTAGAAGATTTTAGTGTTATTGTTTGGGATTTGCGTCCAATCCAGTTAATAATTAGAGCATAAAAATTCAGTCAGATATATTATCATAATAATTATTTATGATACTTTTATCATAAACACATGACAAACCTGATGCCTGCATTACAAAAAAAGCATACAATTCAAGGTGGCAAAGGCAGCTCTCCCAATGCTTGTTTTGAATTGAGTAGTTTCACTTCCAGTAGAAGTTACCAAGATACTCTTACTATTTTTTCTCAGAGTGTAGTTGAAATACAAAATAATATTTCAGATAAATAAACTTTCAGATTTCTTTGGTGACATTTCATGATTTTAAAATATTTTTGTAAATAATGATAAAATGACTACAAAATGCCAGTTTATTTTGAGAAACACGAAATACTATCAATTTCTTTGCTGATATTTCAATGAGCACAAAATACAAAACATCAAATACGTTCAAAGAACAGTCTTATTAAAAATTTTTAACAGACTCATGTCAGTAGGGCCACATTGCGGCCATGTTACCTACCAGGGGTGTAGCAACACTGATGGGAAAACTGAAGTTGCCCGCAGAAAGCGTTATCGTCTGTACCCCAGGCTGCGTGGGCTGTGCTGGCTGCCCAGCCATGGTGACGATCTGTGACGTGACGCTATTGGGCGTTGTCATGGTGTTCGGCACATTGACGACGTGGATGACTTCGGGACTTGAGTTCTCGACAGCAACCATCGCAGGCTGTCCGTCGGGCATGATGGCCACCTCGCTCGGCATAGTTGTCACGGAAACGACAGAGGGGGTTGTCGTCGCCGACTGGTGCTGCACATCCACCACGGAAGACATCGGCCACCGAGGTGTGCAAGGGCAACACGGATGTGTGGCTGTCCTCGAGGCACTACTGCAATTATAAATTTTCAATGTTAGTCACAGTCTCAAGAAAGGAACACTGTTTTTGTGTAAATGTGAGAGCAGGTTTTGTTTTGGTTCAATTGTGATTATATAATTTATGTAACTGAACAACTTTAGAATGCTGTAACTGTAATATAGCTTTTATGAACTGTGTAACTGATTATTGTAATTTATCCCAACATTGGCACCAACAATGTATAAATTCATCAAAAATTTGCTAAAACTGTTGACAATTGACAGTAATAGTGCATACAAACTTCCTTTTATAAAACAGTTGTTACTTGTGTCCCACCTATAAACCACAATTGACCCTTTATGAAACCCTGTAATATATTTTTTGGAGCATCATAATTGACCTTAAACATAACTGAGTATTTTGTGATGCTGTGTAACTGTAATTGACCATTGTAACTGACCATTATAATTGAAACCATTTCCTACGAGAGAGCTGCTATTCAAGTCCCAGTCACCTTAGTAATACTACCCCAACCCTGCAGTCAAAAACCAAGGGGCATATAAAAACAACACTTTCCTGTAATGTTAATTCAATGCAAAAACACACAAGAAATCAGTATCTCCCCAAGTTGATCTCCAACACAGAATTCTTAATTTCCCCCAAGGGCAGAATACATGCCCCATCAATACATACCCCACGGTACTGTTTACCCTGGGAAATAAATTCAATGAAAAAACTGCTAGCTAGAATGGCAAGCCAAACGCTGTTATTTTACATGTGTTACTCTGGCAAAAGGCATTTTATTTTTTAACCCTTTCAGACTTTATTATTTTTTTGTCAAAAGATTTGCTTCTAGGAATACATGTATATTTTACATGCATATATGCACAATAATCGCAATCACGAATGGCTTATAATTTCAATACATAATATTATCTACAACAGTTACAAAGCAAGCACCGATTTTCATGGGGAACCGGTGGCAGTCCAAAGGATTCCCACTCTGTTCATATTTGGGAGTCCACAGAAAAATTTGTGAGTCCGCAACAAATCAAATAATAACTTGAAGAGATGCAGTCCATTTGTGTACTTAGTAATACTAATTAGTAATAGGGCATTCCAATCTCACGCATGCTTACGCCTCCCGCGCAGTAATTTAATTTCGATATTTTGACCAATCACAAACGAACACCTCCGTGTAGCCCGTAACACAAGATGGCTGTGCCCACGTCGGATCCAAAAGCAGCGTAGTGCACTGTGCTCACGAGCATTTTTGAACTGGCAGAAACGAGTATGACCGCTTGTTACAGACTTAAGCCGATTCCTATCAAGGGACACATAAGGAGTCCGTAGGTCAAACAAGGAGTCTTGGACTCATGGATTCCCGTGAAAATCGAAGCCTGCAAAGGGTTAATATACAATAGTGAATAGTCACAAAGGGTTAACATACTAAGACAGACCTTTCTACTAATGTCCAAAACAAATCTTGTAGTAAAACACTGAATATTAATTAACCCTATCAACTGATATCACGCAGCTATGATACTGCATCTGCATATGAAGCCACATCTAAGCATTTTTGCCACCATATAATGCATTACTCCACCAGGAACTAATAAGCAAGGACAAAGAAAGCACTTTATATAATGGCACGAATGAGATACTGACTTCAGATGGATGAATCTTGAGCAGGCCATGAAGGTAGACATAATCAGAAAAAAAATGGCTAACCCCACACGAGGGTTTGATTTATGGGTTGGTTAGTTGAACAAACATCTTGTTTCGCCATTGTTGCATCACAGGTGGCACCACAAGTTTTGCTTAATTATCTATATGAAACATTACGCAGTTAAAATGTATTAACGTCATATGGAGACAATTAATTCAACAGAAAGTCTCCAAATTAGGATCAGCCATTTTATTTTAACTTTGCAAAATGTTTATTTCTTGTTGGGGGTAAAAAGTAGAGTCAGATGCTCATGTTAACTAAATATTAAAAAACTGAAGTGCCATATGTATCAGTTAGTTACTTCATTTTCTATCATAATATGCCACAAATTATCATGGAGCATTAATGTTGTATTTTGCCAACCCACCCTCACAAAACTATCCTCCATTGTGTTTTACAAGTCTCAGTGGAAATCCCCATCAGATTCTTGAAAAATATGAACCACCACCAAAAATACGAAACTCTAAATGTTATTTATCTGGAATATTACTAATTATTTGAACCACAATCTGTCTGGGAACAAATGGTTAGTTTATCTTAAAATTGTCTACTGAAGCTACATAATTAATTCAAAATAAGCATAGAATAGCCACTTGGGCCACATTAAAATGGTATTAATCAGGTCTAAAGAAAATCTACTTTGGACGTCAAACTGATACAGTGACACCGACACATTGCAAAGCTGTGTCATATATTACTGCTGTGATAGCTTCCACATTCTGTATGTTTCAAAGAACAAGTTAAACACATATATTCTAGACTTATGCACTAATGATCCAGGCGTTTCCCTGCAGTGTCGTGGCACTGCAAACTGACCCAGCTCTCAACAACTTAAAAGTACAGCATGATTGTTTTATCATAAAATCATTTTATATAGTACGCACGACTTTGCTTACACATTTATTGATAATTTTGACCAATATTTATACAATACATGTATACATGTAATGTATACAAGTCACAAACTGTACACACGTCATGACATTATCACTGCCATGTGCTGGAGACGACTTTTATTTAGTCGTGATATTTTTGTCAACATTTTATATGATGACAAAAATACTTCATGTTTATTAATATGGCAATAAGTACAATTCAGTGGAAACTGGCATAAAACACAACTATTTTGACATAACCTCTTTTTCTGCAACCTAACGACAATTAACACTAATGACAACTACATTTACACCAGATGTATTGATTAAAACAATTATGGGCCATTAACAAACAAATGTCTTTCAAAATATGTTTGGTTTTTGGCTTACAAACTCCTACACAGCCTATTTCTGGTTTTAAAGCTTGTTTATATCTTTTTAACCAGTGTTTACATTAAGTAATGTCAACAAGAAAAATGGCCACTGCTGGGGTCAATGACCTGATCTGATACAGATAATGATGTCTAGGCCAACTGTTAATAATTACTATCATTATTTATTATCTGGAGCACACACTAAACACAAACTGGTGCCAAAGATGTGACCTATTTACACCAGATAAATGTTGTAAAACATGCAAAGAAATGCACAAAAACCAGGGACGGGTTCAACTGTCAATTATACATCTTAAAAACTCAATTAAAAACAAACAATTACAGTGTTGTGAAAGCAAAATGAATAAAATAAAATTACAATTACAGCGCTTTGAAAATCAATTACACTTTTACATAAAGGGTCAACTGCAACAGTTCATACCACGAGTACACCTACAGTGTTATATAATGGAGCATTACTGAACCCACCACGACAAATACTAAGCTACAAACCACATTCTGTATGTCGGATATGTCAAGAAGTGACAGCGACGTTGTGTGACATTTCTCATTTTCAGCTATGACATTTCTCATTTTCAGCTCGACTGTTGACTGTTAATGTGTCGGGTGCAAAAAAAATTAATAATATCCTGTCTAGAGAGCAGCTATGTATTCCCTCGCCACCTTTGACCTTTCTCTACTCCTAAAAAACAGAACAACTTTACAATGTGCTCACGTTTCTAATTTAATGATAGGAAGACATCGATTTTGTTTCAACTTCAAGGATGGCATAGAGTAGAACCTGCTGCACTGAGATTGTACCGGAATATGGACTAAAAGGATATGATAACGTGTAAGAACCATACATTTATCTTTATTTCATACAATATACCTTAATTTGAATTTGGTATCTAAAGGGCATGTATTGCTTACCAGGCCTCAAATTTGGCAAACCTGAGGGCAAGGCCAGTTGGTCTTGGCTTTTATATATCTTAGGGGGCGTCACGGCCAGTAGGTAGGGCACCGAGGCCAGTAGGTCAGGCACCGAGGCCAGTAGGTAGGGCACCGAGGTCAGTAGGTAGGGCACCATGGCCAGTAGTAGAAAAAGAAGCCGTGTCTGAGTGAGTCGTTGTCTGCCGACAACGTTGCTTTCACCCGACGACGTTGCCTTCACCCGACGACGTTGCCTTCACCCGACGACGTTGCCTTCACCCGACGACATTGCTATCACCCAACAACGTTGCCTTCACCTGACGACATTGCCTTCACCCGACAATGTTGCCTTCACCCGATGACGTTGCAATTGAAATGGAGTGTATTAGAAGGCACGGCCTGTTAGGCTGTGAACCATTGTTTAATTGTTGAGGCACTACGGCCAGTTGCCAAGGCATTGGCTTACACAAGTTTTGCTATGGTCATTTAAAAACTGGTGCTTTGTACTACATCTGAAGTTCTTGTAACCTATACTACCCCTGCATAAATGGTGCCCTAGTACTATGGTGCTACTGTTATAGTAATGCATTACCACTGTAACGCTGGCACCCTCTACACACCAGTACTATCTCTATAGTCAAATCAATGTTCTCAAATGAGTGGCGTACAATCCTGGACTCAGTTGCACAAAGTTTTATGGGTTCCTGAGAACCCTAGTGAAATGAACCTTGATTATGGATGCCATAGCACTGTTTCTGACAAAACATTACAATAAATGTGTACTAACTTTGTGCGGTTCCTGCCGCCCAACATGATCCTTCATGTATCTTCACAGTCTGGTATTCGCTGCACTTTTTAAAGTGCCTATCCCACAATGTGACAAGTTTTTAAAGTGCCTATCCCACAATGTGACAAGTTTTTAAAGTGCCTATCCCACAATGTGACAAGTTTTTTAAAGTGCCTATCCCACAATGTGACAAGTTTTCAGCACTAACATTTTTTATCATGTGAACAGTTTTTGTGTCATGCCACTTGTTAAATATGCACTGCGCTTGCACGAAGCATTGACACAGCAGACACATCCCTACAGGCAATAATGACAGACTACAGCAATGACAAGTAGTTAAAATAGTGCCTACCAACTTGGTTGTGGCTATATGCACCTCTGAACTCTGGTTTACAAGGATTTAGGCAATATAATTTTTTTTTTAAATTAATTTTATTATCATTATATTGTTCAAGCAAAGTACTGTGGTCCATATGAAATAATATGTTAATTATTCACAATTATGCACTTGTGATTCAAAACATTGAAGAGAGCTCCGTTTGCTTAACCGACAGAATTTGTAGCAATGCATCTAATTGGTTGATACAGCAACTGGGTCAAAGTTCAATTGCATGTTTGTACGTTTCGATCTACCAGCTGTTATAAAAATACCATCACTCGTTCACGAGAACAGGATCGCCTCCGTGTGACCTGGTGAGATTTAATTTTCATTTTGTAAAAGATCTGTCAATCACCAAATAATGGCAAACTGAACTATTTGCACAGTTGCATCATTAAATGTTACTTTTTATCTATTAATTTTGGGAAAGATATGTCAATCACCAAATCATGATAAACTTAACTATTTGCTAATGCTACTTTTTATTTATTAATAGTATGCTTGTGTTATACTGGTCAAGATGTGTATTTTGCCCATGTTGACCATTGACAAACTGTTAAGTTTGACATGGGATAAAAAGGTTGATTGGAAACGGACAAACAAAGCTGATGCCTCTGTCTCGTAGCTGTACATAGGTATAAATACACAGCCTAAAAACCTGGCATGTCACTAGTGACAGGTACAAAGTATTTTCCACAAGTTATGTAATGTCTAGCTTCCACTAGAGATAGCTTTCCTTGATCCAGTTTCTTCAGTTTTGAATACTAACGTTTCCCATGGAATTGTTAAATTAAATTGATGTTGAACTACGGTTAAATTCTATGACGTTTCAACTTTGTAAGTGCATATAAAAACAACATGCAGGATTTCAAATAATAATATAAAAAATTACTCGCAAAAACCTTATGAAAGTAGTGAGACACATTTAATATCTTCCTAAGAATTTAACACAAAAATATACAAAGTATACTGGCTCTGAATTCTTACAACCCCAGGGGGCAATTAGGACGGGGCTACTGGGACAGAGGGCTACAAGGATGATGCTAGTTTATGGTACTGTAGTTAATCTATCATATCAATCTAATTTAATCTATCATCTACACTTCACAAATGTTCCATTAACTAAACAACAAAAGCAACGATCAATATATGAATACTAAACAGACAGCCCACAGTATCAAGGGATCGATTTATTTGTCCTCCTTCCCACTGTCACTGTTGATTAATCACGTTTTAAATCTGAATGTAATAATCACGGCGACCACATTACAAATTGGTGCTCCCTCACACACGCATCCCATAATATCTATAAGAATAGCTAGTCAAAAACTAATGACTGCGTTTAGTGCTCGCTTACATTTTAAATAAACGTTACTGATTGATGTATCTCCATAGCTGCTCCAGTGCTGCGCATTCAAATGCAACCAGCCATATAAGAAAAATGAAATATGGGCTCAGTCTAGACATTGATATTTGCCAGCTAAACCAGAGTTTGTTTTAGAAATCGTTCTGCTGTTGAAATTTTTTTTGGTACAGCCTTAGGTATAATCTCAAAACATTCATGTACGACACTAATAATAAACTTCTGTAGAGCCTAAATCTTCAAGAAATCTATATGAGGAACCAGTGCAACAAACCTGAATCTACACATTGCCAGTTTAATCAGGGACTTATATCGGTTACTCCTATCTAATCCCTGCCTCCCCCTCCAATCCATGTATCCCCTCCGACCCCTGCCTCCCTCTCCTATCCTTGCCTCCCTTCCAATCCATGCCTCTCCACCAATCCCTTCCTACCCTCCAATTTTTCCCCCCTCCAATCCCTTCCTCCCTCTTCAATCCCTGCCTCCCTCTTCAATCCCTTCCTCCCCTCCGATCCCTGCCTCCCTCTCCTATCCTTGCCTCCCTTCCAATCCCTGCTTCCTTCTCCAATCCCTTCCTCTCCACCAATCCCTTCCTACCCTCCAATTTCCCCCCCCTCCAATCCCTCCAATCCCTGCCTTCCCTCCAATCCCTGCCTCCCTCTCCAAACACTGCCTCCCCCTGATCCCATCTCTGCTCTCCGACAAGTTCTTGATCTTCACATCGCTACATTCCTTAGTAAGTGACCCACTTCTCCGAGGCGTTTCAGTCATTTGCAAAATTATCTTTTCTTATCTGCCACTTTCCAAGCAACATCTCCTTTTTTTCTGACACATTTTCAATACAGATTATTCCCCATGGTCAAAATCAAAAACAGCATTCGCAGATATATCTGAAATAAGCCATTTCATCTTTTGTATGCACATCTGAGACGACAGATCAAGCCTGCATGCCGTCGATCGTACTACATCCCGGTCGCATTATCATTTCCTGTTTCCGTGCCCTTGACATAGACGTGTGATTTGCTTTACAAATGGATACCAGTTTCCATGGCAACGGATGTAGTTGGATGTAATCTGCCACAAAATAACCTTTGCTTGCTAGGACTCGAGAAGTTGACCTTTAACATATCACCAGGGTTGCGAGGCATCAAGCGACGATGCAACATTGATCGTGGAAAAGTAGCGGCATCTGATTTAATAAAAAGCTGTCTCTTTTTTGATTCTACTGTAAGTTGACTCAATTTGCATTTTAGAGACTTCTGCCAAAAAAACAAATCAAGAAATTTAATGATTGCAAACAATGACAGTAATTTTTGTAACAAAACATGAAATGGAATGAATGACTTCAAACTCATTGGCAGAATAAAAAAATCCAAATTTAATGCAGGACTTAAACAGGCAATTCCTGTGTTGTTGGTGTTGACACACAGTGGAGGTCAGGGGTCAATATCAGACTGAATTATGACAGCAAACTATTTTAGAAACCTTCCAAATAAGGGGCTGTTCACAACTGTCGACATTCCCCTAGTCACACAACATCAGGGGATCAAGGCCTGTGTACTATTTAAAATTAACGTTGATCGCATGCGAAATATAACCACTGTTGCTTCATCAACCTGGAAAATTATCAACATTTCAAAGTACTAATTCAGGGACGGGGTCTGAGAATTAGTACACTTTGTACGAACAGGTAAATGTCAACAATTGTGAACGACCCCTAAATAGGTCCAGTGGTCCACACACTAGACTAGTATCTCACTAGTACTAAAGCATATAAAATACAAAATAGAACTGAGCGAATTTTATACACAAATTATTATTATATCAGTGTATTAGAAACTTAGATTGCTATTTGACTAATTCTATGTTTACATTTATTGCAGGAAAACAAATACACTACTTTTTATTGATTAAAATCAAAGAATGATAAATGGAATCACATTTCATTTCAGTCTTTTATTATTTATAACTAATAATAGTAACTGATGCAAAATACTAACTACTAATCTACACCCTTCAAGCTTGTCACTGTAAGCTCTGTCTATGCAACAATGTATTACTTGTAAGCTGAATAAAGTGGATTTTAAGTGGATAGACTGAGGCCCTGTTCAGTGTAACTTGCTTTATGTCTGTTACTGTGAAAAAAATATATTTATATATATACAAAATAGCAGTAATACATATCTAGATTGAGGGGCTTTTTGTCCATACGGCTTATGTCCGAGGGGCTTTTATTCGCGCACCATTTTCTACACACACCTCCACGCACATTTGTAAATTGTTTGCACGATCAAGAAATTACTACTGCTACACTGGAAGGCACAAACAGTGCTGCTGTTTTTATACTTCACATCAATACCACCGTACGGTGTACTAGTGGACTAGGGTTTTCTGTTTGCCTATTGGCTCTATTTGTGATTCCAACCTCCGCTTGCCATATCCGCAGCATCAACGGGCACTGTCCGTCTCTCGGGACTCTGGACCAAACAGACCTTCCTTGCTACCAAAACTCATCACCATAATTACTTTTCATATGTCACTGCAGAACCATTTCAGGTTTACTGAATTCATACTGTTTTTGTTAGCCATACTGAAATGAATGAATTCTGTGACTATCTGCATCTGTATGAGCAGCAAGAATCTATTTGATCTTATGAGAAATGTTAAGGGGGAGAGGAAACAGTTACTGCTGTGGATGGTTCAAGATATCTCTCCGATGGGATTAGTGTACATAGTTAATGCCTGGAATACCTTTCATCCTAGTTCCAGGAATGCTTCCAGGCACCAACAGCCGTCATTAACATGCTAATGCTTTTCTGTGACCTACTAGGGCTGGCTGGGTTAAGTAAATATCTAAGCAGTCAGTTCGTTGCGGAAGTTAAATGTTAAAATGATTAGCCACATTGATCAGCTTTGGTCATACCAATAGTGTTATATTTCATTTGTAGACAATTTTATAATTACTTCATCCTAAATCTCAAATAGAAAGTTAGAAGTATGTACTAAATACTGAACAACAGTGTTCAATTAAACAACACACACATGAGACGGCAATATTACAATTATATTTAGGTATCACTTATCTGCATTTCTTATTGTTTTAATAACTTAAATTATTGCTATTATATATTATATTTAAGTGGTACACAAGTTTACAATTTTTCTATTAAATAGAATAAGGAATTTTATTTTGGCAAATTGATTTATTAAAAACATAAAATAAAGATTAATTGTTATGTAGCTGCATTAGGTTATTATTAGTGAATCAATAAACACCAGCAGTCAACCCCCATAAAAATGTGGACCCACCCATGAAGTTGTATACAAAAAACAAGGAATCCACTGAACCGGACTGCCAACACTGTGTCATATGGCATTGTGATGGGTAAAGCAACCTGCAGGTCAAAATATCATATAGGATATCGACCCGTGGGTCACTTTACCAGACTTTCCCCTATGAGAAAGTGACCCACCATATGGGGAAATGACACCCCCAAATTGATTTAATTTAATAGAATATTTTTCTATTCCTACTGCAGTATGGTGTAGCAGGTCACCTCTAACAACTGCAGATGAAAAAGTAATACATCCACTTAATTGATTTGTTTTGATGATTTGTGTCTTAGATGGATCACTCCCTGTTAACTTAAAAGCATTTTCCAAACAATGTGTTCACATCACTTTTACATTAACATTTAAAATGAACAATTAATCTTTCAGAGAAGGGTATACACATCAAGAACACAGAAGATAATTTTGAACCAGTTTTAGGAGTTAAACCTGTACACATAGCTGTTCATTAACACAATCAAGTGTCTGTAGTAGTGTATCTTTGTTATGACAATGACAAATATTTGTGCATTTTTCAAACAAACATCATTAACAATGTGTTCACACGACGTTTAATTAACTTTTTATAATTAAAAATTAATCTTTCAGAGTAGAGTATACATAATAAGAACACAGAAGATTATTTCTTAAACAAATTTAGGAGTACAAGTGTCTATTTTAATATATCTTTGTTATGACAATGATGTATGTTTGTGCATTGATTTCAAAGTGCAGTTCCATGTATGTGTATGAATTAGTAATTAAAGGGTTATAAAATAAAATATTTTTTTTTTTTAATTTATAATCTGTATATATATGGGTCATATCCCCCATGCCATAGTAAATTGCTGTGCCATGGTGATACGACCCCCCCCCCATGCTAACCTTTACTGCAAAGCACAATGTGCTTGAATTATTAGAATAGTACTGAAAGAAATAAAAAAATCATGATAACAAGTGTTTGTTTAGGCATGTAAAATAAGGTGGCTGGAAAATTTTTAATATTAAAAAAAAATGGCATGGGTTACTTTACCATAGGGGCGGGTAATTTTACCAATATGGTATATTGACCCACGGGTCGTTTCACTACCTGGTCACAATACCATTTGACACCGGGCTGCCAATGCATAAAACTGTAGTGCCGCCACATTAAATAGGAGTGTGCGACTAAAAGAACCACTAACTATGACATGTGTTGACCTCCCCCATTACCAGCAAAGATCGACCCCACTAAAGATTGTTACTAAAGATTGTGACTACACCATACACACAAGCCAGTTTGCGTAAAGTGCTAGAAAGTGGACACCCACAACACCCTAGACATTATTCTCCCTCAGTGTTAGGCCCCACAAACATGGTATGTTTTTATCAACACACTTACAACGCCAGCCTGTGTCAACAGCATATCTGGGTCAGCCAACTAAGAGGTCAAATAATTAATACAGCTGGGCAACTTGCAGCAATAAACCATTTCAAATTATGACACGGTCATAGGACATGGCATCATAATGTCTGTGGTGAACTTGTCTTCTAAACAATGCAGCTCTTAACAACACAATGTCTTGAAGTCACTATACCCAGGGCCCAGTATACATGCCACAGTGCAACTGACACTAACTTCAGTTGTAAGACCTAGGCTTGTGATAAATGGAGGCATAAGTCTTACTGCATGCACTTGATGACTCCTAACTTCATACCCTAGATGTACTTACAACCAGGACACAGTATCCACTACTACATAACAGAAACACAGAGCTCAACATACAAACTTCAACGCTGCTGTGTAATCCTTATTTTATAGAAACAAATTCAAAATCTAGGATACATTGAGGCCAAAGGTCATTCATTGTTGTATATAAATAAACCTACAGGGGTGAGTGCCATATTTAAGGTGGCTGGGGCGGCTTACCTGTCAGTTATTTTTTTAATTCCCCCTCATAATATGTCAACAAACATTGATCATGTGACACAAATAAAATGTATAGTATTTTGCCAATCCACCCTTCAAAAAAAATATTTACTTGATTCAATGGAAATCCTTGTTGGAATCTTGGAAACACTGGCAGGGTTTTTCCATAGTACAAATCGCCATTCAAATCAGAATTGACCTCCTGTCAGCAGAATGCGGAACATTTTTGGTTATATTTTGCTACAGCTTACAGAATTACTATCTAAATAAGTAATGCTAATTAAACTCGCAAATATCAGTGCAATTTTTTATGGGACAGATGCCTACATCAGAAGAATTGGAAGATCCTATGCCAGAGATCCCCCTGTTTTGGACATGCACCCTTGCATGTCGGGTTGGGGTTTTCAAGTGGCGAAAATCTGTTTTTTGCTGGGAGGGTCAGTAAAAAACAGGGTTGAAAAAAATCATGATTTTTTATTTAAATCGGATTTTTTTTTTTTTATTTATTTAATTTTTTTTTTTTAAATCTGGTATATAGACATTTATATAGATGTTTATATTTATATACTCTTTCAAATGTGTTCTATTCAAATTGACTTAGGTACTTGTCTTAACAGAGAGTACATGATATTTGCTTATATAAAGACATTAGACAATGTCCACAAACAGAAGGCCTCACCCCCTGTAGTTGTATAATCTGTCTTGGAAAGGAAAGCATGCTGTGTGTCTGTGGCTGTAGCACTGCTAATTATTGTTTGCTGAGAGGGTGGATTAGCACATGTCAAGGGCTCTGTGTACTCTAAGGGTCTCTAACCAGACTGTAAACTGGTACAGTATTAAACAATTGTAGCCCAGACTGTCTCACTTGAGTCAACATACTGAATTGGTAACAACTAGCACAAGTTCTAACTGGACTTTAACTCAGGGCTTCTGATTTGAAAAGATACTTCCCCTGGAAGGCAACTTTGTGTGGCTTCACTGCATTAAAAAATGGAATAGCTCAGACATACACAATGTCATAAAATATTTGACTGCCAGACTATCTGGTGTCAATACAGCTACACAAATGTGCTCACTTTGTGCTTTTGTATTAAAAAACAAACAAAACTGTGTTGATATCAATGCTTGTAAACAATTATTTGTGCTAGATTCATATAAATCAGCGATTAAAAAAATCGAAGTCAAAAAATCATAAAAAATCATAAATCAATGATTTTTTTGGAGTGATTTAAATCATGATTGAAATAAGTGATTTAAATCAAACAACCCTGGTAAAAACTGGTAGAAACTCAACAAATATGGATAAAATGCTGGAAAAACAGATACAATTCCATCATGACAATATATTGTAAATGTACTCACTAAACCCAAAACAATTAACATGTTTCAGTGGTTTATTGTGCAAATATACTAGTCAGGTTAAGTTAAGCACAGTTGTTGTTTTCTGGGAAAAACCCGTTTTTGTCAGAATGTTCAATAAAAACTAGTACAAATGTGTTTTGACAGCTTTTGCTATTCTGGCTGGCAAAATCTTGTTTGTAATAAATATATTAAATACAAATAAATTAACTATTATAGATCATTAAAAACATGTTGTTGAGAGTGAACATTTACACACAAAACATAGACTGGTTATGTTGACCTTTGTAGCACAAATGTCAAACATTTAAAATAAATTATCAAATTAATTAATTAAACATATCCTGACAACCAACATTTACACTCTCCCACTTTGTCATTAGGATTGAAATAAGTTATTTTCACGCATATTGGTGAAACAACCAAATAAAAACAATTAAAATGTAAAAAACTTGGCACATATAAAAGTC
Source organism: Lamellibrachia columna (assembly GCA_963662155.1). Classification (NCBI taxonomy): domain Eukaryota; kingdom Metazoa; phylum Annelida; class Polychaeta; order Sabellida; family Siboglinidae; genus Lamellibrachia; species Lamellibrachia columna. Next base: position 40,775,417 of record OY759275.1, read on the forward strand.
AGTCCCCTTAATTATTATTTATAGACAATATTTATTTTAATAAATCCAAAAAGACCTTAGATTTAACTCGGTATCAAAATCACCATTTAAATGTAAATTGATAAACACTTATGTTATATGTTTATAAAATGTGTTGCAGAAATCATCTTAGATTTAATTCAAGAAAAACACTGATTTTTGCAAAAGCTGTTTGTAGTGTTTTTTACTGAATTGCTAAAAGAAGTCACATCCACTTAACATTTGATCCTGTTTAAAGGTTCCCCCTCAATTCAATTCTTTCATTTGTCTAATTTCAAATTCATTAAAAAAAAATTCAAGCCTACCTAGTATCCACTACGACATGGTAGCTCTTTTGTGCTACTTTTGTATGTAGTTTTGTTCAATCCTCAGACAAACTATTAAATGCTTGATCTAGCATTTATTGAAGTGAAAATGGAAACGCTAAAAACTCACATATTTTGCCCTTGGTGAAATTTGATAACTTTATCTTGTGATCGGCAAGACGATGAAAGTTATATCCATGATCAGCCTTGACCTCATGAAGTTCTTACCGATTTGGATATCCACTATTTTCATCCTCACCAATCTAATGACTAAAGTAAATTCTTTCGATGATTTGAACAAAAATACACGCTTTTTATTAGACGGATATTACTTAAACTATTCACACACAGCATATTAGGACTTCAACGAATCAGAGTCACGATAGGCTAAAACAGCTGAGGATGCAGTTTGGGTAGACCAAGAGATCTATGAGTAGACGAAGTGGGGGTAGGACTTAGCCATGAAACCAAATGTGTGAAATGTGCATGCATCAAACCAAACCTAGATGACAGTAGGACCACTTAATAGGACAATGGTCATTGGTCAAACACCTAGGCTAGAGCAAGATACTAATGATCAATGTTGATGAACAATGAACACTAGGTACAGTTATTCAGGTCAAGCCAGGTGAGCTTATCTCTGGATAACATTTTGCCAAACATGTAACGACCATATATATTTAATTATATATAACTGAGCACTGCACATGCAGACAATAAATGTACACAGAAGCAAAGGGTTGGAGATGTTATTTTTTTTGTTTTTACAGGTTAAATTTAGGAAATAATTGATGCAGCACGTCATACTATCACACATCAGTACATTTAATTTTGATGTAGCATTTCGCAGTGTTTGTTTGCCAATGCAGGTGACAAAAGTTGTAAAATTCATGTTAGAAGATGCATACACACTGTATATATAATTTTATCATAAATTACAAGCAGGTTATCTGCCTACGATACTTTAATTATACAGTGTATTCTTGACAGTAACTTCTGCTTCGCACAGACTATGGGCAGGTACTTCATACAATATCATGTGTACAGATCATGACTGTATGTACGGGCATATCCATACTTACTTCTTTAAAAAAATAGTACGGACCAAAGTCTGAACCTTTAATTATAAATCATGTTATATAGTGTAAACTGCAAATCATATCTATTCTAACATACTGACTGCCCAAAAATATGTGAACGTCTGACCCCAATAAACTCATACATATGTAGGTATTTGAAATTGTTGACAGTTATTCACAAATGTACAAAAGGCAAGATTGATATTCATAATTATATACAAAGAATTGGATTTGTTAAAATGCATCTGGGTAGTCAAAATTTTAGAATAGGTGTAGTTTATACCGTGTAACTACTGTAATGCATCTTTATGATAAAAAAGGACCAGATTATCTACCGTTAATGTACAGGCCAATTGGTGATATTTTTTCAGGTGCAGAAATGTTTCCCTGCTGCACCAGGTTGCCCTATAAATATGCTACGATCAATATGCCTAGATTACTGAGGTCAAGTTCCAGACATGGTTTAACTAGTAATGGTATTCTAACCAGGAACAGCAGAGTATGAGTGTATTTAGTATCATAAACACAAACTTCATACCATTATCTGCTCAAGGCAGCTAAATACTTGCACTAAAGTTACAGACTATTCTGTCAGTTTTCACATCTCAGGAAAGAAAAAAAATTATTTCTCCATCCCAACAGACAAATATCTGTGTTATTAATGTGTTTGTTTACCCACTTCAATTTCTGGAGTTATCACAAGTTTTCTTCTATATGTGAATATATAAATGATACTCCTTCCACTAAGATGATGTATATTTTAATCGGTTTGTGCCTCGTGCCCATTTGTAATCTCAACCTCTTCAAAATTAGTTTAATACAACAAATTACAAAGCACATTATTCATTATTGTAGCACAGTTAATCATCAGACTGTTATAAAGTGTTGAAACAAATCTTATGAAATATAACCGCAGCAGTTTTGAGATGTATGAGTAGTCGTCTAATAAGTAACCAACTTGATTATAATAAACACCTGACAAATCCAGTAGAAGCCTTACTTCGTTGCATTAAGTCCTTGTTCTGCACCAATGGTACATACACCGAGCCCAGTAGAAGCCTTACTTCATTGCATTAAGTCCTTGTTCTGCACTAATGGTACATACACCGAGCCCTGTAGAAGCCTTACTTCATTGCATTAAGTCCTTGTTCTGCACTAATGGTACATACACCGAGCCCAGTAGAAGCCTTACTTCATTGCATTAAGTCCTTGTTCTGCACTAATGGTACATACACTGAGCCCAGTAGAAGCCTTACTTCATTTCATTAAGTCCTTGTTCTGCACTAATGGTACATACACCGAGCCCTGTAGAAGCCTTACTTCATTGCATTAAGTCCTTATTCTGCACTAATGGTACATACACCGAGCCCTGTTGGAGATATAGTAATAGTGCAGATATAAAACAGTGAAGATGGTTTACAAAAAATGGTCAGAAAGAGGAACAATAATCCCACATCTACAAGATGTTGACTGGTGTAGTTTACCAAGGAATGGTCAGGGGCGGCCTCGGGCATTGTTAATATTAGCCACTAGAACTGCCTTAGATTTTTAACCATCTGCTGAAAAAGAATACATTTTTTATGTCCTGTTTGGTTTCGATTTTAAATAAATAAAGCATATGGTTGTACCGGGACATCTTATTGATGTTTAGGTGAAATAAAAAACAAGTGATTGCACAGACTTGTTTAAAAGCACAGTGAAGTTACATCAATCAATGGCCAGTGATAGCCCATATTATTTTTTTTTCTTCAAATGCACTCTAATTTTGTCAAACTGTATTATGGTATCCATTTTCCAACATAATAAACACCTGAAAAAAGTATAATAAATCTTTAATTAGGTTAATTAAAAAAGGCCTCCTTGACATATCATGAATATTGTTTGCAATTTTTTTATTTCTTTACAACTTTCCCAACCACTTTTTTGGCATTTGGTCAAAAACCACATACCAGATATTTAATCGATTGGATACAAAATGTTGCATTAAGTCAATAGCATGCTTACATTACTATTACTAAATAAACCACTTTGCCTTTGGTTGCATTTGATTTGGACCATGGTCAAAGGCTGTACCTGTCTGATATATTTAATGATGGTTATATTAAATTTGTTAAGTATATAGTTATTATTGTGTTACATTAATTAACATTTTATTTTCAATGCACTAAGTTAGCTATTAACTAAAATTTATATTGATGGGCAAACATGCATATAGCCAATATAGGCCATAGCAAACTGACTGTTTCCTCAAATGCCAGGAGTGCAAGCACTTGTTCACACTAAAAACAATGTCTGACTTGCTAAGCAACTAATGATTAACATAATTCATTAACATAATTTATTCATTTAACCCAACAGGAACAGTGACGGCGCTTTCCAAAACGAGCCCAGGGCCAGGATAGAGGTCACGTTTGCCTTTTTACAATTTATGTAATCCTGCCCCAGCAAACTAGGACAACCCAATTAACTGATTAATGCCGTCTTATCCATGTATTTTCTAAACAAACGCATTAGTTTAAGCGAGAAATTCGTCAGGGGTCAGAAGAACAACAACGAAAAGAGGTGAAGTCAATCTGGGGTTACGGAGAGGTCATGAACGCGCAGCCATGTGAATGAAATAATTCCCAAACAACATGCCATGTGACGGCTGCATCTTTTTGATTAATAACATTATTAATAACACGATATATTACTGTTAGTCTACACCTGCTCACAACACCAACGACAACGGATTATACTGCATAGCGAAAGAAGGTCATCATGGTTTTTTAGCTGAAAAATCTGATATTTTCTTCGATAATGCCGGGCGGAATGACAACTTTCGAACTAGCCATCATCGAGTCGTGGGACATGAAAGCAGACTGTGCAAATTGTATAAGCTCTAGAACGGTATATTAAGCAAAGTGCATGCATGACAGTTTAGTGCATCTCATACTTAGATTACATCAGAGAGAAAATTTAAAACTTACCGATAAATAGCGAAATTCTAGCAATAAAACTGCAGACACCCGAAGAAAAGGTCAGAGTTCGTGACCTACACTAAAATAGCGTCAAAAATAGCTTCTTTCTGATTGGCTGTTGATGATCTAATGATTATCATTTTCTCGCGTGGTTCTCGCTTGAACGCATCTATTTATTTCCATGTGTATTTTAAGGTATTTCGTTAATATACTAAGCCATTATCGGGAAAGAACACTTGTGCGCTACATGAAATCTCATAGTACATCCTATTCTGTAAAATGTCCCTATCCGATATCAAAGTTATGACCGAAATATTCGCTAGATGGCAGCATTGAGTAAAGCGTGTACGTGGCGCCATTTGGATTTAGCATCACCGGAGGGGCCGGGCGATGTGGGCACGGACCACAGACAGTTTTCCCTTAGGCGATAGTGCCCTGCACGGGCCGGGCCTATACTAAATTTTGCGGACCGGGTCGGGCCTGGGCCTATATTTTGCGGGCCCGCCCGGGCCTGGGCTGAATAAATATTAAATACATCGGGCTTAGGCCGGGCCTGGGCCTAGTGTGAGCGGGCCGCGCCTGGGTTGGGCCTGAACCTAATAAAAATATTAATACAAAAGCCAGATTATTTATGTTTAGTTTAGACATATTTGCAGAGGCAATCAAGCCATTATTAACCATCAACTCATCACCCTTTGACCCTACCAGTGGACATTCTATTGAAAGTCTTCCCTCCAAATTTTGCCTGCCTGAATGACCTGCCCACTGGCCACTGCCCACTTCCGAGTGCCCACCCTAACTGGTAGTTGGTATTTTTCAATTGTGTTAACTAGTGTCCACTGTTTAGTATCTACAGTTTCCCCAGTACTGATTCATTATTATTTGTACTAATTCACACATGTCTGAACCTGATCTGTCTCAGGCTAGTGACTGCAGACCTGGTGGAAATGCCACTGGGTGTCAGTGCCAGTACTTGACATTCAATTGAAATATCAATTAATACCAAATTAACTGCCCCTACTGGTAACATTAATTAATTAGATTAAGTTAACTTAGTTGAGCTCATTTAATTAACAACTTAAATTGCGCAGGCCCGCTGGAAATGCCACTGGGTGTCAGTGCCAGTGGGTGACATTTAATACTTAGTAATGACAATAAAAAGTTTATTAGTTTTCTTCAGGGTAGTTGTCTGTTTGAAGCAGTTGGTGGTGCTGGATTTCTAGAACTCGTCCAGCACACTATGGACAATAGACAGCAGACTAGTAGACATTATACAATGTTCATATATTATTTTTCTTATGTTATTTAATAACACAATAAGTATGTATTACAGTTTATTTGTGTTTTGTTTTTATTATAAGATAATAGGTTTATCTTTCCTAAATTTAGCGAGCCGCAGGCAGCAGGCTTACCCGTTTTTGGCCCGCTGGTATGGGCCGGGCCTGGGCCTCAAACGTGCGGGACAGGCCGGGCCGGGGACAAACATTAATGGTCTGGACTGGGCCTGGGCCTAAATTCTAGTTTGTGGGCCTGGGCCGGGCTTGACAAATTTTTGCAGGCCTGGATTCTAACTGCTAATTGCGGGCCGGGCTTGGGCTGAAATTATAGGCCCGTGCAGGGCACCAATAGGCGACCATTATAATGTTCTTATGCCTACATTGAAAATTTTTCCTACACTTTTTAAAGGTATACCAGCTGACAAATGGCGTCATTTCAAAGCTAAGATGCTACTGTGCACAAAAAATCACTTCCACTCACTCATCCACGCAATTTCTGTTCTTACAAATACACCCGAACTGCACAATTAATTTTTTCATTGGGACTCTATCTATGTAATGGCGGATGGAACATTTTATAGTCCTATGCACCCATACACGAAACAGCGATCCTGATAAATATATACAAATACAAGCACGCATCAACACATATGCATACTCTTTCTATCCTAGAGTCATAAAAGCTTGGAATCTACTCCCCATTGAAATAATAAGTCTCCCCTCCATTCACCCCTTCCAACTAGCTGTGAGCACCTTCTATCTTGCCCCTCCAGCTCACCTCATTCGTCTATAAGGAGGATATTTGATTTTAATGGCTTCCTTGTCCACTTGCCATCTGGGCCTTTGGCTTGGATGGCAAATCTTGTTAAATCTTGTTAATTAACTTTTTAATTGCACTATTTTTGTTCCAAATTTATTATTTCCCACATTTATATGCACCTTTTTCATGCGCACCAAGCACCACACTCCTATGTTAGCCACATAAGGGGCTGTTTGGAGTAAGAAAATTTAAACTGAAAAATGGATTCTGACTGTGGTCCGTGCCTGGGTACTCAATACATTGACATGATGTGACATAAGTGCAATTGAACAGGCATATCCACAGGTTTGTTTGCAGAAGCTATTGGGTGTGGAATAGTGCATTTTTTGAGAGTTTAACAGGCGGAGGGATTTATTGGAATTGTTCTGCTATGGGCCACGTCGGCGCATGACTACATGAATATTTTTGTAAACATCGCATGTGGGGGCTTTTTAAAAGAGCTGGAGATATGTGATTTTGACAAAACTTGGTCAGCATATAAATCATGGCAGTTGCTGTGAAACAAATTCAGAATTATTGATGGTCAAGTTTTCTTATAATCACGCGAAACGTCAACATGGCCACCAATGCAATTTTGCACTGTGGTCTGACCTCTTAGCTAACTGACTCCCAAATGCATTTTAGGCAGTTGTCAAAATATATCCCCTTCAAGTTGAGTGGATTAAAAAATACACCATTTTGAGATGATAGGTCACATTCGACAAGTTAGATGAAATTAGACCCTTTTGATAGATTAAAACCAAATATATACAATTTAAAGGTAATGCATCTGTTGCTCATGTAATAATATATTGTTCTTGGTACTAGAATAAAAAAAATTCAATTGTGCTGCCTGCCAAAATACGCTTAATAAACCAGATACATATGTTTGCATTTTTACTGTATCGACCCGATTTGTGTTTATGGCACGAAACCACAGGAGTGAGCTAGACGAAGCTTGTTTTTCCGAACGTTAATAATATGCGTATTACGTGATCGTGGGATCGACACGCGCACACCCGCGACTTGCTCGAAGTTTGTTGATACTCGGGAAACATGGCTGACAGTGACAGGCGAGTTTTATGTACACCGTTGCGGTCTGCGGCGAAGAGGAGGAAAGGGAGTTGGATATAAGACGAGATTGGCCACACAAGTGGCACTGAAAGACCAAAAGGCACATTGAGATTGCCTGAAGACTATCTTAAAACTGAAAGACAGTGAAGTTGTTTCATGATATGTGATATAAAAAATAATATATGTGATATAGTATGATTCATTTATATTAATCATATATTAATATTAACTAAAGTTATGTAAAGTTCCTCTGAAGTGAGAGATTAGACCAGCTTCTGTCTGCTTCATCATCATGTCCATTATTGTCAGCATGACGCTTCGCATGCTTGATTTCCTGGTCAAAACACATACCATTAATTACCAAATCAGTGTGATTTGATACCCCAATTGCGTCAACTGCATTTTAGTGCCCCCCACCACCAGTTTCATCTTCGTCATCATCACCATCTCCATCACCACCACTACCACCACTGCCACCATCACCACCACCCCCACTTCCATCGACGACCAGAACACTATAAGAGTTTCATGTGTCAAACTACATATTTGCACCTGATTCTTCTTGGAGTTCTAGAAGCTCTGTCTGAGCAACACCATTGTCGTCAGGTATATAGGTGTCACTGGGGCAGTAAATAGGTTCTTTAGAAACCGAAATGTTTGACTTGATATCTCCAGGAAGTGTCTTGTGAATTCCACCCCCAAAGCTTCCAGGTACACAAAGATCAAACTATGTGTTGTGTCATCACATACTTCTACAACTTCTAATAATGTTTCCAACATTGTGAAGTTGTCTAAGCCAATTTTGCGCCTCCAGTTTTTTTTGGTAATGTTCATGTCTGAATGTTTTAAGTTATATAATGATTTGTCTTATTTGTATTAAGGTATGTGATATAAATGTTGCTATTTTATATTCATTTACCTATTCATAATTGCCATACGTTTTTTGTAATGAAAGAACGTACTTTTTAAAAGCATGCAATGTTACGTTGGCGCACCATACCAACTGGCTTAATCATGTGATCTCTAGGCGGCGTTTCGAAGAGGTCCTTGGCCTCTTGCAGACAGTTCGTATATCAGGACAGTTGTCGGGTCAGGCAGTGTGTTAAGTCGCGCTTGAATGAACATAAAGATATCGACACGTATTTAATTACAATCTTACTAGGATATAAAATAATCATAAATCGTTGGTAGCGGTTTGATGTTAACTGCCTAAAGTGTAAAAAAATAGTCTAGAATTACTGCTAGCGCTGCGGCTACCACGGCACTGCCACTGGTACCAGTTCAGTTGTCGTTGACGATCGAGGAAGTACACCAGATTATAGAAACGACAAACGTGGCGTCTCGGGCTTTTCGACTAGTTGTCGGAAAACTAGCAACGTGTACGACCTAAGTCAGGTAAGCTGGATTTATTTGAACTTCACAGCACACACAGTTTCTTCCGGTTAGGTGCACAATGTCAACAACACAGAAAATTAAGGCTAGTAGCAACAGCCAGATAGAAAAACATTGTAGGGCGATTGACTTTGCCTATATACTAACAGGCAATTTCAACCAAGGCGTCTTTTACCCAGAGTAGCCCTGGGACAGAATTACGTTTTCTCGTCGAGCACTGCACACTGACTGTCACTAGTCACAATGCCTTCAGCCTTGGAAGCCCCTGCAGCAGGGGTGGGTCCAATTATGTAATTGTAATTGATTACAGCAAAATTGTGTAATTGTAATTGATTATGGTTTCGAAATTTTGCTGTAATTGTAATTGTTATATTTTGTATAATTGAAAATGTATTTCAATTACAATCAATTACAGTACGTTTCATATCACAAACTACCTGAACGAATTGTCAATAAAAATATCATTTAAGTCTCACATGAGTTGAAAATCAAGACTAATAATAACACCTGCTTATATATTTATATTTAAGTTACAGTATTCACTGTCTGGTGGGTACTGGTCAGTGGTGCTAGTGGTGGGTAGCCTTAGCAATTAGCCTTTTCAGTAAGTTGGTAACAGCCAGGAAGCAATAAACAATTGTCAGATAAAGGCTAAACTGGTATTCGAACAACATGGAAAGACCTGTAGCCTGATATTGCTTCAGAAAATATCAGCTCAGTGAAACATTGCAGAGTTAGCAAGCCAAAAATTTAAGAAATGCACACGGATAAATGTCTGCATTGGAATATGTCCTGTAGGATTATGTCTGGATATTGCATCGTATTTTTATATAATAAAAATATATTTTAAACGGCTATCTTTTATTTAGTATAATTCGAAGTCACAATTCAACAAAATGTACAAACATTACCATTATATTTGTTTATCAATTGTGTACAAAATATTGAAATTCAGCAAAACGCACAAAATACATAATTAACAAATGCTGAATATATTTGGTTCCACATAACGTAATTGAAATTGAAACAGTGTAATTGTAATTGATTTGGAAAATTATGACTGTAATTGTAATTGAAATAAAAAAATTAATGTAATTGCAATTGTAATTGATATAATTTTGTGTAATTGGACCCAGCCCTGCCCTGCAGTACTCTTAATACAACAACATGCATATGGTAAGTGTTACATACATGGAACTTTATTTTTTCTGGAATTACGGAAATGAGTGAAAATGACCAACACACAGGTCCAAAACAAGATACTGGCGAAAATGTAGCAATTTCTAGTGCTCCAATCACAAAACTAAAAAATAAGGGGACACGGAGAGGTAGCAAAAACTCTGAATCGGGAAGCGATGTTAGAGAAGCTTGAAAATGCGAAGACTGCGAGAAAATCTTTAAAAGTGAGAAAGACAGAATGCTCGAGTGCGAGTAGTGCGGAAACCGATACTGCATTAAATGCTTGCAATTTAAACCTGGCGAATATGAGGCAGCAGGAAGCCATTGGCTTATTGAGAGTCCAACAATTTTCTCATCTATGTGTAGCCCGCCCTTATCAGATATCTGTCAATTCTATTTTTAAACATATTCACACTACTAGCCTTAACACAATCATTTGGCAGTTTGTTCCATTCATTTATCACCCTCTGTGAGAAAGAGTACTTTCTCATGTCCAACCTACACTGCTCCTTAACTAATGCTGCTTTGTGTCCTCTGGTTCTACTGCCTTCTTTAAGTTTGAAGAACATATTCCTATCAACATCCTCATAACCGTTCACTATTTTAACACTTCTACTTGGTCTCCTCTTAGTCTCCTGGTCTCTAGTGTTGTCAAACCACATTGTAATAAGCGGCTTTTGTAACTAAGGTCTCAATTCTGGAATCATTTTTGTTGCTCTTCGTTGTATTCTTTCTAGCTTGTTTACTTACTTAGGTTTACTTAGGTTCTTCCTGACCATAGGTAGAACTCCTCAGTACTCCAATGTCTATGTAGACGGTTTTTAAATGAGTTGACACGTGGGGCAGTTACAACTACTTCCGGTAGATAATTCCATAATCTGGTAACTCTAAGTGAGAAGCTTTCTTTTCTAACATTTGTACAAGCACGTTCTATAAACAATTTCAAACTACGACCCCTTGTTCCTTCCCTTGTATCACTGTCTTTGTGCAGCTTGACAATGTTAGATACATCACTGTCATATTTCCCATGGAACAGTTTATATACCTCAATCATATCACCACGAGTTCGTCTATATGCAAGTGTAGGAAGTTTCAATCTCTGAAGTCTTTCCTCGTAAGGAATATTCTTCATACCAGGAAGCTGTTTTGTTGCGCGTCTTTGCACATTTTCGATGGCATCTTTGTATTTCTGTTTATAAGGAGACCATATTGATATTGCATAATCTAGATGACTCCTAACTAAAGCTTTATATAATGACACAAAATTATGTTGATTTAGGGTTGTAAAGGACCTTCTAATAACTGCCATGATACTATTTGCTTTGTTTATTTTTTGGTTGATGTGTTTATCAAATTCTAGGTTTTAATCAATTATAACCCCAATGTCTTTTTGTTCTTCTATTCCTCCTAATTCATGGGCAGTATTATCTATCTTCAGGTTGTATGCATACTCTTGCTGTATTGTTTTCCCTACGTGCATTAAATTACATTTATCTGGGTGGAACCTTAATAACCATTTACTTGACCAAGATGTTAAATAATCTAAGTCGTTCTGTAGTGTATGCTGGTCATGTGGACTAGTAATCGTTTTTAAAATCTTTGTATCATCCGCAAACATATATACATTTGAAACTATATTCTCAGGAAGATCATTTATGTATAAAACAAATAGGATCGGTCCTAATACACTGCCCTGTGGAATACCACTTGTTATATTTGCCCACTCTGAATTTGTACCATTTACATTGACCTGCTGTACCCGGTCAGACAAGAACGCCTGGATCCATCTTAGTGTGTAATACTCTATACCATACGATTTAAGTTTGCCTATCAATCTTTTGTGAGGGACGGTGTCAAATGCTTTCATGAAGTCCAAATATACAACGTCTACAGATTCCCCTCTATCTAAAGCTTTGGTCCATGAATCAATAACATTTAATAATTGGAGTACCGTAGATCGACCTTTAATAAAACCAAATTGTTGCATACTAAATAATTTATTCATAATCATGATTGACAATATGATCTTTGACACATTGTTCCATACATTTACATATTATACTTGTTAAGCTGACTGGTCTATAATTTCCTGCGTTTTTTCGATTACCTTTCTTAAATATGACTGAGACCCTTCCCTGTTTCCATTCCTTTGGTAGTTCACCCACAGCTAGTGAATTATTAAATAGCCTAGCTAGTGGTTTATATAGATGATTAGATAGCTCTTTCAACAACCTAGGATGAACACCATCTGGCCCTACCGATTTACACAGATTAAGGTTATCAAGTCTTTTTTTAATAATTTCCTCATCAATAGTCAATTCTTCCATGTTGTGCCTTAACTTCACTGGTGGAATATGAGGGATATCACCATCTGGCTCTATAGTAAAAACACTTGAAAAAAACATTCCTAAGACATCTGCCTTTTCCCTATCAGAATCTGTGAGTCTAGATTTAGGATCTTTAGGGTCTGTGTTCAGATCTGAAACACCTTCCCGATTCTTGGTTTTGGAGTTCAGATATTTCCATACTGCTTTTGGGTTTGTCTTAGATTCTGTTGCTAGCTTCATCTCAAATTCCTTCTGTATCCTCCTCGTTAATTTACGGACTTGATTTCTAGCCCTACAATATTCAGTATAGTATTTTCCTTCTTTTGTCTCCATATAACGTTTCCATAAAGTGTGTTTTTTCTTAATTTTCTTTACTGATTCCTTGTTTAGGGGTTAATATTACAAGTCGATGAGGGATGAATTCATCCTCTATCTTTTTAATATATTCTTTAAAACCTAGCCATTGATGGTTTATAGGGCTCGTGCTAAGTATCTCGCCCCAGTCTGTGTGGTCTAGTTTCGTCTTCATACTATTATAATCCCCTTGGTCGTAATAATATTTAAGTCGTGTATGGCTTGCTATTTCTGCATAGCACCTAAATGTAATGATGAGGACAGAGTGATCAGTCTTACCAAGTGGGCTTTCATACACTATATCATCTATCATACCTTTTTCATTGGTGAAAACTAAATCAAGAATGTTCGATTTATTTCCTAATCGCCCCCTTGTTGGGAGTGTGACATGTTGGAAGAGGAAATTATTCCTTCTTTAAATGTAGAGTCTGGGCTATTAGTATTCTCTGAGAGTGTGTACCAGTTTTGCCAGTCTATGTTGGGGTAGTTAAAATCTCCAAGCAAGAGAAGATGTGAGTGTTTATAGCGCATTACCTCACTAATCAGTTCATTTAATTGTTCATTATTGGTGCCAGAGCTGCCCGGGCTTTTATATACACATCCTATCAGAAAAGTGTCTTTTTTGTTTAATTTTATCTCAACCTATATCGATTCTTGAAAGTTGGTTCCTAAAGATACGAAGGGTTTTGCGTTTAGTGTTTTGTGGGTATATATACAAACACCTCGTCCTTGCTTATCGATGTTATGGTATAAATCATAGTCACTCAAACCCAGTTCAGCTGTGTTTAATAGAAATTTCTGGTTTTTCGGTTTAACCTCAGTGATTGCAATCCCCATACACGTATGTGATTCGACTCGAGCTTTGAACTCAGTAAATTTATTGATTAGACTATCAGCGTTGGTGTAGAAACATTTTAACTGTTTATGTGTATAATTTGTATTTACAGTGTTTTTCTGGTTAGATGATCTTTCTTGTCTTACTCCTCGTCCCTTCGAGGTTTAAATCTTACAATTTTTCTGGCCCATGGTGGGCCTCTCACCCTGTACAACCATTTCCCCTCATCCTTTATCTCTTTTGTCCTGGCCTCCTCTAGGAGTTTCCTTCCTTCCTCTCTTTCTTTTTTTGTTAAGTCGTGCTGGATGCTGAGACATTTATATTTGTCCTCTGCATCTCTTAAGTTTGATAGTCGTTTGAACAATTCCATCTTTTTGTTAGTGTCTTTCATTACTACGTTGAGAGGTCTGGGTTTTTGCTCAGTATCACCCGTATCTCCGTCTGTTTGTTTTTTACCTAGCCTGATAACTTTGGTTATCTCATCTTTTACGTCTAGGTTCAGATTGCACACCTCATTACACAACCCTTCAACAAACTCCATATCTATCCTCACCCTCTCTTCCTTTAGGTTTGTTTTTTGTTCTGGGGCATTGAATATAAGAAAATTTGTTTCCCTATTTTTTCTTTCATTGATTTCTCTTACTGTTTCCTCCACAACAATTCCACTATTTCGGGTGGTTAGTAGGTTCCTGCTTTCATCATCATTTGGTTTGCATGTATGTAATGCATCCATTTCCTGCCTTACGATTTCTTTTACTTCTTTACTATCGCATTTACCATCCAGTTTTTTCTCTATGGCCTCAAATCTCGTGTTCATAGTTTTGAAATACACCTTGCATCTCTCTTCGATAACTTTATATTTTTTTTAATTTTTGGTTTGCATTTTAAGCAAAACCACATGCATCCGGGTTCCCCATTGCCTCGTATTCGCCAGGTTTAAATTTCAAGCATTTAATGCAGTATCGGTTTTCGCAGTACTCGCACTCGAGCATTCTGTCTTTCTAACTTTTAAAGATTTTTTTGCAGTCTTCACATTTTCAAGCTTCTCTAACATCGCTTCCCGATTCAGAGTTTTTGCTACCTCTCCGTGTCCCCTTATTTTTTAGTTTTGTGATTGGAGCGCTAGAAATTGCTACATTTTCGCCAATATCTTGTTTTAGACCACTGTGTTGGTCATTTTCACTCATTTCCGTAATTCCAGAAAAAAATCAAGTTCCATGTAACACTTACCATATGCGTGCTGTTGTACTAAGAGTACGTGCAGGAGTTTTGAAGGCATTGTGACTAGTGTCAGTGTGCCGTGCTCGACGAGAAACGTAATTCTGTCCCAGGGCTACTCTGGGTAAAAGACACCTTGGGCTTGGTTGAAATTGTCTGTTAGTATATAGATGACTCAGGTTGGGAGGTGCACGTTATTACTAAATTTTGTCTAGCCATAATTATTTACATTGTGCACCTAACCGGAAGAATGAAAATTTTGGCTGGAAATTTCGAATGGGTCGATGTATAGTTTAAGATTGGATTTATATCGCATCAGCTCAGAATTTACATCTAAACATCACGGTGTGATAATCAATATGCTACTAGAATAATATGATTAGGATGAAAAACACCCTTTCTCCACTGTAAACAGCCAAAAATCAACTAAACAGTGGAGCTCATATGTAATCAGACATCGTAACCGGAAGCTGCCTCGCTATGTCCTTTTTACGATACAGCCTCCATGCTTGAATGCAATATTCCAAATGTGGTCTAACTATTGCTTTGTATAGGGGTACAATTAGCTGTTTTTACTTATACGTGATAGTTCTCCTAATTAGCCCTAGAATTTGATTTCCTTTCGAAGCAGCAATCCCACATTGCTCTGAAACTTTCATGTCAGCACTAAATGTTACTCCTAAGTCCTTTTCTTGTGTGGTTCTACCAAGAACAGCATCCCCCATTTTATATTCTTCTTCCATGTCGTATGTCTATGCATTTACACTTCCCAAAATTGAATAACATTTGCCATTTTTCTGACCATTTAACTAATTTATCTAGATCATTCTGTAAACTTTGTTTATCTGTATCATTAGTAGCCTTTCTGAATACTTTTGTGTCTGCAAATTTCAAATAACTCCCCCTCCCCTTCTTCCTATTCGATCTCGCCTAAACATTACGTATTCTGTCAATCGTAATTCAGCATCTGTTATGTCTGTGTTGGCCCATGATTCGGTAATACCAATTATGTGAGGGTCACTATCATCTACCATAATGTTTAATTCGTTTTTCTTATTTACTATACTCCTAGCATTTAAACATATGCATCTATAACCTGCTTCAGACATGTTTTTCAGACATTTTGTTATTGGTTTGTCTATATTAGTGACCTCTTGTCCTGCTTGAGGCATCTCTAAGTAACCCCAATGTGCTTCTAGTTTAAACAATGTTTACTACCAAAAATATTCGTTATGCTACCCATGTCACTGTCTACTGTTGCTGTGAGTCCATCCGCAAATACTGCTGCCCCCTTTCCATTTAGGTGAAGGCCATCCTTCATGTACATATCAGCCCTTCCAATAAAACGTCCCCACAAATCCAACTTCCTCATCCCTACATAGCTTCTGGACTATGAGGAAAGACTTGAGAGATTGAAACTTCCTACACTTGCCTATAGACGAACTCGTGGTGATATGATTGAGGTATACAAACTGCTCCATGGGAAATATGACAGTGATGTATCTAACATTGTCAAGCTGCACAAAGACAGTGATACAAGGGAAGGAACAAGGGGTCATAGTTTGAAATTGTTTATAGAACGAGCTTGTACAAATGTTAGAAAAGAAAGCTTCTCACTTAGAGTTACCAGATTATGGAATGATTTACCGGAAGTAGTTGTAACTGCCCCAAGTGTCAACTCATTTAAAAACCGTCTAGATAGACATTGGAGTACTGAGGAGTTTCTCTACAACTACAAAGCTGCCTTGCCAGGAAGTCGTAGAGCATTCTAAGGGAAAGTTGAAGATCTGACCACCGAGGCCACCGCCCTCGGTCAGGAAGAACCTAAGTAAACAGTTTATTTTATTAATTATCTTACTGTCTATGACTATGTTAACCTCATCTAATTGAGGGCTGTTATGTAGGGTCAAGGTGCGCAGCGGGTAAAAATGTACGAAGTCGCCTATAGTCCGGTTGCCAGCTATACAAAATAGAGCTCCACCTGGAAGTAGGGGACATACAAAGTTTCTTTGTGGTTTCTGGTGCTTTAGGATGTACTGGTCCAGAAACTGCATGACGCCACTTTGGCATCATTGAGCAATTTTTTTACAACCTCATCGTCTGGGCCAAAACAATTGTCCTATAGATAGAAATGAATGCCGTTGACACCGCGTATCACATTTCCGAAGCACAACAAGTGAATTTGAAGTTTTATGAATAGCATAGTTCTGCTAATTTTATCATTATTGTTAATTAGGGAGAAACGACAGGTAACATTACTCATTCTCATCATTTCCACAGCGACTCATTCGCATCATCATATCGCCTAGTAACATGTTTGTTGGCATTTCTTCGACTTTGATACAACACTTATTTACCACATAGTTCTGCCATGTAAGTTTTTGTTGTTCTCTTGGGGTGTTCTGATTCTCAGCACATATGCATCTGTTTTTCTATCGTGCAGCATTATACAGCCAATATATTCAAGCTTCAACAAAAAAGACAGCATTCCCTGTGTCTTCAGAAATATACCTACACGTAATTAATTAAAATAGTGTGTATTTGTTTGGGCACCACTGTCCAGTTATTTCCCCTTATTCCTGCTTATTTTTTTTTATTTTGCCATGCATTTTATTACTGCCAGGAGAATAGCTGTTCAATATTAGGTCTGTACGTAGATGAATAGCAGCAGCCTATGATTAATAAGTGCACATTAATTATGCATCTTGACATTTTCACCACGGACCAGTTTTGCATTTGCGTTTCTGTTCTTCTCACAGTACATGAACGTCTCAGGAGACTAGGAACGGCAATCTGTCCCACACTCAAGCTCACTCCGGAGGTGAGTCTACCTGCCAGGGACTCAATCATGAAGAATACCCATAGCAAGAAAGCTTATTAAGCTAATCTGCACGGAAAACGACCATATGTATGTATGTACATATGTACATACGTACGTACATGCATACATATATGGTGGGGGAAGAGAACTGTGTGTGCAAAGATGAAGAAGCTGTTTGTGTAATTCGACAGACGTACATATGTGACCTGGGTCAATATTAATACAGTCGATCATATGTTTGAGACTTTCACCCAAATCATTTGGAGGATTACTTTATGTTCTAGCATGAATGACCTATTATAACAAGGTATAACAGTATGTGTGGAGTTGTGCGTCTGCAGCGTGGAAGTTACATATGAGGCACCAATGAATCCTACATCACTCCTTTCATCACAGTTTTGTAATATTACTGCCTTGAAACTGTTCATATTTGAGAAGATGATGGAGGCAACTAATGTACTATGAAAAGAACAGAAACGCAAAAATACATGGCAAAATATAAAGTAAAAATAAACAAAAATAAGGGCAAATAGCTGGACAGTGGTGTTTTCATGCCCAGTCGAATATATATTTAATTAATTATAATGTGTAGATATATTTCTGAAGACACAGGGAATGCTGTCTTTTCTGTTGAAGCTTGAATATATTGGCTGTATAATGTTGCACGATAGAAAACCAGATGCATGTGTGCTGAGAATGATAACACACCAATATACGACTGTAATAACAAAATGTGGACAATGCGTTGCAAAATGGACTAGCAAAGCGAAGGTTCTTTTATGATGCAAGATTATTTGGTAAGAATTAGACATGGAATGACCCAATGTACATCCACACACGGCATGGGATAAACCAACAAATCCACGTTTCAATAGGTTGATCTGCCAGGGGAACGTGTATTACTACCACCCTTGGATAGCAAGGATGGTGGTCACTGCCTGGGTGCATGTAATCCTCAGACTCACTGGTTCTTTTGTGTCCCTATTAACAAGATGGGATCGACATTAACATTTTCATCCAAGTCTCCATTGTTGAGAACTGGTCAGGTTTTTCTTCTTCCTGTTAGAGGGGTGAGTTCTTGAGAGGTGTTGTTTTTACACCGAACGTACAGGTCCAGATCTTGGACCCAGAACTCTGGCATGTGTTTAGTGGAGGTCTAAATGCTAACTCATGAAGCTACTTTATTTCTGTGAACTCGTGTCATCTGACGGTTTTTGTAAATTTTGTTTTGCTAATTACAAATCAACCGTTCAGTTTTATTTTTGGTGTCAGGTTTTTCAACATTGTCAGTGTAATTCAGTTGATTTCAATAGATTTTATTATAATTTTTTATTTGGGAAGGTAATACAAATATTTAATTGTTGATCTTGATTATTAGGAAATTGTTTACCGAGTATGTATTCTTACTCACTCCATGTGCTGCCACCTGCCAGCAAACGAGGCAGAGATCAGTCGACACACGAGGCAGAGATCAGTCGACACAGTCCACTACATAAAACACATTTCAAACAACTATGTACCTGTAGGGAAATAATTTAGTGCTGCTTTCATACATAACCAAACAAGCCACATTCATTTTATAATCAGCGAACTTCAGTCTTCGGGATCTATAGTGAAATTTCCTCTTCACCGATTTCAAGGCTGAGTGATGACAGAAGATTGAAAGTGCCACTCAGATCAGCAGTCTTTGCAATGCTCTGGTATCTTTTTGACCACCCATGAATATATAAATGGCTGGTAGCTCTGGCAATTAACCCAGTCCCTTCACTGAACCTCTTGCCAGTCACTCTCCCTGAAGTAGATACAATGAAAACACTAAATCTAAGTTTCACTGGGCGCGTGGCGTGTGAGGAATGTGTTTTTACCTGACAGTCTCAATCCTTGAGATAACATTCTGGTATGTAAACTAGGAAATGAAAGAACAGCTGGAGACACCCAGCCTGTGTTGCCCGGAGTTTAGAAGCAGCTGGCCTTACAAGATTGATATTTCTAATCACTATCTGGCTGTGTTTTACCCAATGGATAAGCCTATCTGTGAAGTGCCAAGATTTCTAAGTCAAGCCAGGTCAGACTACCAGCTTGATATAAACGCTGTTTCTGAAGAAAAAAAATTTGGTGTATGCTTATAAGAACAGATTCCTTGACATTTTCCAAGGCCCAATTTTTTCTCAAGTGTACTATATGCTTATTACTGGTAGATTGAATAAGGTATATGGGTAGGCCAACTGTCTTTGAAATAAAAAAAATTGCATGAACTGTTTCAAATGTATAAATTTGTCTTAGCTGTTTAAATAATAACATTTCAGTGTAATGTAAATCTTAATACTTATTCTTATTTTATACTTACCAAAATGTTATCTTTATTTTTCAGAGCAGGTGTAGACGATTTGTTGGCAAAAATGTTGCAACAGGCCAGAGAGAGTGCCACCTTGTGGCAGAGTTGGACATTGATGCTGTTCTTCGTCAACATTGCACTCAGTTGTGGAAGTGCGGCAGACATTTGGCAGACTTTGAGGTTGCCTGACGAACACATCCCTTATTTCTTCCACAACAACAAACACATCAAGTCACTATGTGACATGGACCCAAGCTGCCCGTACAAAGTAAGATATTTGGGAATTCTAATGAGAATGATAACAACATTTAAATGTTGTTGACCATTGGTCAGACTCATAGCATTTAACACAGAAAGCACTGGATACAATGTTTTATTTACTGAATGTTATTGTTTTTACAAAATGTTAGATCACTAGATCACGTATCCTCCCACATCTATGTCATTCATAGCTGTGTTGTTGCATCATAATAATTACCGTAAGATTTTTCAAATATTTAAATATGTTTGTTCCATGAGACGGCCTCAAAACACTGATTATGACACAGTGCAAAATTGGTTTTGTTGGGAGAGGGGGTTAACCGCTGTTTTATTGGGGGAGGATGTTAACAGCTGTATTGTTGGGGGAGGGGGTTAGCTGCTGTTTTGTTGGGAGAGTGGGTTAGCAGCTGTTTTGTTGGGAGGGGGGTGGTTAGCAGATGTTTTGTTAGGGGGGGGGGGAGGGTTAGCAGCTGTTTTGTTGGGGGAGGGGGTTAGCAGCTGTTTTGTTGGGGGAGGGGGTTAGCAGCTGTTTTGTTGGGAGAGGGGGTTAGCAGCTGTTTTGTTGGGAGAGGGGGTTAGCAGCTTTTTGTTGGGGGAGGGGGTTAGCAGCTGTTTTGTTGGGGGAGGTGGTTAGCAGCTGTTTTGTTGGGAGAGGGGGTTAGCAGCTGTTTTGTTGGGGGAGGGGGTTAGCAGCTGTTTTGTTGGGGGAGGGGGTTAGCAGCTGTTTTGTTGGGAGGGGGGTGGTTAGCAGATGTTTTGTTGGGGGGGAGGGTTAGCAGCTGTTTTGTTGGGGGAGGGGGTTAGCAACTGTTTTGTTGGGAGAGGGGGTTAGCAGCTGTTTTGTTGGGAGGGGGGTTAGCAGCTGTTTTGTTGGGAGAGGGGGATAGCAGCTGTTTTGTTGGGAGAGGGGGTTAGCAGCTGTTTTGTTGGGAGAGGGAGTTAGCAGCTGTTTTGTTGGGAAAGGGGGTTAGCAGCTGTTTTGTTTGGAGAGGGGATTAGCAGCTGTATTGTTGGGGGAGGGGGTTAGCAGCTGTTTTGTTTGGAGAGGAGGTTACCAGCTGTTTTGTTGGGAGAGGGGGTTACCAGCTGTTTTGTTGGGAGAGGGGGTTAGCAGCTGTTTTGTTGGGAGAGGGGGTTAGCAACTGTTTTATTGGGAGAGGTGGTTAGCAGCTGTTTTGTTGGGAGAGGGGGTTAGCAGCTGTTTTGTTGGGGGAGGGGGTTAGCAGCTGTTTTGTTGGGAGAGGGGGATAGCAGCTGTTTTGTTGGGGGAGGGGGTTAGCAGCTGTTTTGTTGGGAGAGGGGGTTAGCAGCTGTTTTGTTGGGAGAGGGGGTTAGCAGCTGTTTTGTTGGGAGAGGGAGTTAGCAGCTGTTTTGTTGGGAAAGGGGGTTAGCAGATGTTTTGTTGGGAGAGGGGATTAGCAGCTGTTTTGTTGGGGGAGGGGGTTAGCAGCTGTTTTGTTGGGAGAGGGGGTTACCAGCTGTTTTGTTGGGAGAGGGGGTTACCAGCTGTTTTGTTGGGAGAAGGGGTTAGCAGCTGTTTTGTTGGGAGAGGGGATTAGCAGCTGTTTTGTTGGGAGAAGGGGTTAGCAGCTGTTTTGTTGGGAGAAGGGGTTAGCAGCTGTTTTGTTGGGAGAGGGGATTAGCAGCTGTTTTGTTGGGAGGGGGGTTAGCAGCTGTTTTGTTGGGAAAGGGGGTTAGCAGCTGTTTTGTTGGGAGAGGGGGATAGCAGCTGTTTTGTTGGGAGAGGGGGTTAGCAGCTGTTTTGTTGGGAGAGGGAGTTAGCAGCTGTTTTGTTGGGAAAGGGGGTTAGCAGCTGTTTTGTTTGGAGAGGGGATTAGCAGCTGTATTGTTGGGGGAGGGGGTTAGCAGCTGTTTTGTTGGGAAAGGGGGTTAGCAGCTGTTTTGTTTGGAGAGGGGATTAGCAGCTGTTTTGTTGGGAGAGGGGGTTAGCAGCTATTTTGTTGGGAGAAGGGGTTAGCAGCTGTTTTGTTGGGAGAGGGGATTAGCAGCTGTTTTGTTGGGAGGGGGGTTAGCAGCTATTTTGTTGGGAGAAGGGGTTAGCAGCTGTTTTGTTGGGAGAAGGGGTTAGCAGCTGTTTTGTTGGGAGAGGGGGATAGCAGCTGTTTTGTTGGGAGAGGGGGTTAGCAGCTGTTTTGTTGGGAGAGGGGGTTATCAGCTATTTTGTTGGGAGAGGGAGTTAGCAGCTGTTTTGTTGGGAGAGGGAGTTAGCAGCTGTTTTGTTGGGAAAGGGGGTTAGCAGCTGTTTTGTTTGGAGAGGGGATTAGCAGCTGTTTTGTTGGGAGAGGGGGTTATCAGCTATTTTGTTGGGAGAGGGAGTTAGCAGCTGTTTTGTTGGGAGAGGGAGTTAGCAGCTGTTTTGTTGGGAAAGGGGATTAGCAGCTGTATTGTTGGGGGAGGGGGTTAGCAGCTGTATTGTTGGGGGAGGGGGTTAGCAGCTGTTTTGTTGGGAGAGGGAGTTAGCAGCTGTTTTGTTGGGAAAGGGGATTAGCAGCTGTATTGTTGGGAAAGGGGATTAGCAGCTGTATTGTTGGGGGAGGGGGTTAGCAGCTGTATTGTTGGGAGAGGGAGTTAGCAGCTGTTTTGTTTGGAGAGGGGATTAGCAGCTGTATTGTTGGGGGAGGGGGTTAGCAGCTGTTTTGTTGGGAGAGGGGGTTACCAGCTGTTTTGTTGGGAGAGGGGGTTAGCAGTTGTTTTGTTGGGAAATGGGGGTTAGAAACTGTTTTGTTCAGAGATGAGGTTAGCAGCTGTTTTGTTGGGGGAGGGGGTTAGCTGCTGTTTTGTTGGGGGAGGGGCTTAGCTACTGTTTTGTTGGCCGGGGGGTTAGTTGCTCTTTTGTTGGGGGAGGGTGTTAGTTGCTGTTTTGTTTAATGACATACACTGATGTATTTTCCCCCAAAACCATTTTTTATTTTCCGATCACAATTTGTGTGTAAAAAAGCTGGCTTCGAGCACTTATAGACTGTGTTGTGTTATGACAGCTGACTGTGAGCACGTGTAGACAGTGTTGTGTTTATGCAGCAGGATAGACGAGGTCATAAATCAGGGTTTTGTCTACATACATACATCAGGGTTTCGCTTAGAGTCATACGTCAGGGTTTTGTCTGCAGTCGTACATCAGGGTTTTGTCTACAGTTATGCGTCAGCGTTTTGTCTACAGTCATACATCAGGGTTTTGTCTAGAGCCACACATCAGGGTTTTGTCTACATTCGTACATCAGGGTTTTGTCTGTGGTCATACATCAGGGTTTTGTCTACAGTTGTGCATCAAGGTTTTGTCTAGAATTGTACATCAGAGTTTTATCTACAGTTGTTCATCAGGGTTTTGTCTACAGTTGTATACCAGCATTTTGTCTACAGTCGTACATCAGGGTTTTGTCTATGGTCATACATCAGGGTTTTATCTACAGTTGTACATCAAGGTTTTGTCTGGAGTGGTAGAGTCGTACATCAGGGTTTTATCTACAGATGTAAATCACGGTTTTGTCTGCAGTCGTACATCAGGGTTTTGTCTACAGTTATGCGTCAGCATTTTGTCTACAGTCATACATCAGGGTTTTGTCTAGAGCCACACATCAGGGTTTTGTCTACATTCGTACATCAGGGTTTTGTCTGTGGTCATACATCAGGGTTTTGTCTACAGTTGTACATCAAGGTTTTGTCTAGAATTGTACATCAGAGTTTTATCTACAGTTGTTCATCAGGGTTTTGTCTACAGTTGTATACCAGCATTTTGTCTACAGTCGTACATCAGGGTTTTGTCTATGGTCATACATCAGGGTTTTATCTACAGTTGTACATCAAGGTTTTGTCTGGAGTGGTAGAGTCGTACATCAGGGTTTTATCTACAGATGTAAATCACGGTTTTGTCTGCAGTCGTACATCAGGGTTTTGTCTACAGTTATGCGTCAGCATTTTGTCTACAGTCATACATCAGGGTTTTGTCTAGAGCCACACATCAGGGTTTTGTCTACATTCGTACATCAGGGTTTTGTCTGTGGTCATACATCAGGGTTTTGTCTACAGTTGTAAATCAAGGTTTGTCTAGAATTGTACATCAGGGTTTTGTCTACAGTTGTACACCAGCACTTTGTCTACAGTTGTACATCAGGGTTTTGTCTACAGTCATACATCAGGGTTTTGTCTACAGTCGTACATCAGAGTTTTATCTACAGTTGTACATCAGGGTTTTGTCTACAGTCGTACATCAGGTTTTTTTCTAAAGTCATACATGAGCATTTTATCTACAATCATACATCAGGGTTTTGTCTACAGTCGTAAATCAGAGTTTTGTCTACAGTCGTACACCACGGTTTTGTCTACAGTCGTACCTCAAGGTTTTGTCTGCAGTCGTACATCAGGGTTTTGTCTACAGTTGTACATCAGGGTTTATCTACAGTCGTACATTAGGGTTTTGTCTACAGTCATACATTAGGGTTTTGTCTAAAGTGGTACATCAGGGTTTTGTCTACAGTCCTACATTAGGGCTTTGTCTACAATCGTACATAAGGGTTTTGTCTACAGTTGTACATCAGGGCTTTGTCTACAATCATACATTAGGGTTTTGTCTACAGTTGTACATCAGGGCTTTGTCTATAGTCGTACATCAGCGTTTTGTCTAGAGTCATATATAAGAGTTTCGTCTACAGTCGTACATCAGGGTTTGTCTACAGTTGTACATCAGGGTTTTGTCTTGAGTTGTACATCAGGGTTTGTCTACAGTCGTACATCAGGGTTTTGTCTACAGTCGTACATCAGGGTTTTGTCTACAGTCGTACATCAGGGTTTTGTCTACAGTTGTATATCAGGGTTTTGATTCTGAGATCAACTGTAGCTTACTGCAGGGTTTCACATGTTTGTGGACTTTGTTAACCAATGTAGCTTAAAGAGTGGTATTGTCTCCCCAGCAGTGAACTTTACTGCTTCTGTTTGTTTTAGAAGCACCTCAAGACAAAGAAATGCTGGGGTTACGAGAAGACGTGTGCAGAGAAACATCGGATGTCCATCCCGGAATGTGCAGAGGATTCTAGGGGCTGGTAAGGAAGATGGGAGTAGATTCAATGGAAACATATCAAGTTCTTGCCTTGGTTGCACATCGAAGCTGTAAGCCAATAATCTGTGAATATTGTTATCAAAGTACTGGTCATCCATATGCAATGGACAGAGCCTTGCGTTCAGGGTGTAGTTTGTGTACACTGATGTATCCTCATCTGCTCGATTTTACAGTGATTTTTTTAAAGAAAAGTGGGACATTTTGTCCAAAAAGTGACAAAGTGAGACTAAGGGAAAAAGTGGTGTTTCCCACCCACTGTTGACACAGCTTTCTATTTCATTGTCGAGCAACGTTGTCTTGGAGCAACAATCTGAACAAATAGTTTATGTGGACAATCCGGAAAATTTATATATTGTAAATACTATAATTAAGTCAAAGTTTTAGGTGAATTCTTTGGTCCATTAAATGGGTGCAATTGGTTGTGTTTGTACAATAAAAGCAGATGGTTTAAGGTAAGCAGCTACCTTGAAATCAAGCTACCGGCGGTAACTACGCATTGGTCTGCGCATCATAGTCAGTACATGAAATCAACACAAAAGTTATACTGTCCTATGTGTCAATAATAAGCACAAATTATGCATGTTGTTTTTGTAAAAGAACATTAACTAAAAACCGAAAACAGTATAAATTTAATGTACTACCCGTGGAAACTCTGGCGCTCAATGTGTGATGTAAATATGTTACAGACATTTTTTTTTTTAACTCGTGTGATTTTAAGAGAGAAAACCATGATTTTTTCCCAAGCACTTCATTAGTTTTTTCTGTGTATATAGAGATGAATAATAAATTAACGGCCAACTTTTATTGAAATGACTTTAATCCTTGTGGGTAAAATTTTGCTTTTTATAACAGTTTTACTAATTTTGCTGCTGACGTAACTGTTACTGTGTCAGACATTTCAAATTTTTGGTCACATTTTACTGAAGTGGTGTTACTCCTTGTGAGTTTTCTGTGACTTAATAAAATACATAAAATAAGTAATGTTAAATTTTTTTTACACAAGTGACATTATGCTTTATATGATATGAACATATCAAATTGTAATATTCCTGAAAGTTTTATATAATTTAAATAGTAAATAAATCTTGTGTTATGGCTGATTATGATCAGAGTATAATATTTGGTAATTTTGCTGGTGATGTAGCTGTTACAATTTCAAATATAAAAAAATGCATTTGCATTTTGGGGCCTAATGGATTTCAAACAACCTTTAAAATTTAAAGTTTAATTACTTTTCTTTCAGGGTAATTGGCCACCGTAAAGCCAGATTTTTCTGAAAGTTGAAGGTATGGCTTTAAATAAAGATGTGGCTTCAATTACAGCATTTAAGGTATTTAAGTGTTAATTATGCTACATAGTTTTGTGTGTCATTGATGTAGGACAAGGACTAAGGAAGATCAAGTAAAGAATTTCTGGACATCAGCCGACTTTGGATATGTGAAAGAGAGGCTAGGAGAACTACGCTATATGTGTGAACCAAATGCTGCGGTAGGTTCTTCGTGTGTTCAGAGGAATTGTTAAAAGCTTTGAGACACTGTAAATATATAATTGTAATAAAATATTTGCACAGGGCTTGATTTGCTTGCAAGACGTTCGTGTTTTAGATAGAATTTTAGTTAATATAAGTCTTAAAATAATAGAAAAAAATTATTACAGTGTAACTGCAAAGATTCTCTGGAAACCCAGGAGGGCTTTGGACTTTTTGCACCAAGGCGGTTTCAGAAAATTTCACCTCTTCACTTTTCGAGGACGCTCCTGCAATAAATTGTTAAAAGTGTTTGTATTTGTTTTAAATTTAGGTGTGTCACAAATGTGCCATATGTGCACATTCTAGTTGGCTTCCTTTTTATATGTAAAAAAAATGCACATTGTGTGCATGTGATCACTATTTCTAATAAAAATTTTGTAGGATGACTCGTCATTGAAATGTACCAAGTACACACGGTATTGCTATGGCACCAACGTATATATGGACTTCAGTGAAAGCAAGATCAAATCAAGTACTAAAAGGTTTGTCCTAATTTTTGTATCTCTTCATTGAAGGGAGGTGCACTTTCTCTGTAGCTGCCTCACAAATCTGGAACGAAATCCCCATCACCCTAAAATCATCCGAAACTATAGCTACCGTTTGCAAAAATCTGAAGACATATTTTTCCAAAATTGCATTTCCACCTGAAATCCTTGGTGGATCCTGGCTCTGATGCTGATCTTTGCGTGTCCATATTCATGATATGATTGTTAATGATTCTGGTTTGTTGCTTCTGTGAGTTCGGGTCCCTTACTTACTACTTCACACCCTAGTTGTTGGTACATAAGGCTACTTAGCAACTTACGCCATATCGTACGATATCTAGCTGTCATCCTTCGAGAACTCCATCCCAGTTGGTTTCTCTCTACTACAAGTCTTTCTCCGTGTTGATGTTGGCCTTCCTCCTTTCCACCCTCAGCGCCCAGGTTTGTGTTATTTTAGTGTTGTTATTCGCATCTCTCCTAAGTGTGCGGCCAATCCATCTCCATCATCTGACTTTGATGTCTTCTGATATTGGTGACATACAATCGCAGTTTTATAGATCTTCATTAGACACTAGCCACTGTAGCTTTAATATTCGTTGTTGGCGTGTTCTTTGAAAAAAGTTAAATTTAAGGTTTAGGTTTCATAACTTTTATTATTATTATATCAGCAAAATCTAAAACAATTATTTAAAAAAATTGTTGATGTAAATCAAGTATGATCTATTTGCAGGTATCGTGAGGACTTGTTCAAGCAAGGACAGATTGGAGGACACTGTAAGATGTATGCTGACCGACTACATGAAGAAGGGGAACACAAGAGCCCTCTTCAGTCCTGGTCAGTAGGCTACAGACTAGTATTGATTGTCCTGTTGGAACCCATGCTAAAAATGAGTCTGACTGTGCCAAAAATTACGATTAGGTTTTAATAAAATCTGTGCACTTTGATTTTTGTATTGTTGACGATCTGCTATAGGTTTATCGTCAAGTCATACTATTTTGCTTCAAGAAAATCAACATGGAAGACGTTCCCTGTCATGTGTCGCTCAAAGAAACTGGATTCTGTCATTGTACACCTCAGATCATTCCATCCTTAACCACCGAGAATAATATTCCTTTTTTTAAGTAGGTTAGAACATTTCTGAAACATCTGTGGGATAACAGACTTTAACATTATGTTTTTAATGATATGTACAATTTATTTACAAAAGATACTGTTGTAATTTCTTTAAGAATACCTGATACACTTCTGCACAATGTGGCATCTTAGATGCCTGTTTTAAATGCTCAAGATTCATTTGGACTCCTCACAGTTTTGTTTATGTAGACCAGGAAGTAGATCTACCCTCTTACCAATGTAACTGAACCCTTCGTGTCCTAGTTCTCAGTGCCATAGACCAGCTGTTGTGATCAGATAAAGCCTAAAATTACGGACCATCCAGAAATGTATGAAATATATATATATATATATCTTGAAAGTGGCAAAAGCGAAACTGTCCCCTCTGTGTTATCTGTTCATAGTCATACATTCATAATTCCTCCGTCCTACTTTTCATAATTCCTTCGTCCTTCCAACAGAAACTTCTATCCTGCCAAAATCCTTGTCAGAACAAGAGTTAGGAGTTCTCAAAAACAGTAAATAATGTTAAGTTGTTACCAAATCAATGAGTACACTAGCTACCTAAGAAGGGAAAGCACGGCTAAAAAGGCTTCAGATCATGACGAAATGCTGTTCTATTTCTGGCTGACCTAGCACGAGGGAGCATATAATCTTCAAATTTGAAGGCATTGCTCTATTGTGAAGAGGGAGACTGACATGTTAAATACTAAATACCAGTGGTTGTAAGGAATTTATTGATCTAACGATGCACAAACACTCCAGCCTTTAAAGTCTCCACGCCGGTCATAAAGCTAACATTTCATGGTGATGTAGTATCGTTAAATAGCACTGTTGGTTATTGTTGTGAACGTAGCGGGTGATTTATTATGCTATTCCCACCAGCAGCCTGTGCACACCTGAGGGTAGGCGTCGGGGTTCAGGGCTGGGTGGGAGGATCTATAGTGCAGGTGATAAGTTGTAAATGTCACCTCGGTAACAAGAGAATGCCTAACACCTCGTATCTATTGCAGTGTGGGAAAATGTTGTATTCCATGTTTTGTATTTACATTTTGTGGTGTGTGAGATTTTTGTAAATTGTTCTGGTTCTCACCTGTTATATCGCTCATATTATGCATACCCACATGTGAAATATTATGCATACCCACATGTGAAATATTATACATACTCACATGTGAAATATTATGCATACCCACATGTGAAATATTATGCATACCCAACATGTGAAATAAAAGAAAAATTACTCATGTCAACAATGTATACAAAGGAAAAAAATTTAGAAAATAATTGCACATTTTGGCACACAAATTCCCACCGTTTATGACACAGTAGCCTGATTATAAATGGTTACCATGGGTACAATATGCAAATGAGTTGACATTTGTAATTTGGCCTTTATTTCACACAGGCAACACCTGTTCAAAATTTGGTAATGATATGTTGAAGGATTGCTCAGATATGGGTATACAGGTATTGTCGAGTAGCTGGTGGCCTTCATTCATTCATGCATTCATTCATTCATGCATTAATTCATTCATGCATTCATTCATGCAGTCATTCATTCACTCATTCATTTGTTCATTCATTCATGCATTCGTGCACTGTTGGGAGTTCAGTTCCAACCAATTCAGAGGCAAGAATTTAACTGCTCTTAAAGAGATATTTTTCAACCACCCTGTTGAATGTTGCAAGGGCTGACGTCATGTATGCCACAATAAAGTAAACACATAAAAAAATACTCCGTGATTTATGTGTGTACATTGTGACACAAGGGCATTCTCCCATAATACTTTTGATTGGAACAACCCAAAATACTAGTAGATTTAGTGTAGTTCATTTTTATTCTTGTTCTCTCATTTTCAAATTACCTTATAATAATTTCCCATTAGTTTGATAATTTTATTCATTGTTTTTTACGACATGATCTTTTAAGAAGTAGAATGAAGCTAAATTTTTTTAGTCTCCCTTTCAATTAAAACAACTCGGAGATGACATATATTTGTGGCATTGATACTGTTGTACGTAAGAGGTAATCTACGACAAATGTAAATAAAATAACACATGTCCAAGACATGCATGATTTCTAGGGTGCAACAACACATGATTTGTAGGGTACAACAACACATGATTTCTAGGGTGCAACAACACATGATTTCTAGGGTACAACAACACATGATTTCTAGGGTGCAACAACACATGATTTCTAGGGTGCAACAACACATCCGTCTATTGATGCATGACAATGGTCAATGTGACGATGCAATACTATCTACTGCAATAATAAAACTACCCCATATAGATATACCCTTAATGATTTGTATCCCTCCTGATTGTTTTCAGGTATGCAGAGCTTCAAGAGTTTGCCTCGCTGCCATTTCATCCACTCAGAGACAACAAATGCGACACTGTCATCGACAAACCAACAATCGTCATGAAACTTGATGCTGGTATGGCTTCACAGTGTTGTTTCAATCTGCATTATATATTTCATCTACATTGAAGACATACCATATACCCTAATAAGGGTGCACCCTCAGTTTTTAAACAATGTCAACTATCTCCAATGTTGGCCAAAAAAAATCGAATGTTCCACCTATATCAGCAGAATTTGCAGTGCTCTGATATCCTTTAGACCACACGTGAATGTATAAATAGCTGGTACCAATCCAGTCCCTTCTTTCAATCACTTGCCAATAACTTCCAGTAACAGTAATGAAAAAATACTTTCAGTTTAGAAATTGTCTTATTTTTATTGTGAAACAATAATGTGCAATTGTGTGTTGTAGGAGTGAACATGTTCCATCATTTCTGTGACTTTGTGAATCTGTATGTGGCACAGCACATCAACAACACTTTCAGCACTGATGTGAACATCATCATGTGGGACACTGTGAGCCCAGAAACATTCACATTACTCTGGTTACATTATTATATATTATGATATTCCATGAATATTAGACAGGTGACTTAGTTATGTTGTGCTTGAACTTTTGTTATTGTTGTCTTCCACACATACTGTACATACATGTCAACCCTGAGTGGTCTGCACTTGTAAGAATGGTAATAAAAATCCATAAGACCCACAAATGAACCTATAGTATGATCTGTGTCCACTGGCATGCTGCACATGCTCAAAAAGAGCTCATCATACAAACTGAGATATATTGATTGGATCTCGCAAGCATTTGGTGCCGCTGACTGTGCATAACAGCATCTTTGGCCATGATATTGTAGCCCTCAATGACTTGGTACTCTCCTTATAAATCATTGTGTCTGTGTGTTTTCAGTCTGGAAGTGGCTACGGAGATTTCTTCAGTGCTACATGGAAGGCATTCACAGACCACTCTATTGTTCATCTAAAGGAATATGATGGAAAAAAGGTAGCCTAACTTTTCAATCAATCGTCAAATTTATAAGGCGCTACTCCAACAGTTGTTGCTAATGGCGATGTACAAAATGTTCAAAATATTTTATTTAAAAAATGTGTCTAACTGCGCTTTAAAAATATCTACTGAAAGCCTTGTTAATGTCAGATGTTGTGGCAACAGGTTCCATAATGTTGGGGCTGCAAGAAAACAAACTGTGTCCACTGTATGCTCGCATAGGCACAAGTTTGTTTCCAACATGACATCCCATTACATTCAGTGATTTCAGTGTACATTACCCTTGGTGTCCATACTCGCTAGCCAGGGGTGGTAGTAGTACTACAGTACCCCTGACAGACATCCTCACTAGCCAGGGGTAGTAGTAGTACTACAGTACCCCTGACAGACATCCTCACTAGCCAGGGGCGGTAGTAGTACTACAGTACCCCTGACAGACATCCTCACTAGCCAGGGGCGGTAGTAGTACTACAGTACCCCTGACAGACATCCTCACTAGCCAGGGGTGGTAGTAGTACTACAGTACCCCTGACAGACATCCTCACTAGCCAGGGGCGGTAGTAGTACTACAGTACCCCTGACAGACATCCTCACTAGCCAGGGTGGTAGTAGTACTACAGTACCCCTGGCAGACATCCTCACTAGCCAGGGGTGGTAGTAGTACTACAGTACCCCTGGCAGACATCCTCACTAGCCAGGGGTGGTAGTAGCACTACAGTAACCCTGACAGACATCCTCACTAGCCAGGGGTGGTAGTAGTACTACAGTACCCCTGACAGACATCCTCACTAGCCAGGGTGGTAGTAGTACTACAGTACCCCTGGCAGACATCCTCACTAGCCAGGGGTGGTAGTAGTACTACAGTACCCCTGGCAGACATCCTCACTAGCCAGGGGTGGTAGTAGTACTACAGTACCCCTGGCAGACATCCTCACTAGCCAGGGCTGGTAGTAGTACTACAGTACCCCTGACAGACATCCTCACTAGCCAGGGGCGGTAGTAGTACTACAGTACCCCTGACAGACATCCTCACTAGCCAGGGTGGTAGTAGTACTACAGTACCCCTGGCAGACATCCTCACTAGCCAGGGGTGGTAGTAGTACTACAGTACCCCTGGCAGACATCCTCACTAGCCAGGGGTGGTAGTAGCACTACAGTAACCCTGACAGACATCCTCACTAGCCAGGGGTGGTAGTAGTACTACAGTACCCCTGACAGACATCCTCACTAGCCAGGGGTGGTAGTAGTACTACAGTACCCCTGACAGATAAACCTATTGAAACGTGGATTTTTCAGTTTATCTCACACCATGTGTGGACGAACACTAAATCATTTGTACTACTGTAGATGTGCCAGGGCCTAAAGTGACAAACTACTTCAAAGACTGGTCTCACGACCGGTTCATAAGCAAAAAGTTAAGTTCCCATATGCGAGTCCCCGAGATCCTAGGAACGCCCGCTATTGAGTAACTCAGCAACTGTAAGTTCCACATTTCAGCAGGGGTACTGATGTTGTCAGAACTCCTGACAGCCACACCACAGACACTATTTGTATTACTAAATGACTAGCCAGCAATGTACAAAGTTGTACAACAAATAATAAAGACATTTATTGGTCACATAGTACGATTTGCAGATTATTTGTACTAATTGATTTGTGTTTACATATCATTTGTAGGTTTGTTTTCGAGACTTGATGTTTACGTTGTTACCAAGAATGAGATACGGTCTTTACTACAACATGCCCCTGGTAGGTGGATTGCTTAATTATTAGTATTATTTTTAAATATTAGTACTTTGTTAACTTAACATTAAAGGGAATAAAAGCAGTGATTGCTTGAAATCATATTATATTACATCTTGCAGTATATTTCTATTTCCACAACACCGAAGATGTAATTAGAATTCAGTTAATTATTAATTCCAAATAATACCCTGTCCTACCGGCCAGCCTCGATTGTGCATATTTTTCCCGCAGTTATTAGCATGTGATGTCACTGGTGACATGGAAGTGCAGCAAGACTGGGACTTTCCATTCTTTCACCTATGTTCACAGTGATAGCGGTTGTATCAAAGCAATCATGAGAATAGTTTATTGTGTGGTGTTCAGTTGTATCACAAACAGTAGTAAGAATACATTTAAGTGCAGCCAACTTTACTAAAGAAATGGCTGCGAAAATGAAGCCTTCAAACTTCAAGCCGATGAAACACAACTTGTTTTGACCGTGACCTGGAGAAGATGGCAGCCCTGGGTTGTCCTGGTACTAAAATATCTTTGAAAGAGCATGATGTGCCAACATTATTCCCAGTAGTGGAAGCTATGTTGATGTCATCAATTCGTAGAACCTGAAGTCCGACCGCAGTCAGCAACACGGGCAGCGACGAGTACGTCGCTCGGATCGAAGGCAGGCGGGCATCACAAACAGACTGCACGTCACTGTCATTGCAATCTTTTACTTTCTGACATAACCATGAAAATGACCACCTATTGCCACCAAACTTCTCATGTATCTATCATACACATACACATGTAACGTTGTAAAAAATCAGTATTTAATACAGCATGAATTATAATATGTTTTACGCAATGTGCGGGGTTTGTATGGATGGTTTCTGGGCCCCACATTTCTTACGCTTAGCTAGTTAATTATTGGCAATCCCCATCGACAGATATGTACAAATCACTGTTACTAGGAAAGGGGAATTGCTTTTAATATCTAGTTAGGTTGTCGGCAATGCCCATTGTCATGCATATCACTGTTTTACTATATCTAATTAAAGGGCATTGCCATTTTACTAACCATAATATGTTTTTTTCTATTGTTATATAAACTTAGCAATGCGCAGCAGGTCCCACCAATACACACCATATCCAACAACGGCACTAGATGGCACAACGGTACAGTGAGTAAAATCAGTATTCAATACAGCATGAATTACAATACCTTTTACGCAATGTTCCTGCCTGTGTATGGGGGAGGGGTTAGACGGCCCACCCTTGTCACTAGTCTGGAATGCAGCAGAGCAGTGTCAAGTAACGGGACACGGAACCCAACTCCTTGTATAGTGTCACAGCACAAAACAGCGAGGTGTCATCAAATCACTGCTAGAGCGACCTAGCCAGCAGACTTCAATCGCTGGCCGCTCACGGAAGCAAATATATATTGTCGCTTTTTTTTTTTTTTTTAAGCTTTCCCACCCAACTTCTGCTGCACCAGTGCCGATATTTGTTGGCTCTGCAGTGGTGGTGGTGGTTTCTGGGCCCCACATTTATTACGCTTAGCTAGGAAAGGGGAATTACTTTTAATAGCTAGTTATTTCATCAGGCATTGCTATTTTACCAACCATAATGTGTTTTTTTCTATTGCTTCATGAACTTAGCAGCAGGCCCCACCAATACACACCATATCCAACTACAGCAATAAATGACACAATGGTACAGTGAGTAAAATTACTCCTACTTCCACGTAATGATCAAGATTTACAAAACCAAAACGCAACATATGGAGGTAGGCGTAGGAGATGGCGAGTTTTTGTTTATTTTGATTTTTGTAAATTTTTATCATTATGTGGAAGTAAGAGTAAAATTTAATGTTAACCACATGATATGTGTACACTGTACATGATATGTGTACACTGTACATGCATTTTAGATACGTATATGAGAAGTTTGGCAGAAGTTATTGTTTTCATGGTTAGGTCAGAAAGTAAATAAGATCGAAGGCTACAGGCATCTCTAATCTGCTCCCAAAGAGCCGAATTCGAAGTTGATTCTGCGGTATCACTTGCTGCTAGCTTTTCAAAATCGTTACATTTTACTTTTTATTCCGGAAAATTGACATCACCGCCACTCGCCATAGTAACACGAGTGAAACTCTACTGAAGCATTGCATAGAAATCACTAAATATAAACCCATGTCATCAGTGATGTCACAAAACCATGTGATCACTCATCTCATTAACTTCAAATTTTACACACGCTTTGCAAGTTAGATGCATTAAACATCTAATTTTACCTCTAAATAAATTTGCATGTTAATTTTTTTTGCCATTTAGTACGTACAATATTAAACTTTGTGTACATTCAGAAAAAGCATTTTAGCTTATGCCTTGTTATTCCATTTCATAACTATTTTCTAGGAAACAAAAATGAGTGATTCTCTGAGAAAGGCAACATCAAAGACTACTGTAGATGTCTATGGAGGTGACTGTTAAAATGTTTATGGAGACATTCGACACAAAAACTTTGACTTTGGACGCAAACGTTTTACTTTGTAACGGATGTTTTACTTTAGATAGAAACTTTTTATTTTGGACAAAATGAGAAAACCTGTAATTTGTAATTTTGTAAGAACAGAATTCAAAGCCAACCCATGTGCCAAAATTGTCCGTTTTAAAATGTTTCTTAATTTATTATCTGCACTGTACATATACGAGCAAACTGTGTTGTAGATTCCTGGATGCAAGAAAAGTGGAATGTTGCGTGCTTTCTCACAACATGTGCTTCACCGACTGAATGCAACACAGGAAGGCCCTCTGGTGGGTGGTTGCATAGTTACCAGAATATTCAACCATGCTTCAATCAATGGTTGGAATTAATAATCACAAATTGTACCAATTTTTTGTAAATAATGTAAGAATTAAATATATGCTGTGATACAATGCCATATCACCATAACATCAAGTGTTTGTGTACTGTGGGCTCTTCAATGTTCAAATGCAGGATGCAGTGGTTGTATGGTAGTATGTGGGGCTATCGGTCAAGGAGACCAGGGTTCAAAAACAACTGCTGCTGTTTCTAAACTTGGGTAATATCGTTCACTCCGCTTTGCCTGTCATTCGGAAGAGACACTAAAAGCTAGTGGTCCCTTCCGTGCACCTGGTGTCTCTGCCAGGGGAAGTAAAAGGAAATGGAAAAAAATTTGTCGTTGACTCACTAATTCTAGAGAAGGACACCCTGAAATAAACCACAAGACCTGTTACTGGGTTCTAGGACGTGTTGGAACTGAAATAAATTAAAGGTGTCAGTACCGAGAACTAAATAAAGACATCAGAAAAAGAATGAGAAAAGCAAAGAACGACTGGATAAACGAACGATGCATTGAAATAGAGATTGGGATGAAGGGAAACAACACCAGACAGACTTATTCCATCTCGAAAGCCTTCCCAAAAAAAGATTAAGCCACTCGTCAAAGATCGAAGACAAAAACGGCACCCCCCTTACCAAAAAAAGCAGTATGTGGGAGATGGACCGAGTATACGAAGAACTGAACACAGATGACAACGTCCTCGGAACATCGCCTCAAAATGAAAATGCTGATACGCCCATTCTCCGAGCAGAAGTAGAAGAGGCAATCCGAATGCTGAAGACACAAAAATCCCCCAGTGTCAACAACGTACCAGCTGAACTTATCAAACATGGTGGGGAGGCAATGATAGATGCATTCATGATCATGTGCCAAAAGATTTGGGAAACCAAGACTTGGCCAGATGAGTGGACAAAATCGCTCATAATAGCTATACCAAAGAAAGGGAACTTACATTGCTGTAGGAACTACAGAACTATAAGTCTGATCAGAATCATACTCAACTGACTCAAAGGCAAAGCAGAAGAATTGCTATCAGAACAACAAGCAGGCTTCCTTCCAAAATGAAGCACAACTGAACAAATCTTCAACGTAAGACTTAATTGAAAAACACGTTGATCACCATCAAGACCTATTTCAAATAGGCATTTGATCGTGTGTGGCACAAAGGACTCTGGCGAGTAATGCGATGGAAGGAAGGACTAGTGACACTACTCGAATCGCTATGTGGACCATCAACAAGTGCAGTGCCACACGAAGGAGAAATTGGACAGTCATTTTGAACATCGGTTGGAGTATGCCAGGGTTGCTTTTTGTTGCCAGTGATGATCAACTTATACCTTGAAACTATCATACAAGAAGCTTTACACAACTTCAATGGCACAATATCGATAAACGGTAGAGAGATCAACAACCTCCGATTTGCAGATGATATTGAACAGAAGAGGAGCTACAAGAACTTACAACACTGGAGAGGAGAGCACGTGCTTACGGAATGTAAATAAGTGCAGAAAAGAGCAAGATCATGGTCAACAGCAGAATAGTGCCAAGAAGTACTATATTAATAAATGGAGAATACCTTGAAGAAGTAACATCATTCAAGTACCTCGGGTCAATCATCTCCTCTGAGGGTGACTCCACAGAGGAAATATGCACACGGATAAACCTGGCAACATCAGCGATAGCAAGAATCAAGAAGATATGGAGCAACAACAACATCAAAACAGCATCAAAGATACGATCTATAAAAGCCTGGTTGTGTCAATGCTGACATGGATGCGGAAGCTGGACGCTAAAAGCCGAGTCCGATAGAAGAATAGCCACATTTTAGATGACATTTTTCAGAAGGATCCTGAAAATTTCTTACAGAGACCACATAACAAATATATCAGTAATGCAAGCCATCACCGAAGCCACAGGACCACAAGAACCGTTTTTGGCCACAGTAAAACGCCAAAAACTCAAATGGTTTGGTCATACAACCAGACACAACACACTTGCCACAGAAATACTACAAGGCACAGTCAAAGGGGGCAGAAAACGAGGAAGACCAAAAAAATGTACGTGGACAACATTCGAGAATGGATGGGTCTGGAGCCACAGGAATTATGTGATGCTGCCCACATCCGTCGAAGAGAGATAACTGTGGAAGTCTCCAAGCGTGCACCCCTATTATCGGCCCGGTCAAGGGATGAATGAAGTGTGCATATACATCATGAAAATACTACTATTAAATGACACAAGGTGAAGGCGAACTACACAGAAATCATCGACCTCAGTTGGCACATCGTTATTCTACGCTACAAGCATTTATTTCATTGTGACATATTTATATCAAACAACGAAAAGAAGACACTGCACAAAATAGTTACAAGCCAGTTAGGGAGCTTCAAATGTATTCAACAAAATGTGTTTAATGTAAAAATAATCATATTGAGTCGTTGTTAACTTTTCTTGGGGTGATTATTATGAATAGTTGCTTACATTGTCAATATTTTCAAAATGTTGGAATCAAGCGAATTTGACTCCATTCTCTGTTGACTGTTGTGACAGCCGAAAGGGACCTTTGTACGAGTATTGATGGTCGTGGCATGAGGGCTTGGCATGTAATCCAACGTTGGGCGCTTTTACTTTTTCTTGTTGACCATTTTATCCGGTGAAATCGCACCTTGATGTCATTTAATGAAACAAAACTAATGCCT
Organism: Lamellibrachia columna; assembly: GCA_963662155.1. Taxonomy (NCBI): domain Eukaryota; kingdom Metazoa; phylum Annelida; class Polychaeta; order Sabellida; family Siboglinidae; genus Lamellibrachia; species Lamellibrachia columna. The sequence goes on from OY759275.1 coordinate 40,814,519, forward strand.
CTGCCTCAGGAACAAACAACCCCATATAACGCCCACAGTGCAACGCGCACCCAGTTTGTTTTGAATTCCGACGTCATCATGCAGTGTGTCTGTTGAGCAGGGAATTGTATCTTTATTATATTAACACTGAAAGATGCCTAGCCCTGGAAAGAGTTGAGCATTAATGCAGGATAGGCAGTTAATGAGAAATGGGGGGAGGTTACAGTACTGATGTATTCACAAAATGTTCTCCTTTCTGCAGAGGAATAAACTACGGGTGACACTGTTGTCTCGAGGAAGCATGCACAGGAATATACTGAATGAAGATGAGGTAGGTTTATTTTCTTGGAATTTGGAGTCAGTGTCAGGACAGTAGCGATAATTTACCCACGTAAAACTAAAAAGTTTTCCATAAAATGGCAGCAAAACTGCCTTTGGGGCGGTCACTCATGGAATATTTAATACCAAAACAAAATAATAAATTTAAGCTAATAATACAAGCATGCAAATATTGGCCAAGATTCAATATGGATTATGTAATACTTCAGTAAGCATATTCAGTATTTAGCATGTGGATAATATTTATCCAGATATTCCAAGAGTGAACTCCCCGTGATACGTTTGCCGCCATATTTACGAAAAACTTGAATTATGGATTCAAATTTTTTTTGGAGAATACAGGCCCTGGATGATGTGTACATGCAGGCCCTGGGTGATGTGTACATGCAGGCCCTGGGTGATGTGTACATGCAGGCCCTGGGTGATGTGTACATGCAGGCCCTGGGTGATGTGTACATGCAGGCCCTGGGTGATGTGTACATGCAGGCCCTGGGTGATGTGTACATGCAGGCCCTGGGTGATGTGTACATGCAGGCCCTGGGTGATGTGTACATGGCCCGTTAAGTTCCCGTTTGTGGCAGGAGACTTCAGCACTTGGTACTCATCTCATGTTCTCATGGGTGCCTCATGAAATCGCTCATGTTTTGGGCTTCCCCAGGTTTTTAAGTCTCCCGTTTTTTGGACTACCTACATCCCATTTTTCGATAATGATTTTTTGTCACTTTCTTTTTTTTTTTTTTTTTTTAACTTTCATTTTGATTAGTCAATAATTGTGTCGTTTTCGTGTCTTCTGGTTTCTTTGTGTTTGGTAAAATCCCACCCTCGGTGGTGTGATGGGCGTGATTTTGTGTCGTATAAAATCTCCATCTTTGCCATTTCATAAACTTAGCAGGTCTGGTATATATACTGTAATTGTGATTTAATCAGTCAAGTGGCTGTCTTGTTGCTTGAATTCTATGTTCTATAATATCACAATGATTGTGTTTAAAAAAACATGAAGAAATCTGAAGAAATTTTTTTTTACCTGACATTTAAAAAAAATAAAAAACCACACAATATGATAAAATGGCACCTGTTGACTGCAATTTGAAAGACAACTGCCATTAGCAAGAGGCATGGCTTTCATTTTGAATTTTACATTAACTTATGTTTGCATTTATGCAATACAACAACATAAAACCAAATAGATTGAGAATTTCTTTATGACACTACCAGATGCCCTATTTTAAATTTATGAATGTGAAACAATTACAAAGAAATGTGGGCCAATGAAGGTCGTCAGACATTGCCTAATTTGCTAAGACAGCACATTCTAAAAAGGCCCACATTGTTGGTGTGAACAATGACATACCGAAATGAACGTACTACATAAAACACTACGGCTTACAGAGAGGTCTGCAATTCATCTACAAATCATTTGGTGCAAGAATTATACCAATACATTTGTTATTGTTATGGTGAACGGGTTGAATGTTTCAGCTGGTCAATGGACTCAAGACAATACAGGATTACGAAGTCAAACTAGTCCGTTTCGATAGGTACGTTCAAGAATTATACCAATACTTTGTTATGGTGACTGGGTTGAATGTTTCAGCTTGTCAATGGACTCAAGAAAATACAGGATTATGAAGTCAAACTAGTCCGTTTTGATTGGTACGTTCAGTTTATTACACTGTCATGTTATTAAAATTAAGCCGAGGCTTTTGTACAGTCTGCTCAGTTTTATGGTAAAATCATATTATGTAGTATAAACTTTATCTTTTCGAACATCTCAATCGCCTAGATGTGTTTTAATGGACTACGATGCTTTCATATAATTTCACCATTATCTGTTTAATTTGAATGTTTCAACTTGAATGTTTACATTGCATGCTGAACGGCAAGATAAACAGATAATGGTCAAATTATATTTGTTATTGTGGTTCATTAATGCATTTGGATGGCCACGAAGTTAGAAAATATATAGTTTATAATGTAACTATGTATAGTTATATTTATAATATAAACTTTTATTTCTGATGACATGCACTACCGGGTACTTGTGATTTCAAGACATTTTGTTCTTGTGATTTTTAGGAGATTACCTTTCATTGACCAACTGAAGGTAAGACTGGCTGGTACATTTATATGAATTAATTATTTGTGCCAAAGAAGTGTTAGGATTTGTTGGTGTGTACGTAAACAGTAGAATTGTATAACGACAGATCTTTGGCATATCTGCTACTCTTTCGCTTTAGCAGTCTTTTGCTTTAAAAAAATCTTGTAATAAGAGGATTTAAAGGCTCTTCCTCAGTTCAGTTCATTTAGAATCATTTAGTGAAAAATCAAATCCACTATGACATGCTAGCTCATTTGTGCAAATTAATTATTTAGTTTTTATGATATTGTCGCACAAACTGTTAAACAATTTTTTAATGGATCTGGTAATTTTCACACAACAGATATAAAAATCATCTAATATTAATGTCGGCAATACTACTTTAAATGTTCACCCAATCACGATGTTTTTCTCGCAGGTGACACAAAACAGTGACATCTTCATCGGCATGCACGGGGCGGGATTGACACATCTCTTATTCCAACCCGACTGGGGAGTCATCTTTGAACTGTGAGCAATCTCTCTTCCAGTAGAACAGGGGTGTCCGATATGATTTCGATGTTCAACAACTTGTCAAGTCACCATATTCACTAGAAAATATGTAATTAATGGGAAAAAATGCGCAGTCTTTTGAAAGTAAGTTTGAGGTTTTTAAACCATCAGCAATCAAGACTCGTATACAGTAAAATGTGCTGGCTTTTTCATCGTCATTTTGGTCAGCACCTTTCTTGTATTCACGTTGCCATTTTCTGATAATAAACTTATCCATATTACTGTCATGCAGCACACTTAAGGAATTGTTCTAATTGACTAAAATTACAGGATGCTGCATATTTTTAACAACAGCCTCATTTCTCAGTTGATTCGAGTGTTCAGACCACGTGTTAATGCGAAAATAAAAAAATAACTGAGAGCATAAATTAGCCATGTATCTGGCCAATTCCACACACGTCGTGAATAGCGATTGTATTGGATGATGCTGCGGTAGAACAAATATAAAGTTTTATATTTCGTTTTGTGTTCTTCACCGTAGTAGGCAGTCCATCTTTGTCTCAAAAAGGTACATTTGTGAATTGCATCCACTGTCGTCTAAAGTGGTGTAGCACAAATAATCGGATGTGTATTATAAACCAGTGGACATAAATAATCATATGGGTTCATTTGTGGGTCTTACGGATTTCTGTTGCTAGTCTTACAGGTGTGCACCACTCAAGGTTGGCGCATGTGAATTGTTTTGTTATGCGTATGTATTATTTTGTATGTGATGTATGTATGTATTTATATATGTATGCACGTACGTATATATGTATGTCTCTGACGCTGTGCCTGTGTGTGTCAGATACAACTGTGAAGACACAGAGTGCTACAAGGATCTGGCCCGGCTCCGTGGTTTACATTACATCACTTGGGAGAGAAGAGAGAAGCTTATACAGGAAGATGAGGTAGGAATCTATGCAAATAGTTTCTTGAACCGAAAGTCATTACTTTTTCAATCACAACCCAGAATGTATGAGATTGTAGATAGGCAAATTAGTTGCAAGAATTTATGTGTGAACATACATATACATATTCACCTAAATTTAATCACTATGCCATACTTTAAAATTGAACTTCTTCAATTTGCATATCATGTTCAGGATAGCCCTGCCTAAATCGTTTTGTGAAAATCATGTCTTTCTCGAGCTATTCCACCTGCTGCTGTCAGTTCCAAAAAACAACTGTCCTTCCCCCATCTTTGTCATGTTTTGCCTCGGCCTCTGTTCAATGTCACTTCCCTCCAGTATCGAAATACTGTAATCGACCTATTAAGCTTGCATGCCCTAATTAGCGCACCCCCTTTTTTAATCATCCATAATTATTGTAATTTGACTAGTGTGGAACAACCAGTGTCGCCACCTGGTGTTAAACAGTTGGCACTACTTTTCAAATGACGCCACTAGTGTTAAACAGCTACCTTGTTGTCTAGAGAAGCAAATTTTGGTGTACCCTTTGTCAAGGAGCAGATTCATCGACATTTTTCCACGCCCCAATCATAATTCAAGTGTACTGTAGGCTTGTTGCATAGAATACGGTATTTAAGATTTTAGCGCTTGACAAAATTGCGCAGCCATTCTTTGCAGTGTATGTAGTTGGTATGACGTGCTATCCAGGGTAAGTGCATTATTTTGACGTAGCATTTCATCTCAAAGGTACTTATTCTCAGTATATCCAATCCAAAAGCCATGTGTAGCTACTGGGAATGTGCAGGTTCGCCACATCGTCAGTAATTATGATCTGTGCAAATACTGTTCCTGCTCATGTATACTTTACTACTACACAGAGTAACCATCACATATGCTGGTTCCAGGGCCATCACCCAACGTTGGGTGCTCATGCGAAGTTCACTAACTACTCGTTCGACTTGCGGGAGTTCCTGCGGCTGATAGAGCAGGCGGCTGACCACGTTCGCAATTCGCCAAGCTACAAGCAGGCATGGACTCAACGTTACGGCTCCAAGGATGAGTTGTAACACATCTAGAAATGTTTTAGAGATACATAGTTTCATAGTTCTTCTTTATCATAGAACCGTGTTATATGGTATAAACTATATTATATTCAAATACCTTGACTGCCCAAATGGGTTTTAACGAACCACATTTAAAAATATATATAATTTTACCGTTATCCATTTATGAATATCAGCCTCGCTGTTCTGTACAGTCGCGATCAACAATATCAGTCTCGCTGTTCTGTACAGTCGCAACCAACTATCAACAATATCAGCCTAGCTGTTCTGTATAGTCGCGACCAACTATCAACAATATCAGCCTCGCTGTTCTGTACAGTCGCGACCAACTATCAACAATATCAGCCTCGCTGTTCTGTACAGTCGCAACCAACTATCAACAATATCAGCCTCGCTGTTCTGTACAGTTGCGACCAACTATCAACAATATCAGCCTCGCTGTTTTGTACAGTCGCGACCAACTATCAACAATATCAGCCTCACTGTTCTGTACAGTCGCGACCAACTATCAACAATATCAGCCTCGCTGTTCAGTACATTTGCAACCAACTATCAACGGTATCAGCCTCACTGTTCAGTACAATCGCGACCAACTATCAACAATATCAGCCTCTCTGTTCAGTACAGTCGTGACCAACTATCAACAATTTCCAATACATGTGCACAAAGTTTATTGGGGTCAGTTGTTGATGGGATCACATGATGGACATATTATTAATACCTGTAAAATTTCGTTATCTCTGCATGTAATATTAACATTATCCCCAGGTGGAAACATTCATATTAAACATAAAATGGTCAAAGTATCATTTTAAAACATTTGGCAGTCAAGAAAGAAGATATTAGAATAGATATAGTTTATTCAATAACATTATTTTAGATTAAAACTATCAGACTGTGTATCTTAAGTTTTTCTCCATACGTTGATTAATTGCCAATGTTTTTAATTTTGTTTAGTATAATGCTACATTGCACTGCCATCTGTGGCCATTGGCAGATCTGCTTGTGTTATATTTTAAATAATATGGTGTTTCTTGCAATTCACTTGAAAGAATTATTTAGTCTCCGTGGGTAGATTTTAACCAAAACAACATGGTTTAGTTAATCTGTTTCTTTATTTGACATCAATATTTTAGTTGCGTTTTATGATATATTTTTTTTGCATATTTTCTCAGTTATTGTGTGTGACAAACAAGTTTTTTCAGTTTAAATTGTTATTACCTTTAGTAGAAAATAGTTAGATGTAAGACAAGAATGTGATTGTACTGCAGCTATTGTATCTTCAAATGTGAATGATAAAAAAACAGTTAATATTGAGCAACATACTAAATGTGCTATTATGAACAACACTGATCTCAGTTATAATAGTAAGGTGTTCGTTATATGGAGTTGCATTGTTTTTTCTGATGAAGAGGACATCCACACACAATAGTTCATGATAAACAATGCATTTTGCAGGTAGACTAGTTGATAGTAGATAAAAGTAAAATTACATTTCTTTATAATAATATATTTGTGTTTACTACCAATGGTGCTTTTATATGTACGGTACAGACTACATTTGTTCAGTTTTATAATACATATGTTAAATTGTATTTTCCTAGATCGACTAACTCTTAATTTTGTTGTTAGTTTCTTCTGATATTATTTAATACATAAAAGTTGTTTCTGTAGGTCCGAAGTTGTAACAGTTTACTTCAATATATATAGCAAGAAAAAAAACATTGAAGGGTCATGTCCACATTTCTTCTTGGAATTCAGACATGGTCCCTAGCTGTTCTTTATCTCAGGTTTTGTGTTAAGTAAGATTCAAAGGGTGTATCTTTGAACTTGTTTTGTACATGTTATTTGTTGCTAATGTTTGCAATACTTGAAAACTTGCTTGAAACTACACCAATAAAGCACATGAACTGTGCTTGATCGTTATTGACTGTGTTGTACTAAAACGTGCCAGGAACAAATTAGCACAAGGCAGTTGAACGGAAATTACACCAACACCAGGTATAGGAATGTTCCATCAAATAGTTCCTGGGTTGAAATGAAATAGAAGTTTTGGTGGCAAGCTTCTATTTAATTTTGGCGAATTTAAAAATTACAATTTGATGATCGTCGTATATCAATATTCAATGCAAAAATCTTGGTAAAACTAAATCAAAATGTTTGCTTGATCTTTGCTTTGACTCCATGCAACAACACTGTCAACAGTTGCCTTGCTATCATTTGGAAAGACGACATGTATAAGCTTGAAGAATAGGTTTGTGTACTAATTTGGAGCATTGCTCTGTATGGCAACGAGTCCTGGACACTCGGGGAGGTGGACGAGAAGCATGTGTATACTCGAGTATATCACACAATGCTCAGGATAAACTGGACACGGAGAAAGAGCAATACATCAGAGATAAAGCAGGGGTTAATAAAGAAGGTCTATGTTTCATTAAGGAAGAAAGCTGGCTAAGTATGGCCAGTGGAAAAGAAGACTCGAGTCTGAGCATAGATGATGAACTACCAGAAAAACAAGGAGGACATGGGATGGACTGACAACGTTGGACAGATGGTGGGCTCAAAGTGGCAGGAGACATTGCAAGATGCCAACAGCGTAGCTACGGCTACACGTTATCACACAGCAGGGCAAAGATTACATCTTGTTCGTCTACCCGTTTTATTACTGTGATATTGACGGCAGTACGAGCATAAAACTACACTACCAGCAGCTTCAATTCTTACCACAGTGTCTATGTACAACAGCTGAAGTTACACATCTCAGACAAAAATACAGACTTGCTGTTGTTTGCATAACTTAAATTTGTTCATTCAACCAGCTTCTCCAAGAAGAATGCTGCACCATCTGTCTAAAACTACAAACTGGGTCATATATACATTTACATTATTGAGTTAGTTTAATTAATAATAATAATGAACAATAGAAAATTTAGTACAATGTTTTTGTTACATTAATTTGATTAAAAATGTACAGGCCTGTGTTTCTTGACATGGCCATATGATCGTAAAATGTGTTTTGACACAGCCATTGAAGCCTTGCTCTGAAATCAGGATATCCTTTCATTATAACAATTCCAGGACATTTCCAGGATATAATTTCAAGGACGTCATATATCCCCTAATAACATAAAAGTAATAAATTAGAGGACACATTCTCGAGTGAAAACTTAATAATGTGCAATTTCATGCAACAATGGCAAAACATATTATGCCTTAAGCATAAATAAATTGATTTAACCAATAACCTCTGAAGTTCATCTTGTTTCAGTGGTAACCGGGTAGCAGTGATACAATTTGGAAATGTCCGAGAATTCTGGCAGATTAAAAAAATCTTTTCCAGGACAAATAAAAATGTGGCCTTTTTCCACGAAGCCTTGTTGCTCTTCACAAAACGACTCGAGTGGCTTACACAAAAACCTCTAAATACCCATTTCATTGCACAGTCGCAGGCAGCTTATGGCAGTTGAAGCAGGAGTAATACTTTATAAAAATAAATTTCAAAGAAAATAATTTAACAGGAATTATATTACGTTTTAAAGAATGTTATGCAATATAGTGGCTAGTATTATGGCCGACTCAACTTTTTAGTTGGTCAAATTTGGACGTTTACACAAAATCAGTAGTAAGCACGAGAGAATGAACAAGAATCACAATTTAGTATTTGGTGACAATTTCAAAGATAGTTGTAATTTGCAGGGTGGAAATAATGGTATTTTGCACATATCGTGGTATTTTTTCTTGCCATAAACAGGATTTTAAAGGAATATTTTGCCAGAAAAGAATAGGATAAAATAAAGAAATTTCCTAAACATCAAGTTATGATATGACCAGGGTATGACCGCAGTATAAGCACCGTTACGCATGTTCATAAATTAAACTGGCCTTGCCAAACTGCATTTACAATTATTTAAAAAAGAAAAATCTATGTTCACGTGAGGCAAATAGTAGCATATCGAGTGTATCAAATACAACAACACATTATATAAACACATTGCCGACACATTCTACAAGCATATGATATTTCGGAGTATTTTTAAATGCACCCCTTTGTCATTATATGAATGGAAGAAACATGCAAAGTTAGCAAGCATTCCATTAATGCAAGATATATGATGGTCCATTTTGTGTGAAGCTGAACATGTGTGTACACTGGCCTCTAGTTACATAGACTCACGATGAACGGAACAACCTCAAAAGGAACAACTCTGATTTGATAGCCCATAAAATAAATAAATAATTACATCATTTTGTGTTTTGCATTGTCTGCTCAAGGAAATACATGTTTGTAAACTACATGACAGCTTTCGTGTTACTCGTGTAAACACCTGCACGACGTTGATAAGTGATGCTGATTTGCAGATCGATTTTGTCATGCAGAATTGGGACCAGTTCTAGGTTGCAGTGTCTAGACATGTCGCTCATCTAAACACGCATACACACGTTAGTTCCACATTACATTCCAACATGGTGTCTGACAAATCTGGGCAATCATCGCTCGAGTAAACCAATTCTACCCTGTCTTTCTTGATACACAGACACAATCACAACAAAGTTCTGCATGCTTTCAACGACACCTTCATGTACAAAGTCCAACATTTGGTGACACGCATGTAACACATGATGTAAACATGACATACTTTTCACAGACGTTTGACACAAGTATATTTTATAATTATATACATAGCAGTGTAGGTCAATAGTTCTTCTTCAGCCTGCTGTTTTCCTCTCTCAGTCTGTTTATCTCCTCGAGTAGTTCGGTGTTAAGCGAGTATTGCTGCAGCATTGAGTTGATCTCCGTCTGTATAGCAAAACAATTCAGTTAAGTAGGCACAACTAACATAGCTTATCACAAATACATTTAAAACCCATATACATACAAATACGCATTAAAATATAAATAAGTTTATATATAATTAAATATAAATAGATAAGATATAAAATCAATGTTACACGCAGTAATGTGCCCCTGTTCATCTAGACCACACGAGTCCATTAAGAATGTGGATACAATTGCTCACACATTTTCTAAAATCATTCTCAATCTCATACACATATTTTCTAAAACCACAAACATACTTGCAGAGGGTGTAAAAATTATCAGTGGAATTGTTATCAAACATACTGCTAGCACTGTCCTGTGTGATGTTTGGTTTATTAAATAGATAAATAACAGTGGCCAATGTTTTATAAAACAGTAAATAAAAGTAGATGTAAAGTACTTATTGAAACTGCCAAAGACACCCAGTGACAAACATTTTGACAATTAACCCATGGCAACATAATCATAATTCACACAGGTCAGGGAAAAGTCAGAATTGTTTCAATGGTCAGGGAAATTTGCCTTCCTGGATAAAAATCATTGATGTTTTATTAAATGTGAAGAGCGTCCACAAGGTTATGACAATCTTCTGGAAATTGGTTTTGTGCTAAAACTCTTTTTTATTTTAAGCCTTAATTTTAATTGGAGATAAAAAGGGTGGATTGGACAACTGTAGGGAAGATAGGATGGTTGTAGGGAAACAAGGAGATCATTGTAAAAAAGGCTTATTTGCTGTAATTTTGGTCAGGAAAGTAAGGGAATTTTTAAGTTAATCACCCTGTATGAACCATAACACATTGTCACGCACAGTGAAATTATGTAAACAAGTGAGGATTTCATCGAAATACAATGCAACACAAGTGGTGCCACCCACCTGCTGCAGTAGGAACTGTTTCAGCATGGACGTATGCACATCGAGAATGTCGCGACGAATCTGTTCCCTGAAGTCGTCGAGCGCATCCTCGATGATGTTCTTGACAAACTGTGTTGGAAACGACTGTGGAGGCAGACCAATCGCCCCTGATCCGTCACCCCCTACGCTTGGCTGGGCATCGGTGGGCGTCCACGCATTGTGGGGGCGTAACCCACGGGGGAAGTCACCCTCGCTCTTACTCTGCATTACCCTCGCATCAGCTGGAACATATTGAGAAACAAAAACTAGTTCTCATCCCTGGGTGTAGATGATGAACTGAAACAAGTCAAAGAACCTTCTTTCATTAAATTTTTCTCCCTCATCTCACTTCAGAATCATTTCGCAAAGACTAGGTACTACGGAGTATCCACTATGACATGCTAGCTCATTAGCGCAAATGTATTAATTAGTTTTGATAAAATCGTCAGACTAACTATTAAAATATTTTCTGCTGGCCAGTCAAAATTTGCCGAAAACGCTCTACCTCTATAGACCCTAACAAGACTATTCACACTTGGGCAAATTACGTGGTGTAATAATCAAACTCTTATGCGACCACTCCTTACCTGCTGCTACTGGCAAGTCAAGGGCACTGGCCGACGCCACCGCTACATCATGGTTGACCGATGATCCGTGACCTTGTGAAGATGACCACTGGGGCTGTGGGGGAACTCCCCGTGGGCTCTGTCTGTTAGGCAGCACATCTACACAGGTCCTCTGAAAAAATGTTATGGATAAAAAATCCAATCTTGCACACGTCAATGGGGCTCAGTGGCTGTGTGGTAGAGCATCGGACTTTTGTTCGAGGAGACCGGGGTTCGAAACCACCAGCCTGTTGTGTCTTTCGGAAGAGACACTAAAAGCAGTTGGCCCCTTCTATCTATGTCGCAAATGGAAAAAACCTGTCATGGATTCAATGCATCTTACAGAGCAAGTGATCTCGATCTCTAAAGACGTTTACTACCTCCCAGTTTAGCTGTGATCAGCTCATCAAACAAACTTGATATGCCCTCAAACATTTTGAAGAATTTGCGTGGAAACTGTTCACGGCAAACCTGTCTACATTACTACTGTTGAGTTTCCTTTGTGGCGATGCATTCATGATTCAAATGCATTTTAATTAACTCATATGAAAGCAACAGTTGTACCAATAATTATCTTTACCGAAAATAGAGGCAGTGGCCCAGTGGACATGCATTTTACCTCTGCTGGGATGGTGCTACCGTATCCACTGTACTGACTCTGTCCACCAGGGGTGCCACTGTAGTCACCAGGGGAGCCAATGTAGCCACCAGGGGAGCCACTGTTGCCACCAGGGCCAACGTCCCCAGCAGCGCCAATGTGTCCATTGTCACCACCAATATGTACGTCATCAAGCGAGAGACCAGCAGGAATGGGCCGAGTGGCCAGGGCTGGTGAAACTCCCGAGCTGTCAGAAGCAGTGTCTGTGAGACGACCCCTACTGTGGACATGGTCCCCAACAGGCGAGTAAATACCATCTGTAACACAAGAAAGATACCCTAGTCTAGGTAGAACATCCATAATAACAGATTCGACCTATTACATGTACATGCCCTAATATGCACACATCCTTATTGTTAAGTGAAAGAAGTCAAGGTTTGGGGACAATGCACCTAAGAATTAATAAAAACAAACCATTTAAAATTTACATATTTTTTTACGCATAACCCTTAAGAAGATAATATGTATATTTTATTAATTTTTAAATAACTCAATTACTGATTTATCCATATTTCGGTTCCCAAGGGTTTTGGTTTGATTAAACCTTGGAATAATGAAGACATATACAGTGCGTTAAGATTTGTATAATGTGCAGATTACTGAATAAAACGGATCATAGAAGAAGAGATGGGAGGACTGTGTGAAGAGAACAAGAGCGAGGGCTGGGGGGAGTGGAGACGGGTGGTGGAGGCGGCAGTGAAACGGGATCAGTAATGGAGGAAGGAAACCAAACACCGAGGACCAGTATTGATGCCAGCCTCACCCCGGGTTCAGGGATAAAGAGATGAACAGCCTAACGAGGTTTCGCTGTACATGATGAATGAAACAAAACATGTTCTCTTTGACCAAAGGGTGAATGACCCACCTGTGTACTGGTTGGCAGACTGACCACTGGTCACTCCTATACTGGACACTCCTACACTGGTGTCTGTGTTGTCCAGGGAACTGTGGTTGCCACTGAGCATGCTGGCAGACCCATCCACTAACAACAGAACAGCATTCAATGAAGACATCTCACACAAAGCCGTGTTCATGCCAGCAAGGTGCTATACATCGGACCTTCATTAAAACAAAGTCCATAGAGCCTGTCCACTTCTGCCTTTTTTGCTGTACTTTTGCAGGATCTGGTTAAAAATAACTGATTAGTTTGTTCGATGATTTCATCAAAACTAAACGACATATTTGTACAAACGAGCTAGCATACCACAGTGGATACTAGATAGGTTTGATTTTTATTATTAAAAACGAAACACGCAAACAAATAGAATTGATGAAGAACCTTTAATGTGTATTTACTAGAATCAACTGCGTTGCAACACAAAGTTTTTGTCATGCATTAGTTGCGCTACTATAACATACAGCAAATTCAGAGGTAATAGCAGTACTTACATGACATCTGGAGTTTGTTTCACATGACAATTATGTTAGTAGAAAGAAATAAACTGCCAATTACACACATCCAGTATATAATGCAATAATATCAATGTGACCATTCCTTCGTCATCAGATTGACTTTACTACAGACATCATGTGACACAAGCTGGATGATTGGTGGCAGCTCCTTGCTGAAGTCTTGGTTTGGTAGCAAAATTAGTCTCCAACGGAGGCTTTATGAAGTTGCCAAAATATTCAGAGAATTCCACCAGATTTTTATTGAGAGGTAAATAAAATGTCAAGTTTATGAAGTGGGTTATGCCTTTTCACAACAATTATTACATATTGAAAATTAACAGCAACTAAAGGCAATTTTTCTGTAACAAATCCCAGTAAACATAGACTGCAATAAAAAGGGGAACGCACACAAAGAACCGCACTACAACAAATACAAGGTTAAGTTAGCTCATTGTTCATCAGGATACAAATGGAAAACATAAAACGAAGCAGGGGACACACCACTGTGTATCAACTGATGCATAACCATTCGCAGCTATTACAAATGCAAGCTTTGACTGCAATGATACAAAACATCTGTTTATCAGCTGGTATGCATTATAAAAGTGGCCAGCAATATAGGTCAACATTTCTTATTTTAATGATATACCAGGTACACTAAGGTACACTGGTGTCTTGATAAGGTTACACATTTCTATGTACACTTGGCCACCAAAAGTACACACCCTGAGTATGAGTTTTAAAATACTGCTGCAGCTGGATCAACTCAAATTTAAGTTACACGTCACAACTTAGCAGGACTTGGCAGTGAAACTGTCATGTTGTTGCTCTCCTCTTTATCCCTGTAGTCCGGGGTGAGGCTGGCACTGATACCTCTTTATCCCTGTAGTCCGGGGTGAGGCTGGCACTGATACCTCTTTATCCCTGTAGTCCGGGGTGAGGCTGGCACTGATACCTCTTTATCCCTGTAGTCCGGGGTGAGGCTGGCACTGATACCTCTTTATCCCTGTAGTCCGGGGTGAGGCTGGCACTGATACCTCTTTATCCCTGTAGTCCGGGGTGAGGCTGGCACTGATACCTCTTTATCCCTGTAGTCCGGGGTGAGGCTGGCACTGATACCTCTTTATCCCTGTAGTCCGGGGTGAGGCTGGCACTGATACCTCTTTATCCCTGTAGTCCGGGGTGAGGCTGGCACTGATACCTCTTTATCCCTGTAGTCCGGGGTGAGGCTGGCACTGATACCTCTTTATCCCTTTAGTCCGGGGTGAGGCTGGCACTGATACCGGTCGTCGATTTTTGTTTTCCCTTCTTCTTCATCACTAGTCCCGTTTTACTGCCGTCTCTGCCCCCCGTCTCCACTCCCCCATCCCTCACCCTCATCCTCCACTCCCCCATCCCTCACCCTCCACTCCCCCATCCCTCACCATCATTCTCCACTCCCCCATCCCTCACCCTCATCCTCCACTCCCCCATCCCTCACCCTCATCCTCCACTCCCCCATCCCTCACCCTCATCCTCCACTCCCCCATCCTCATCCTCCACTCCCCCATCCCTCACCCTCATTCTCCACTCCCCCATCCCTCACCCTCATCCTCCCCTCCCCCATCCCTCACCCTCATCCTCCACTCCCCCATCCCTCACCCTCATCCTCCACTCCCCTCCCACTCCCAACAAATCTCTCTTCACGCAATCTTTCCATCTCAGTCTCGGTCTTCCTCTTCTCCTTCTACCCTCCGCTCTACTCTCTCATAATACTGACAAATTTCCAATTATTTGTCATATCTTTTCATTGAGATTTTTACACAGAAAACGAGTATTAAATTATAAAATTTATTAGAAGCGCATCGACTTTTACTTACGTTCGTGAATAATTTACCATAATCAAAGTAAGAATAACGACAGGTGTCTTAATTATTTGATATGCCTAAAGATATATCAATGGCTCTTTCACTACGAAAACAAATGCAACAACTTTTCAATAGGAACCAAACAAAATCAGAAACAATCAAAATAAAGCATCTTATGAAATTGAAGTAACAGTTAACAAAACAACAACAAATTCCTGTTACCTTTTGTTACCTTTTTGTTGTGAAAATTCTTTGTAAGAACTCCTGTAAATGTGACAGCCATGGCACAACATTTTTTAGGACCAACCTACCACACACCCCTACCTATAGATGGAAAAGTATTGTCAAAGTATTTACAATAATCTTACAAGTATGTGCAATACTTTTAGGAACATTTAATACTGTGTTACAACTTGCAAGTAGGTGTGACACGTTTCAAAAATAACTATCACAAATATTTTTATTAAGTACTACAAATATTTGTGATAGTTTTAAAAAGTACTGCAAGTATTTGCAATACTTTTAAAAGTGTTCTGCCTACCCCTGATTCAAACCAAGAAACACCAACAAAATGGTATTTTTTAAATAGAAAACATGAGGTAAAAAAGTTGTCTGGCAAAGTGAACTGTCTGTAGCTCAATGTGGCCAACATACTACTGGACTGCCCTCTGGTGATAAGATCACAAATCTTCCTGTATTTGGTGTCACAATTTAATGTATATTATTATATTATATTAAATTTTCATCTTAATATAAGTTTCTTCAAAATGAGGAGACACTGAAATTTCAAGTGGAAACTTAGGGATTATCTCAAAACAGCACATAAAATTGGTTTCTAGGGGGACTTGCATACAGGTTGATGTCATTTTAAGTTTTATGTAGAGAGGAGTTTGAGGTTAAATTACATCAGTTTCATGGAGTTTTGTACCTCAATGTTTTGATATTGCCCCTTACTGCATGTTAAGCAGTGATCAGTGAAATGGTGTCATTCACTACTAAACATTCCCAAGAGACTTAGCTAAGAGACTTAGCTAAACTCCAACGAGTAAAAAAAAGTTGTCTGGTGCCTCGTTTTTCACCATCACTACCACTACTTAAACAGTTACACTGGCTTCGTGTTACTTATCGAATCAATTTTAAACTGTTCACTCTTACATATTGTGCTCTATCTACACAACAATTACCCTACTTGGCTAGTCTCCTGCATCTTTCAAATATCAGATCATCCATTTCATAACAACTTATTGTTCCTAAAACTAAACTTAACTTGGGCAAACATGCTTTTTATATAGGCGCCACAGAAGTTAATTATTATTTTAAGAAATCTTCCGCAAATTATAGTAAAACTATAACATTAATATTTTTCTAGTATCAGTTATTTCATAGGCTTATTTTGATTGACCTAATACTATTACCACATTTCTAATAGTATTATTAATTTCCTAATTTATTACGAGTTTCCTAATATTATTAATACTTTCCTAATATTAGTGCTACTTTCAAAACATTATGATATTGGAATGCACAAACAAAATAGGTACTCACTTTCTCTGAGAGGGGAGAACATTTCCATGTGGTCCCATGTGTCTCGGCGGCCCGATACGTTGGTGCCATCATTCAATGTTGTTGATAAATATGATTTGTCTGTCAAAACAACAGAAAACAATAATACAGACTACAATAATAAGCTGTATTAAGGGAATAAAAATACATCTTGCAGTATATTTCCATTTCCACAACACCGAAAATTCCATTCGAATTCAATTAATTAATAATTCAAAATAATACCCTGTCCTACCGGCTTGCTTCGATTCTGCATATTATTCCCGCGATTATTGGCAAGGTTCGATGTGACGTCACCTGTGACATGGAAACGCAGCGAGACTAGGACTTTCCATTAAATCAGCAATAGCTGATGTTTGTTGCGTGGCATTCAGTTGTAATGCAAACAGTAGTAAGAATAGAGTACCATGTAGTTCCTCTAAATTCCCTATAGAGCCAAATTTGCTAAAGAAATGGCTCGCGAAAATGAAGCCTTCAAACTTCAAGCCGGCGAAGCACAATCTAGTTTCGACCACAACCTGGAGAAGATGGCAGCCCTGGGTTGTCCTGGTACTAAAATGTCTTTGAAAGAGGATGATGTGCCAACATTATTCCCAGTAGTGGAAGCTACTTTGATGCCATCAATGTGTAGAACACAAAAGCAGTCAGCGACATGGGCAGTGATGACCACGCCGCTCAGATCGAAGGCAAGCAGGCCTCACAAACGGACTGTCACTAACACCGCAATGTTTTATTTTCTGAAATGAAACCATGAAAACAACCACCTAGAGTCGCCAAACTTCTACTCATATACCTACCATACATATACACACATCACTCATATACCTACCATACATATACACACATCACTCATATACCTACCATACATATACACACATTACTCATATAACTACCATACATATACACACATCACTCATATACCTACCATACATATACACACATCACTTCATCAAAAGATACTTCTACTTCCACATCATGAAAAAAATTTACAAAACCTAAAAGAAAACCTCGCCATATGGAGCTAGGTGCTTGAGTCTTTGTTTATTTTTGTAAATTTTTATTATTATGTGGAAGAATAAGAGTAATTTTTGACCACGTGATATGTGTACATGTATTTTAGATATGCGATAAGTTTGGCGGCTTTATGTGGTCGTTTTCATGGTTTAGGTCAGAAAGTAAAAGTTGGAAGCCGAAGCCTACTGGTGTCGGTAAACTGCTTTGAAAGAGTTCAAATAAAAAATGATTCTGCGGTATCACTTGCTGTTAGTGGCTCGAAATTGTTGTTTTACTTTGTATTCTGTAAAATTGCTATCAACACCACTCGCCACAGTGCTGCGATTGAAACTATATTGAAGCAGTGCATAGAAATCACTGACCGGAACGTAAACGAATGTGGTGTCACAAAACCATGTGATCAACCATCTAATTAACTCTGAACTGTTCCAGTCATTTATCATCCTCTGCGAGAACAAATACTTTCTGATAACCAATCTACACGACTCCTTTACAAACACAAATAAAATTAATGCATTCCATGAAACTCCATTACTACAAACAAACAGGTGATTGCTACCCGAGATCAGATACAAAATACACAAACCTATATTGGCAGAATGGGAATTTTGTATTGCTTCATGCGACTCGCTCGTTGAACCATTCATTGGTTTCTGACTGGACGACTGCGGCAGAGTTGCATGATTGCCACTGGTGCTGCCACCTGTGCTTGACTTCCTGGTATTTGTCTTCGGCTCTTTGCCTCCACGCCCGATGCTGCTTGACTGCACAAAATAAGACTTGCACTTGACAATAAGTCCGGACAAAACCTGGAGTCAGAAACTGAGAATGAGGCTGACCCAATAATAATATATATATAAATATATATATATTACTTGGTGCAGCGCCAGATCCGAAATTGTTCGTGGTGCTTCAAAGCATATTAAAAATTACTAAGATAAATATATTAACCATTTCAGTATGACAGGCCAAATTTCCGGCCGGGCGGTGTGTGACGCTACAGTATGACAGGCCGGATTTTTGGCATTGACTACGTTCACCATTTAAATTGCTTTTACTCATAATTATCCACCACGTGGAGCCACTTGTTATATATGGTTGTCATGGCGAATGAATAACCTATTCAGTAGTGGCAATCATTGATTATCACTCAATATAATTTTATGGAAATTTTCGCGCTTTCTAATGAATTATCAAAATCCACAATGGCCACAATGGCGGACTACATTACTTCAACTGGCGATTTACCGCCATATGTTTTGGACAGATTATTTGATAGTTTTAGCGACGAATCTTTCTCAGATGTTGACAATCGAAACAACAATGATGTTGACGAACTCAGCGACCGAGCCAGAAGCGAAACGGACACTGACAGCGGGAGTATTTTTTATTGCTACTCGGATGTCAGTGATGATGAAAGTGACGGTGTGAACGCTGTGGATGAGCTGCGCACTGTACTATCAATGCTGGATGATGTGTCGTTGTCGGAGTTTGATTTTTGCAAGAAGGAAAAGGTGTCTATGAATCCATCGTGCAAAGTTTGATAGGAATCGGTCCATCTGATGTGTTAGCAAATATACAAATAAACACTTCTGTCATATATGTATAAAATACAGATAAATAACTTGTTTTTCACTTTCTTATACTCCACGAAATGTACTTGATATTGTATTTTATATCAAAGTACAATCCTGTAGCATGATCAACATGAATACTTTACGTTAAATATGTACAATGGCATAAAACTGTGCGCAGCAACTGCAAAAACGTTGAAATCATGGTGGCCATCTTGGATTGCTGGTTACCATGACAACAAAATGTAAAATGATATGGCTGATTTTACTCACCGATTTTCGTACTTTCAGAATATATATATAGAATATTTCTATTCATAAAATGCATTTTTGTTGCTGAAACCTTGACTTGAAGTGATGCAGTCAATTTTCTTGCATATTCACTATCAATGCAGTATTCAGTGGTCACAGCAGATCACGGCTGTAGTATAGAGATGGTTAAAATACTACTAGTAAAAGAATAATTTTGAAATAAAATAGTCTAGAATTGCAAAATAATAATTATTCTAATAAGAATTATTGTAAAATAAATATAGCACAATATTTATATAGCAATATAATAATAAATAAATAATGGTTAAATAAATATACATAAACTCACCCTGTAATAACAATAAATAATTCAAATACTTATGATATATTAAATAAATCGAACAAAAACATGACAAACCAGAGGACATCATGTGGTCTAGCCAGTATGATCACAGATGGCGCTACCTGACACTCTGCCCTGGGAGTAACGTACCCTAGCTTTATTTCTTGCCACTTCGAACGACATACACTTCACAGACGACTTGTGTGCAGCAATGACCTTCAGTGGTGTCGACCCCTTACGAAGGTCATAAATGTACACCTTGCCTCTTATTGACCCCACAGCTAAGGTGGTGCCATCATGCATCATTGAGACAGAAGTAAGCGGACTTTCTGCAACCATTGTCTGAACAACACTGCAACGATAAACATATGGTGTCACATTTAGTGTCTGGATGATGACCATATATATGTCACGTCACATTTAGTTTCTGGATGATGACCATATATATGTCACGTCACATTTAGTTTCTGGATGAGGACCATATATATGTCACGTCACATTTAGTTTCTGGATGATGACCATATATATGTCACGTCACATTTAGTGTCTGGATGATGACCATATATATGTCACATCACATTTAGTGTCTGGATGAGAACCATATATATGTCACGTCACATTTAGTGTCTGGATGATGACCATATATATATATGTCACGTCACATTTAGTTTCTGGATGATGACCATATATATGTCACGTCACATTTAGTTTCTGGATGAGGACCATATATATGTCACATCACATTTAGTTTCTGGATGAGGACCATATATATGTCACGTCACATTTAGTGTCTGGATGAGGACCATATATATGTCACGTCACATTTAGTGTCTGGATGATGACCATATATGTCACATCACATTTAGTTTCTGGATGAGGACTATATATATATATCACGTCACATTTAGTTTCTGGATGAGGACCATATATATGTCACGTCACATTTAGTGTCTGGATGATGACCATATATATGTCACGTCACATTTAGTGTCTGGATGATGACCATATGTCACGTCACATTTAGTTTCTGGATGAGGACCATATATATGTCACGTTACATTTAGTGTCTGGGTGATGACCATATGTCACGTCACATTTAGTGTCTGGATGAGGACCATATATGTCACGTCACCTTTAGTGTCTGGATGATGACCATATATATGTCACGTCACATTTAGTGTCTGGATGAGGACCATATATATGTCACGTCACATTTAGTGTCTGGATGATGACCATATATATATATATATATGTCACGTCACATTTAGTGTCTGGATGAGGACCATATATATGTCACGTCACATTTAGTTTCTGGATGAGGACTATATATATATCACGTCACATTTAGTTTCTGGATGAGGACCATATATATGTCACGTCACATTTAGTGTCTGGATGATGACCATATATATGTCACGTCACATTTAGTGTCTGGATGATGACCATATGTCACGTCACATTTAGTTTCTGGATGAGGACCATATATATGTCACGTCACATTTAGTGTCTGGGTGATGACCATATGTCACGTCACATTTAGTGTCTGGATGAGGACCATATATGTCACGTCACCTTTAGTGTCTGGATGATGACCATATATATGTCACGTCACATTTAGTGTCTGGATGAGGACCATATATATGTCACGTCACATTTAGTGTCTGGATGATGACCATATATATATGTCACGTCACATTTAGTGTCTGGATGAGGACCATATATATGTCACGTCACATTTAGTGTCTGGATGATGACCATATATATGTCACGTCACATTTAGTTTCTGGATGAGGACCATATATATGTCACGTCACATTTAGTTTCTGAATGAGGACCATATATATGTCACGTCACATTTCGTGTCTGGATGAGGACCATATATATGTCACGTCACATTTAGTTTCTGAATGAGGACCATATATATGTCACGTCACATTTAGTGTCTGGATGAGGACCATATATATGTTGACTTCTAGAAAGCACGATCAGATCAACCATAAAGGTACAAATCTGATCATCTTTACCCCTAAATGTGTTTTAATGAGCCACAATTTTAAAATACACTTTGACTGTTATTTCTTTGGCCTGAATGTTTTTTTTTGGGAGGGGGAGATATCATGTTTACATTGCAAATAAAAAATATTTGGTTTATTAAAACATATCTGGGCAGGATAGATATAGTTTATATTACAAAACATGATTTTACAATAAAAACAATCCGACTTTGTAGCATAAAACTGATAGCAAAATATTACTACTACAAGCCAAAAACTAATGGAAACTGCAGCATACTGACTAAATTAGCATACTAACTTGTCATTAAAAGAGGGAGTGGTTCTTTCTGAATGGCAAGAAGCAAACAAATTATTTAAATAAGGCTCGAGAAATATGTCAGTGAATTAAATACCCGTGAGCTTAACATTAATGATTTGTAAATTATTAGAAAGATTAATTAAATACTATACGGTGGACTTCCTTGTTAAGCATAAATTAATAAATCCATCTCACGGATTCCTAAAAGCGAGGTCATGCTTAACAAATATTTTATGCTTTTAGAAAAAATCACTAAGAGATGAGGGATCACCCGTAGATATCATCTACTTAGATTTTCAGAACGCTTTCGACAAAGTGCCACATCAAAGACTACTACTTAAATTAAAAGCCCTGATAAAAAACATAACATATAAACAGGCAATCTGCTATCACACTTACTCCTTTCCATGTACGTCGTAGCACACAATCTGCTATCACACTTACTCCTTTCCATGTACGTCGTAGCACACAATCTGCTATCACACTTACTCCTTTCCATGTACGTCGTAGCACACAATCTTCTATCACACTTACTCCTTTCCATGTACGTCGTAGCACACAATCTTCTATCACACTTACTCCTTTCCATGTACATCGTAGCACACAATCTGCTATCACACTTACTCCTTTCCATGTACGTCGTAGCACACAATCTGCTATCACACTTACTCCTTTCCATGTACGTCGTAGCACACAATCTTCTATCACACTTACTCCTTTCCATGTACGTCGTAGCACACAATCTTCTATCACACTTACTCCTTTCCATGGACGTCGTAGCACACAATCTTCTATCACACTTACTCCTTTCCATGTACATCGTAGCACACAATCTTCTATCACACTTACTCCTTTCCATGTACATCGTAGCACACAATCTTCTATCACACTTACTCCTTTCCATGTACATCGTAGCACACAATCTTCTATCACACTTACTCCTTTCCATGTACATCGTAGCACACAATCTGCTATCACACTTACTCCTTTCCATGTACGTCGTAGCACACAATCTGCTATCACACTTACTCCTTTCCATGTACGTCGTAGCACACAATCTTCTATCACACTTACTCCTTTCCATGTACATCGTAGCACGCAATCTGCTATCACACTTACTCCTTTCCATGTACATCGTAGCACGCAATCTGCTATCACACTTACTCCTTTCCATGTACGTCTTAGCACACAATCTGCTATCACACTTACTCCTTTCCATGTACGTCGTAGCACACAATCTTCTATCACACTTACTCCTTTCCATGTACGTCGTAGCACACAATCTGCTATCACACTTACTCCTTTCCATGTACATCGTAGCACACAATCTTCTATCACACTTACTCCTTTCGATGTACATCGTAGCACACAATCTTCTATCACACTTACTCCTTTCCATGTACATCGTAGCACGCAATCTGCTATCACACTTACTCCTTTCCATGTACGTCTTAGCACACAATCTTCTATCACACTTACTCCTTTCCATGTACATCGTAGCACACAATCTTCTATCACACTTACTCCTTTCCATGTACGTCGTAGCACACAATCTGCTATCACACTTACTCCTTTCCATGTACGTCTTAGCACACAATCTTCTATCACACTTACTCCTTTCCATGTACATCGTAGCACACAATCTTCTATCACACTTACTCCTTTCCATGTACGTCGTAGCACACAATCTTCTATCACACTTACTCCTTTCCATGTACGTCGTAGCACACAATCTGCTATCACACTTACTCCTTTCCATGTACGTCTTAGCACACAATCTTCTATCACACTTACTCCTTTCCATGTACATCGTAGCACACAATCTTCTATCACACTTACTCCTTTCCATGTACGTCGTAGCACACAATCTTCTATCACACTTACTCCTTTCCATGTACGTCGTAGCACACAATCTGCTATCACACTTACTCCTTTCCATATACATCGTAGCACACAATCTGCTATCACACTTACTCCTTTCCATGTACGTCGTAGCACACAATCTTCTATCACACTTACTCCTTTCCATGTTCATCGTAGCACACAATCTGCTATCACACTTACTCCTTTCCATGTACATCGTAGCACACAATCTGCTATCACACTTACTCCTTTCCATGTACGTCGTAGCACACAATCTTCTATCACACTTACTCCTTTCCATGTACGTCGTAGCACACAATCTGCTATCACACTTACTCCTTTCCATATACATCGTAGCACACAATCTGCTATCACACTTACTCCTTTCCATGTACGTCGTAGCACACAATCTTCTATCACACTTACTCCTTTCCATGTACATCGTAGCACACAATCTTCTATCACACTTACTCCTTTCCATGTACGTCGTAGCACACAATCTGCTATCACACTTACTCCTTTCCATGTACGTCGTAGCACACAATCTGCTATCACACTTACTCCTTTCCATGTACATCGTAGCACACAATCTTCTATCACACTTACTCCTTTCCATGGACGTCGTAGCACACAATCTTCTTGTCGAGTCCAACACTCATTAGGAGCATATCGTTGATGAGAGAGAAAGCGAGGCCTGTGGCGGGTGCGGAGTGGGGGGTGATGAACGCGTGGGTAAGGGTGTTTCGGTTTGTGTCCCACAGACTGACTGTGCCACTGTCACACACCGACCCCAACAGTGATTTCCTGAAGTGACTGTACTGAACTTGCCGCACGGCCTGCAAGCAACCAACATATGATGGGGACAGGTCATTATTTGTTTTTTGACCATATTAACGTTTCTGGTCAGGTTCGCAAAATAACGATTCGGAATTTACCACAATGGCACATGTTAAGATTAAGAAATTTAACCTACTCGCTAGGGACTAGTAGCCTTAATATGTTACTCGTCCCCATGAAAAACCACTAGTCCCCATTTTTGGTGGACATCGTCAAAATGCGACCTTTTTATGCAAATTTGTATGTTGACCTGCAATGCTCCTTAAACATAAAATGAACAAATAAATATCAATTTCATAATTGACGATGCAAGCAATTATTTAATTTAATTAGTACTAAATCAGATCCCGAGTTTCTGGACATTGTCAAAGGCCGCATGACTCGACTCTCGAGTCCTCCACAATGTCACCAGGCAGTGTCAGTGAAGGAAATCTTTCAGGAGTTGGGCAACTGCATCTTCATCCATCTTCGACTCATGAGATTCATCATCAATGTCACCAATGTCACTGATGATGTTGGGCCTCCTTGCCCTGGGCCCAGCATGGTTCCAATGCTTCACTGCAGATGATGGATCAAACTGGTCCACGTCAGGTATTTCCAGCAAGACTGTCATCAGATCTGACAGACGTGTGTCAGACAGCCTGCTTCTCCAGTCCGATTTAACAAACTTCATGTGGGAAAACCCTCTTTCAGCTTCTGCTGAAGAGGCGGGAAGGGTGAGGATCAGGTCAATGAGTCCCATTACATTGGGGCACTGTGTCCCAAATGACAGGTTGACTTCCTCCCACGACAGTTTCTTCACTGTGGGATAACTTGTTTAGAGAAGACTCTTGAGTTTGGTCCACTCTGGTTCCACTTTGGAAACATCCAGAGCAGAGGACGAGAGGACCCGTCCAAATGTCTTGACCAAGGTATCCACCTTGTCATCACCGAAGTCTTTTTTGTGAACAAGGGATGTTGGCCACAGCTTCAGGTTAGCGATTGATGACGCTGCAATGATTCCTTCTGCCCCCTCTTTGAATCTGTCACCGAGAGTTTTCAGCAGCCCCTGTACCAGTCCATGTTTGGCTTCTTCAAAAGCAGAGGATGGTGCTCCTATTGTCTCTCCAAGAAACTGGTATTTGCCATTAATCATCTTCAGAGAAGGCCCATCCTTCTTTCCATACTTCTCAATGACTTCTTTGTATGCAGTTATCTCGGAATTGATATCCACCATTGTGATTTCCTTCTGCTGGAATGCTGTTGAGACATCACTCAAGGCTGCAGTTACAGCTGCGAGGAAGTGGAGGAAGTGGAGGAAGTGGAGGAAGTACACGACATCCTTGGAATGTAGCAGTGCGTAGTAATTCTTTGCGTTTGCGCGCTGCTCTTTTGTCCTTCCAGGTACATCGGGGTTCATCACCTGGGATAAATGGGTCACAAGCCCCTTGTAACCCTTCAGCACATTGGAAACTGCTCTTGATATGTGGGGAACCCAACGTGTCCCTCCAACTCTACTTGGAATATGGTGGGTCTCTCCGAGTGCATCAAAAGCCTGTTTGAGGCTGCTCCTGTTGAGGGGGCTGTTCCGATAGAAGAAGTACAAAGAAAGGAGCAGGGCATCAACTTTCTTGTACAGCTGTATCCCGCGAGCAGCTTCCTTGTAAGCCAGTTCATGTCTGTGTGCAGAGCAGTGAACAGCTACAAGTTCTGGTCGGTCCAGCCGTTGTCGCTGTTTGGCCACAAATCCATTGTTTTTCCCCAATATGGTGCTTGCACCGTCAGTTCCAGTTCCCACAATCTTCTTTTCCCACGAGGGGCCAGCAAAGTAATCTGTGAAGAGAGTTGACATTGCCACTTCTATCACTTGGGCATGCCCCTTGGCAATATTTTTCACCCCAACAAAGTGGACATTGATTGACCCTTGGTGACAGTACCAAACATATGCCAGTTCGGCCTTGGTGTGGCTGTTGTCAGTTGAACCATCGCAGATGAGGGACACAAACTTTGCCTCGGCAACCATCTCTGATTTCATCCCTTTGTGCCTGAGCAATGTGATGGATAAACGTTGCATACTGCTTGTCTTTTCTGTAGGTGTTGCCAATCTGTACCCCTTTCATGTCATCCAAGGTACACATCCACACAAAGTCTGTATATGGTCTTGAGTGTCCGGCAATGGCATGTGTGTTCCTGAAAAGCTTACACATTTTGTCAAATGTTGCTTTTCCCAGTTGGTACATCGTCTACCACACTTGACCCTGGGTTGCTCTCTGCTTTCTCTCTTAAAGCCCATTTCATATGGCTTGCAGAACTATTGTGAGCTTTGATACTCTCCAATTTAAATACTGGGGAGCCGATGACAAAAATGCTTTCTCATACTTGCAGCAGTACTTACAAAACATTCTCATGCTTAGTTCAGTCTCAGTGTTCTTCGCCGTCCTATCACTCTCCCCACCTTCAACGTCAACGCCACCGTCGTTGTCACGCCAGTCAGTGGCACCGCCAATGCCAGCTTGAGTGGCAACGCCAGCGCCAGCAGACAAACTTTTGTATTCGAGCCATGAGAATTGCTTTAGCCAGTGCAGCTGAAATTCTGAAATTGGGGGGTTGGACTCATTCCCACGAATTTCTACTCGCCTCAGGCGAGCGTTAAGTTCGATCCCTGGTTGTTGCATGTCTTGTCACTGACCTGCTATTGAGTTTTTATGAAATCCTACAAGTTTTTCAAGAAAATCAACACAGCAGATGATCCCCGTCAGATGTCTAAGACAACTACATGTGATAATCCCTCTCTATTACAACTGCTGCTGTCACCTAAATATTTGGTGTTCATAGGTTAAGTCTTGTTGATTTCCTACCTGTCCTTTCTGGGTGACAAGTGGGCTGCAACTTTGTCCCGATACGATGTTGTATAAAATAACATCTCCAGTCTCTGATGCTGATGCTATAACAGTGTCGTCACAGTTGAACTGTAGTGAGGTCAATGGCCCCTTATGATCCTGAAAAGCAGAAAGGTGTGACAAGCAATATAACAAATTTGAAGTAGTAACTGCCATATTAGACACAGCAATTTGCTATTTAGGGACAGATGTTCCTGTGGAGGATTAACTTTAGCATTTTGGATAACCAGAATACCTGATAGTATTCTGATGAATACCATCAGGTATTCTGATGAATATCTGATGGTATTCTGATGAATACCTGATGGTGTTCTGTTGAATACCTGATGGTATTTTTCATTCAATACATCTAAGAGTTGTGGTTGGATCTGGGTTGTCAGACGAGTTTCCACTTAACGTCGGCAAAGAAGTGCCCTTAGCCCTTTACTGTTTATTATGGTGATGGAACTAATCAACAGGAAGGATTTCTCAAGAAGACAATCTGACCATAACAGCAGAGAGCAAACAAGAACTACAGGAAGGTTTGGAGGAATGGAAGGGGGTGTCCAAGAAGCATGGACGTCCATAACAACTTACACATATGAACCTTTATTTGGAAGCTTAGTCTTGTGTACAAACCCATAGTTTTGTTATATTTTTTATGTGTTCATACTTCACAGAATTTGTTAAATGTTTCAAGCAACATTCAACAATAATTTTCTCTGAGTACATCCATAACAGGGCTATTTTAAGAACATTCTTAAAAAAATAGTAAAGGAGGCGATCATTTGGCATGTTAATAGTACTAGGTAGGTTACACATTATGTCCATTTCAAAATCCACCTACTCCAATTGTGCTGCATTGCATGTCTTGACAAATTGTAAAAAATTCTCAGAAATGTACACCCACAACGCCGGAATTGCCCACATACAGCTAGTCTACTTGGGCATAATAGAGCGTGAAGCAACATTATATGTGTCTGGTTTAAAATTCACAATAGTAAGCATGCATGAAACTAAATAGCCTCAAACACACCTTGTAGGACTTCTTGAGTTTGATCGTTTTCAGATCCCATATGTGTATGATTCCATCTGGGCCTCCACCAATCAAAAAGCGTGATGTTGAATTGAATGAGACGCAAGTCCGTCCCTCCTACAACGCATACGTAAGTGTACATCAGATGCGGGGATGTCTCATTTACACATCAGAAACATTTAAATGTCTCTCTTCCATTTTATTTGTTCACTTGTCTTGTTTCAAACTCATTTTGCAAAAATAATCATGTTACTAAGGACCTGGGCTTGATGATATTAGTTGCTCAAATGGCAAGATTGGACTCCATTATAAATATCAACTTTCAGGATTATAATTACAAGAAAAATGTGAAAAAGATTTTTAATTACATAAATTAATCATTACGACATCATTAAGTTAAATAACTGCTAAACCTTAGTTTCTTAAGATAGTATTTAAGCCCTGCAACAATGTGGCTGGGACATATCTAAATAACTTTTTTTAACTATTAAAAAAATGTATTTACATGAATGCATTATATTGTTGTTCACATAATTTGATGTCACATTATTCAGAATGTGATATATACTTACCCCAACAGCAATATCTTTTGAATAGGCTGTGGCGTCCGAGTAGGTCAGCACAATCTTATCCCCTCCAGAAGAAGCACTGGCTAAAGCCTATGGACACTGGTCAAGGGTTCATACCAACAAATTTGGGAATCCGTACTTTTTCAACAAATGTACGATGCTCAATAATCTGGTTACCGAGTCGGTCCCTAGAGACGCTACGCACACTATGCCCGGGAAAGGCTACAACAGTGGCATCACAGTGACTTGGCGCCAGTCTACCAATCAGAAGCGAGTGCCTCTGCTCAGCCTATAATATAAGATTACGTGCCGAACCATGATTTAATTATAATTAATGTTTTAGTTAGTATTAAAATATATTACTTGAAGAATGTTGTTTCCGAGAGCAGCACCATTGCGCTGTGCTCTTGGGTATTTTTGAACCAACAGATGTGGGTATGACCGCTCAGTACAGCCAATAATATAAATTTATATAGTGCCTGAATCCACTTAAAATAAGATGCTCTCAGGCACTTTACATAAAAGAGCTTATTCAAGATGGCAGCATACACGCATGTTGACGGACCTGTGAAACTGGCCAGTTTAACACTGAATTTATCGTCTCCTAAAGTAGGCAGTCATATGGATTCCTACCAATAGAGTCCGGAAGGTGAAACAAGGATTCTCAGACTGATAGATTCCCGGCAAAATCAAAGCCTGTATGCTCGTATTTGAATTTAACATGGTGTGTTTGAAATTTGAATACAGCATATTTACATCTCATCAAGCCTGTATTTGTACTTGTTGTTTGTACGTATTTGTATTTGAAATAAAAAATATAATGCACTCAACCCAGAAAAGCGTATTTGACTAGTGACCAGTCGCTTACAATTCTAAGCCCTAGACAAGCGTACAGCCCACTGTAAAGGATACGCTGTTGTCGTGTGACCAGCATACAGAGGAGACATTATGGGCGTGTGGGTTAAACTGCTTTACCCTAGTGAAACTGGTGCAGTCCCACAGCTTGATGTCATCTCCAACTGATACCAACTTCATCTCTCTCACCCCGTCTGCTGGTACAAACAGCAAATGGAAACATCTAAATACCAAGTTTCACCGGGTATACTATACATTATCTATAGGCAATCTGAATTACCAATAAATACTCTTCAATATGTGATATCATTAACAACCTAATTTGCTAATCTCTAGATATCACGTAGAATTTCTTGGCCATGCACGTGGCGAGAAAGAGCAAACTAAAACATCTAGTGACAATGGGAAAGATTGAGGGGAAAAGAAGCAGATTTCGGCAAAGAAATTAAGACACTTGTGATCGTGGGAAATGGAGGGTCATTATAACCTATGCCTGCAACAGGCAGTGCACCAGGACCTGATGATTGTGATCACATATTTCATTGATCGAACAGAAAAGTTATTTGAAGTTTTTCTAATAAATACTTGTGACAACACAATGTCGGATGAGATGAAGATTTTTTTTTAATCGTTGGCTGGTTAGCCAATTAAAACATGAAACAGATTTATACAGCTACGGATTTATACAGAATTTCAAGTCAAAATTACTGATTTCAACCCAAAAAATATGGCAGTCCTGTCTATTTGATTACAAGGCACACACGTTTATCTGTCATTGTTTCCCATAAAAACTGCATGAATTTGTCACATGCATAGTGGAACAGTGCAGTGCCGTGTCCAAGTTTCAGAACAACTATCCAGTTGGCAGCTAAGTGACAGTCAGTGTCGGTGACAGATCCGAGATTCAAAGCAAGTTTGAAACTTCACGTAAACTAGTAGTGACTATCCAGTCCCGTATTCATCGCTACACGTGAAATGCCGTACCCGTACCATTAGTTCATTAACGAAGTCAAACTGTAAACTATAGCTGTCAGACCAATAAATATATACAACAAACCAAATTTGCACCACTCACCACCACTACGATCACAAAATACAGAATCCCGCCGCGGCGGCCATTTAATAATATTTTGAATCAAAACGAGGCAGGGACAGGTTCTTATTTGTTGGTACAAAACTGGCACGAAGTGTGAACATGCGAAAACATTAGATATACGCATTCTAATTATGTTTATATAAGTATATTAAATAATTATTACAACAACAAAATGTTATTTTGATATAGAAACAAAAACAAACAAATGTTAATTAACCTTACGCAGAATACAGTTTGATTGCAGTGCTAAAATGGGCCACATAAAAGTCGGACGCATAATACATCCGCTTTGGTCGGGCGGCACCCTATCGCATGACAAAGCGCAGAGCGCGTTCACACGAGCATCGTTTTAGACACTACAAATGCGACCTACTGGTTGGCGCCAATCACCACTTCAGTTGTGATTACAGTACACGACGGGTACACATGCTTCAAACTGTCGTCCGACAGGCGCCCGAATTGGATCCAGCTATAATTTCGGCGACACAATTGCAGCCACAAATTGGCCTCGCCAATGGGTATCGCGAGGGTGTTCACACGAGCGATTAGTTGTCCGATCGGTCGGGCGAAACAGTGTCGCCCAACCAATTATCGGAGGAACCAACTGGATCCTGCGATCAGAATCGTCATAAGGTATCATAAGGTATAACTAATCGGCCGTGCATGTACGTAAACGGGCCTTAACACAACTACTATCCCTGGCTCGAGAGGATGTCGATCACATAGGTCTACGGATATTTTCCACAGTGGACATGTCCACTGTCACGTCCACTTTGGAAATTATCCACGTAAAAATAAATATTTGCAAATATGAGTATTCGAAAATTTATTTTTAATTTAGCTGCAAACATACGGCCTCGGTCGTGGTGAATTGTCACTATACAAACAGCTAGATCTCGAACTCTCTGAACTCCATTTTCTAGATCTCTGTTTTTCCTTCTCACTCTTAATTCTTGTTTCCATAATATATTGTCCAAACAAAATTAGCTATAGGTATCGTTATTTTGTCTTACGTATGTGACATCATATTGTCATCGGGGTCATTGCAATCCAAATTTGTTTGCACAATCTAAATCAGACAAATAGTTGAATATATTTCCAATCTAAGACTATGGGAATTAGTTTTCTGTATTACTATATTATGTATATAATGCAATTATATTAGTCGAGCACTATATATTATGGTCAAGAGATATATTCTATCTTAACCTTAAATCCAGCTATTTAACAGCTGTCCGAGTCCATGTCGAGGTAATTATGCTGTTTAGACAATCCCCGTATGCAGGTATGCAAGATACATTTGTTTGCGCAAAGTTTGCGCAACATCTTATGGTCGATGGCTTAAATCATTGCATAAATTATTTCATGAATTATATGGAAGCAAAATGGTTAGAAAAATATATTACTTGTAATTAACAAACGATGGCGTTGTTGGTTTCGCCAGTGTCACTATATTTGCTATAATATTATGTACATCTGCACACCGGAAGAAGGTCCGGAAGAATTTCAACATATACAGCAAATCGCGCTATGACTATAATTAACTACCTATGCAACTAATCACAGTTCTTTATAGTCATACCATAGTTCATTATTCTAAATGACGCATGTATAGGGCATGCTGTGAAACGATTTTTGCGCAAAATGAGAACACCACGACCATGAATCTTATGATGGCGTCTCCTCCAAGGCCAAGATAGGCAATTACGTTTTTGAAAAACGGCGCTGTTTATTTATAATTCCGTTTTTATAGAGAATGGTTGCACCTGAAAACACGGTACGAATTTAGAACAAAGCCAGTTCCAGTGACATATGGCATAATTCTAGTAACTGGCGAATTCGATCTACGTCATTTCGTAAAAATGCAATCAGACCATTAATTGGAAAACGATTTCTCCCTTCTTCAGTAAACAATATGGCGGCCGCAGAGATGGAGGGGTTAAGGTGGTTATGATTTCAAAGAAATCTCAGTTATATATGTTTGCGATAACCCTGATGGTGTCATTATAATAACCCTGTTATATTATAATGTCTACTGGTTTTAAATGAGTTATGTTGTATATAAATAGGGTCTTTATAAGCATACAATTACAGTGACACAATGACCGCAGTCGGCTTGTTTACGTTGATTATGCCCGCGAAAGTAGATTTTTGTATGTTATGCTACATTGTTTGACCGTTTTCAGCGATAATCGGCATATGTAGTTAATAGTTATTATGCGCAAAGTTATTTTATTACAATATGACAAAATCGCCTTTATCATTATTATAACTTCAAGCGAATTGAGTCGCTTACAACTCCAGAGTCCAGTCAGCTGGTTCGTTTTCGCTGTGCCCAACCCACTTGCGTTTGTTGGGTAAGAAGGCCGGGTAGTCCGTAAATGACGGATTCGTCTGTAATGAATGCTAAGTTTTGAATTTCCAAAAATACTTTTGCTACCCCTGTACATTGACTTCATCTAGTTCGAATTGACCAGTGTCCTCAGAAATAGCGGAACATTTGTAGAATTGGACATGTTGCAAGATACAAGATGGCAAATAGGCAAAAGTTGTATACATTTCACTTTGTATACTTGTTGCAATCTTAAAGTACCTTTTGAGACCCTCTTCTTGTATACAAAAAATAACTGTAAATTGGTGATTGCAATTAGTAGTGTTTTAATCGTATTTCATAGTAAATAAATTTTTACCATTGTCCATGATTGGTGTATTCAATTACTTTTCAACTACGTTTTCAATTCCATCATGTAACCTTTTAACTCAAATTGTTCACTAAATTAAATAAAGCTGCTCTAAAATGGATGTTATTTTTTGGCATTGAGTATGTCTACATTTTCTCTGTTAATCATGTTCCATGATTGGTGTATTATGACTTCGTATTCTACCGGTAGTCAGTCTGATGAAGGTAGATGAAAGCTGTTGACATATCACAAAAAATTTGTTTGGTTGACTGAAAAATTATAACAATATTAATAACTACAAATATTCTGCGAAAAGTGTTGTTTTAGTGAAATTGCTTTTATCTTTTCCCATGGCTCTTCTTTTCTGCATATACCTGCTTCACCAAATGTGCTGGTTTGTATGCATATTTTAAATAAATTTTTTTTTAAATGTGATATGGACATACATGTACATTCAGTAATAAAAGGATGCCGTCAGAGAGGCTTCTTGTCTCTAGCAAAAACCACAAACCACAAAAACCACATTTGTTATATCTTCGTGATGTCTGTCTGCCCAATCCACCTTTCGTTTCCTGGGTCTGCATTTAAATTGCCCCGCTATGTACAGATTTTTCCCTCCACTTTTCACCTTATACTGACTTTCTCACATCCCTCGTGGCGATATCTTCCCTATGGTCTGCCCATTTTCCTGCAAATTCGCTGTTTCACTGGCACCGCCTCTGCTCTCTTAGGTAGCTGGCCTGCCTCCATGCGCACAAATGCACCTGCCCACATCATCCAACTTCTTACAGTTAAGCTGGGCTGCATCCCAATCTCTTCCCTCAGGTCAATTACATTGGAATTGAAACACCAATATTAGAATTGTTGTTTTGTTTTTAAAAATAATTGGAATTTATGAAAATGTAATTGGTATTTTCAATTACTTTTCAACTACGTTTTCAATTCCATCATGTAACCTTTTAACTCAAATTGTTCACTAAATTAAATAAAGCTGCTCTAAAATGGATGTTATTTTTTGGCATTGAGTATGTCTACATTTTCTCTGTTAACATTTATTTTTATAAGGAATTGATAATTGGAATTGGTATTTTTGAGGTGGAATTGGTAATTTGGTATGGAAATGGAATTTATATAATGTAATTGACCACGTTTCTGCTCATTACCCAGGAAAGACTGTTGATTAATTGACTGTTTGCAGTAACAAAGGTCCGATGTTGTATGATGCTATTTGTTTACAGTGACAAATGCCCGCTGTTGTATGATGCTGTTTGTTTGCAATGATGAAGGCCCGATGTATGATGCTGTTTCTTTACAATGACGAAGGCCCGATGTTATATGATGCTGTTTCTTTACAATGGCGAAGGCCCAATGTTGTACGATGCTGTTTGTTTGCAGTGACAAAGGCCCAATGTTATATGATGCTATTTGTTTGCAATGACAAAGCCCGATGTTGTATGATGCTGTTTGTTTACAATGATAAAGGCCCGATGTATGATGCTGTTTGTTTACAATGACTAAGGCCCGATGTTATATGATGCTGTTTGTTTACAATGGCGAAGGCCCAATGTTGTATGATGCTGTTTGTTTACAATAACGAAGGCCCGATGTTGTATGATGCTATTTGTTTGCAATGAAGAAGGCCCAAAGTTGCATGATGCTGTTTGTTTACAATAACGAAGGCCCAATGTTGTATGATGCTGTTTGTTTACAATAACGAAGGCCCGATGTTGTATGATGCTATTTGTTTGCAATGACAAAGGCCCGATGTTATATGATGCTGTTTGTTTACAGTGACGAAGGCCCGATGTTGTATGATCCGAACCTTCCACCTGGGTGGTCTCGAAAGGTCACTCAGAGGCAGCAGGGGAGGTCTGCAGGAAAATATGACGTCTATTTGTTCAGGTATGTCCACTTTCTACTAATTCAAGGTGCCACAATTTGCTCTATGCCTGTGACAGTGTCTTTCCAGTGACAACCTTTCATGGTGTGTATTTATTGAACTTACAAAGTTTGATTGTTTTTTATAGTAAAATTGTGTTATGTTATACTAGCTGTGTTGTGTTATACTAGCTGTGTTGTGTTATACTAGCTGTGTTATGTTATACTAGCTGTGTTATGTTATACTAGCTGTGTTGTGTTATACTAGCTGTGTTATGTTATACTAGCTGTGTTGTGTTATACTAGCTGTGTTATGTTATACTAGCTGTGTTGTGTTATACTAGCTGTGTTATGTTATACTAGCTGTGTTGTGTTATACTAGCTGTGTTATGTTATACTAGCTGTGTTATGTTATACTAGCTGTGTTGTGTTATACTAGCTGTGTTATGTTATACTAGCTGTGTTGCACGGGAAAAAAGGCAGCCACTTCAGGAACTTATGACACTGCACTACCCAGTCATGTTTTAGTAGGGCAATGTCAATGATAACTTGGTGCCCCCAAAATCATGTACAACTGCCAGTTTCACGAAACGTTTGTACCATATGCATGAACTTTTGTGGATGTTTGACGTAGATCACATAACTATCATAGAAAACATGCATTGCTAACAGTTGTACGAAACTATCAATTCCTATTGTTCTGACGTATAGGTTCCTTTGTAATATCCCCAACCATGGGGAATTTAGAATTTTTTTAATGTACAAACATCCCCACGGGGCCCCTGCACGTCTTCAAATTTTCATCCCTATACATGCAAATTCATGCATCCAGAATTTGATTCGAGACAAGGCTGGTCTGTTGTGTGCCCAGCAGATGGCGATACCAGTTATGAATTATCGTTTTATAGCTGCCTCGTTTGCTGGTCTCATTTATTTTTTTGCAAACAAATTGGACCTGTCTAGTATCGACTACAACATGCTAGCTCATTCGTGGAAATGTATTATTTATGTTTGATGTAATTAATTTTTATTAATTTAATTTTGGTACCGCCAAACCAAAATTTAGCGCAAAGAATGCAAAAGTGGCTATGTGTAGCGCCCTGGCTTGCCAATGGCTTCCAAATATCGTCTTGGTGAGTGTTTTTTTAATAGTGGGCACCAGCTGGCGAATACATTTTGTAAGTTGTATTACTTCAAAAACTGGTGGACCTCCAAAGTTGCAACTTTGAGTAGGTTATGCAAATCATTCAAAGGAAATATTTAGCAGCCAGCAGTGCCTGTCGCTAGTTCGTTTCATTCCACTACATGTCACCGCTGTATGTGTGCATCAAAATGACAAATAAAAAAAATATTTATCCCTATCACATATCACACCTGCATTTCGTAAGATGTACAATCATAAACTATACTTATGAATAGATTTAGACCTCTGAAATAGTATCTTGTCAAAAGACATTGCCAGAATTTCATAATGTGTTCCACGGGCACAGCACTTGAGTTCTCATCTCATTCGCCATATTTTCATTGTTAGGCCTACTTGTATTCACCGCAGTTTAAAGTAAGATAATTACCACATCACTACCTGTTAATAAATGTTGTAACTTGTCATTAAGATGAGTTTTCCATCAAGATCGTCATCAAAAAACAATTTATTATTATTATTATTTATTATTATACATTTATAATGCGCCGTGTATCCGGGTTAAAAACCTGCGCAAAGGCGCTGACAAGATAATGCTAAATAATTTTAAATAAATTGAAGAGCTAAAATAAAATGTGATTAAAAGTAGATAGTCTGATGTTATGCACAAACTAAGCACCTTAGTATTTGGTAATTAATAGATGAAACCTGCTATCTCGGCCAATTGACCCCTAAATCTTATTGTTAGCCGCTAAGCTTTCAGGTGAATTTTAAGCCCCACTATAACAAAAGGCTATTCACACTTTCATAAGTTACCATATTTAATGATGAAAGTAAATTTGTTTGATGATTTCAACAAACTCACACACTTCACACTACAGATTTGAACATGATTCGCGATGGGCTAAATTAATTGTGGATGCTGCTTTTCGGTCCACGAGTTATTGTAGCATAGCATGAGGCCAACCAACTGAATGATAATTGTGTGTTTCAGCCCCGCTGGAAAGAAGTTTCGATCGCGCACTGAACTTGCTGGCTTCTTCGCCGCCGAAGGAACGGCCGACATGAAAGCGGTTGACTTCGACTTCTCTGTTCGTGGTATCCACCAGGGAGCAGCACTGTCGACAAAAACTTCTGCAAAGAAGTCGGCTGGAAAACCGAACCGAGGCAAGGAAACGACACCGGTGGCTGCCACTCTTGCGCAGAAACTTGTCATTAAAATGAGTTTTCCGTCAAGATCGTCATCAAAAAACAATTCGGATGACGAGGACGTGGCTAAGACCGGAGCGGGAGGGAATAGGAACAGTGCTGCTGCCGAGAAAGCAACTCCGAAAGGTGGGCGAGGTAAAGGCAGTGCGAAGAAGGGAAAGAAGAAACAAGAAGATGGAGATACTGAGCCGTTGAAAGTGCCACGTAAACGGGGACGTCCACCAAAACCAAAGCCGGTGTCAGAGCCGGAAGCTGAGGAAGACATCAGCAGTGATTTGTCGACAAATACCCCAAGCAAGAGGGGGCGCAAACGGGAAATGCCGGGAGAATCAGAATGTGAGGAAGAGCCAGTTGATGAGAAGCCAGTGAAGTCCCCTGCCAGGAAGGGGCGCATACAGGAAACGCCCCCCGAATCGGAAGCCATGGAACAGCCTGTCAAGTCCCCCACCAAAAGGGGGAGAAAGCCAAAAGTGATTGTTCCCGAGGTGGAGGGACCTGTGTTGGAATCTGTTGATCCCACCGATATGCAGCAGGGAGAAGAAATACCGAAAACATCCAACATTAATGTTGATATTGGAGAAAACAGGACGACTGTGGAGGCTGCCGTTTGCCAGCCAGCCCGTAGAGGGCGTGGGAGGCCAAAGAAGGTGAAGGCAACTGACCCAGTCACTACTGAGTCACCAGATGTGGTGGAGGTGTCGGAAGGCAACATGGCCACTGATAGCACCCCGGCAGTGCAAGACGAGTCCGTCGCTACTCCAAAACGTCGAGGGTGGAAACGATCAGTGACAACACCGGCAACAGAGACAGTTGACCAGCTAGAGTCAGTCAGTGTAGAACCCACAGAGATGACAGATACCACGCCACGGCGCCGAAGCCGAAAACAGACAATGGTGGCATCAGAATCATATACTGATGCGACCTCCATCACCGTTGCCACCCCAAAGCGTCGAGGGCGAAAACGCTTACTGGCCTTAGAAACAGAAGCAGCACAATCGATGCCCAGTGCTGTGGCTGCAAATGAATCAAGTGTTGCGCAAGATGTTGAAGGGGAGAAATTTGGAACAGTTGTATCCGAGTCCGAGACCACCAGTGCGCCCAGTGATGGTAGCATGGACGTCTCCATGGGTGCCATGCCAAGCCATCAAGGACGGAGGCGGGCGACAGCGGCAGTGCAATCGGAGAACGTGTTACCACAAGTCGCAGAAGACACTCCCGTTGAACTTGGCCCACGGGTCCGCCGCAAGAGTTGGCGTTTGTCCGATTCGTTATACGACAGTGGTGATGCGAGACCACGATCGACACACAGGAAGAATTCTAGCAACCGAAATAAAACAACCGCAGCAAAGACTGTGACAGTGGCATCAGTTCACCAGACCATATCTGCTGAACCAAGCGAGCTGTACACTATGCTAAAACTACCCAGCGGCAACAGTACCACTGGTGATAACTCTGCCGCCGTTCAGATGGATATGATCACCGATAAACTGACACTTACCTCTGAAAAGTCAGTGTTGGTCAAAGCATCCGACCTGCACGAACTATCCAACATAGAACACATACCAAAGCTGCCTCCCAGTAACATCCTCAGTGATTTCAGCAGCAACTGGGAGTTCCTAGACAATTCTGACGTTCCGCCTGCAGTCGCATCGACGTCGCAAATGGACCTGGGTGCCAGAGACGACGTTGAGTGCTACAGCACCGACTTGATGATTCCCTCCGAACATGGCGAGCCGAACGCGGACATTAGCGTCGACGTCAAAAGCCCCGTTCAACTTGACCACAGCTACTACTGCGTGAACCCACGCATGCAGAAAGTTGGCAAGGGAAAATCGCCACCCATATCCGTGACGCTCACGGAAAAATTACCAAAACTGACGACCACAAGTCCAGCTGGTAAACGGACAAAGACGTCGTTGGAAAGGAAAATGGGGCAAAGCCCAAAGAGGGTTGATGACACGTCGGGGGGTGGAGATTTTATAAAGACGCTTCCCGTGGTAACGTCGGCAACATCAGTCACGATCAGTGATTTCTTTATGAGTTCCAGTGGCGATAGTTCCGTTCAACCACAGCAGTCAGATGTGGCAACGACGGCGTCGGGTGAGGACCAGCAAAAGGTGGCTGACATTGGCGCTGGATCAAGTCTAGGTAGAACGTCTGTTGATGCAGGTGCTTACATTGTCTATGTCTAAAGTCCTTCCACATAGTCTCGTTCAGGTAAGGTAGTTAAAGACATAAAATCAGATACTTTTTATCATAAAATCGTGTTATGTAGTGTAACCTACACCCATTCCAACACCGTGACGGTCCATGTTTTTTTGGTTTTTTTTAATATAATTTTGCCATTATCTGTTGATGAGTATCAACCTCGCTATTCAGTAAATTCACTAACACCTGTTGACAATTTCCAGTACATGTGAACAAAGCACATTGCTAATGCCTGTAATATTACAGTTTGCCCCCAAGCATTCAAATTAAGCATAACGATCAAAGTATATTTTTTAATTGTGGTTCACTAAAACACATTTGGGCAGTTACGATGTTAGAAAAGATATAGTTTATACTATGCAGCAGGATTTTATGATAAAAACAATAAGACCACCTTTATTACCTTTTTTGGGGTGGTTGAAAAATATATAAAGTTGATAGATTTCATCGTAATGAGTTGCTAGCAGATGCATGCACGCAGCATAATTTGAAATTGTCTGAACTGGGTCGTAATTTAATTAATTTATTTTGTCACTGCTCATTATTGCCATGGTAACATGAGTAAACTCGATGCGGATATCAGTTTGTTTTGGCTTGGTTTTCTGAAGCCAAATGACAGTATTTTGAATAGTCTGGCCTGTCTTGTATTAAAATTTCATAATGTATTAATGAAATGTTTGTTTTCAAAAAAACATCTGTATAGAATGTTATCCAAATGAATTATATAAAAAAATTCACCCACACTGCCATTTTCGTTAAATTAAATTTGTTAAAAATAAATTTTACTTTGCATTGTCAAAAAATGTTGCATCTTTCTCTTGAAATGCTTGATATGACATGTAGTAGATGGTGGTGAAAAGGCATCCCGCCCTGTGTATAACACATTCTGCCCCGTGTATAGTTCTCCAAGGGGTTCCATGTGATATACACTACATTGTACGGTATGCCTGGCTATAATACTGGACACGCTGACAACTGTCTATAATGTAAACATTTACCTTCACTTAAACATAGGTGTAATGGACAAAGCTGTGAGTTATATGCAGGTTTCATAGCAAATGCGACTGTTCAGTAGACCAAACTTTGTATGTTTTGGTCATGATACAGTAGCGGTAATGTAGAATAGTATGTATAGGCTACAAAATACATGCTTGGGTACCGTGTAGACAAATACGTTATGGGGAAAGATTGATTGGCATGTGGACATTGACGGCTCTCACGCGTGTTGCACCTCAAGTCCTTGCTGGAAATGTATCATTATTGGAGTCTTGTTAGACCGAAGTCATGTCTGGGAGATCGATGAAGAAATTATCAGTTAGATCTTCATCAGGTGTGTGTCGATTCTTACCATGAATACACGTCCTTATTCAAGATGGTTGCTTGGAAGGAATGAGGTCCTGAATGTATATATTTCCT
The DNA here is from genome assembly GCA_963662155.1 of Lamellibrachia columna. NCBI lineage: Eukaryota > Metazoa > Annelida > Polychaeta > Sabellida > Siboglinidae > Lamellibrachia > Lamellibrachia columna. Next base: position 40,856,360 of record OY759275.1, read on the forward strand.
TCGATCGCTGCTGCCATAACTCGCGTCTTATTAGGAATCCTTTGCTGCTGTATTCTCTGTATATCATCTGTAATTATCCTGCCACAATTTTATATCTTCTATCAGTTTTCAACTATTTATGAGGTATTGTCCCTGATTTCTTGAGTTTTGTGGTAGTTATGCGAATATTAGTGTGTGCGTGCGTGCGTGCGTGCGTGCGTGCGTGCGTGCGTGCGTGCGTGCGTGCGTGCGTGCGTGCAGGCGTGCGTGCGTGCGTGTGTGTTGGTATTTCAAGTTTGTTCGGGTATTTGGTGCTTAGGAATGCAGGAGACATTAAAATTTTTTCTATTTAGTATTTAGTAGTTGGGTTACCACACGATTTTCACTTACTGTTCTGGGTTAGGCTGCTCTGCCTCCCCAGTTAGGTTTAAAATTTTGCTTGATAACTACATTGTTTGACATGAAGATATGCTGCAAGTTGTGTATATGCTGTATAGCGGTTTCTCACAAGTGTACATCTCTACAACACATTGATGACAGTAGCTATATATTGCGGTGTAGAGTAGCAATAGATGAGAGTAGCAATATGTTACGATAGATATCGGTTAAACTCATTTTGTGTACAAGAGAAAACTAGTTTGAGCCTTTTTGTTAGTTGTAAATTGTGCGCGAAGTCATGCATGATGGCAGATTGGTACAATCTTTAGATATGTAAATGTTTACATTTTTATTAGATATGTGCTTTGCAGTGTTTGCCTAATTTTTATTAACTTTAGATAGCATATGTGTGGATGGTTTGAAAATGTGTTTTAATTGGTGTTTTAAGTAGTTAATGTGAAGATGGACTATTACTACATTACCAAGTCATATAAATGGGTGCAAGTGGACAAATCATATTTTAGCACCAAGTTAGTTCTACCTGTTATGTTAATGTGTTGAACAACATATGTTCTGATGTAATATACTGTATCTTTTAACTACATGTAGGTGCTTTTGTAGAATATAATTGTAATGCTTAATCAATACACATGTTAATGATGCGAGTCCGTATTTAGTGGTTAATTCATAAAATTAATAGTTGTGTGTTAAACTGTCATGCTCTTGCACTAGAACCATTGTAAAATGATTCTACTGCGAAAACATGTAAGTACTTGTAGTGTACTGCATTTTTATCGAGTGCTAGACAGCTGGTTGCATAATTAGTTTGTAGAAAAGAGAATATTTGAATGAAATACGTAATGAAATTTTCACATGTGTTTAATGGCAGCTGGGTTTTTTTTTATCACTAACAGAAAGTGAATGTTAGTAAAGATTGTTGCGTTAGTAGCAGTGACGATTCAATTTATCCATAGTTTTTGTGTTCTCTGTAAAATTATTTGTTGGCAGCATTGGTCGGCTGCTCACGTAGCCTGCCAGGATGCTCACGTAGCCTGCCAGGCTGCCAACATAGCTGTTGTACATTGCATACTTTTGATTTCTGTAAATTCCACCTTCACTGTGCACTGGTTGTGTAACATATCTGGTATTAGTGCAATGAGTTTTTTCCTTTCCACATAATTCTAAAACAGATTTATTGGCACACGTTTGTAAACCAGGGATGGTACTGGTATGGTCTTTGTAATGAGAAATTCCTTCACAATGAACACACACCAGAAGCCAGCACTAGCAATTGTAAATTGCACTTCGTCTGTTCATTCTGGTTGTTTATATTATGTATATGACTCTGTTGCTTTGAGCATTTATAAAATCTGCTGCTAAACTTAGCACTCGTTATCGCAGTGGGCATTTTACACAGTGGCTGAATGTGTCACAACATAGATATATTTATATGAATTAGCGAAGACGTATTTAACATTAATGTATAACCTGTCTGTGTGTTTTCTGGCAATCAATAAAACGCTGTAATAGCTGATTTGGTCGAGTACTAGTTATCTATCTATGCCACTATCTTTGCAGATGTGCACACAGTAATACCATATACTCAAAAAAGATTCAAACTGTTCATATAAGTTTGAATCTTAAAATGCAGAGTAACGGTCTTGCAAACTTTGTAAGTTTATGAATTAAGCCTAATTTACTCAATTTGGTGATGCCACCAATTTCCAAACACAACCCAGACCAACAGTTGTTGATTCCAGCTGTTGAGACGGTTGTTGATTCCATTTACACACACCTACATGCACACCCACGCACTCGCACACACATTCTTCTATTACAAAATTAACTGGTAATTGATGTGTGTGCATTTGTGAATTTTGTGTGTAGATATATGTATGTATATAAGTGTATTATTACACAGGCATGCAAGCGCACACACACACACACACACACACACACACACACACACACACACACCATTCTTTGGTCATCGTCTGTATTAAACAGTTGCTTGTTGTGACAAGATGTAAACTTGAATGTGTTATAGACAGTTGTCTGTTGTATCCAGGTGTCGCCTATGACAGGTGTACAAAACTGTTCAACATATGCAGTCAAACCAATCCAAGTGGGCACCCGATTACAGTATCAAGTGTAGTTATACATTTTATAACAATGATCAAATCCTATTTAAAGTGTGATTCTTCAAAACAAATACCTTAAGACACAAACACTCACTCTTATGACATAAACCACATCCATCATCCCCCCATCTCTCATGACATCAGCCACCTCCATCTCTTATGACATCAGCCACCTCCACCATTTCCTCATCTCTCATGACATCAGCTGCTTCCATCATTCCCTCTTCTCTCATGACATCAACTGCCTCCATAACTCCTTCATCTCTCATGACATCAACTGTCTCCACACTATTCCTTCATCTCTTATGGCATCAACTATCTCCATCATTCCCTCATCTCTCATGACATCAACCATCTCCATCATTTCCTGATCTCTACATCAACCGCCTCCATCATTCCCTTATCTCTTATGACATCAACCGCCTCCATCATTCCCTCGTCTCTCATGACATCAACCACCTTCATCATTCCCCCATCCCATGACATCAACTGTCTCTATCATTTCCCCATCTCTCATGAAATCAACCACCTCCATCATTCCCTTATCTCTTATGACATCAACCACCTCCATCATTCCCTCGTCTCTTATGACATCAACCACCTCCATCATTCCCTCGTCTCTCATGGCATCAACCACCTCCATCATTCCCTCATCTCTTATGACATCAACCACTCCCATCATGACAAACCATCTCCATCATTCCCTCGTCTCCCATTACATTAACCACCTCCATCATTCCCTTGTCTCTCATGACATCAACCACCTCCATCATTCCCTCATCTCTTATGACATCAACCACCTCCATCATTCCTACATCTCTTATGACATTAACCCCCTCCATCTTTCCCTCATATATTATGACATCAACCGCCTCCATCATTCCCTCATCTCTCATGACATCAACCATCTCCCATCATTTCCTCAATTCTTATGACATCAACCACCTCCATCATTCCCTCATCTCTTATGACATCAACCACCTCCATCATTCCCTCGTCTCTCATGACATCAACCACCTCCACCATTCCTTCATCTCTCATGACATCAACCACCTCCATCATTCACTCATCTCATATGACATCAACCACCTCCATTATTCCTTCATCTTATGATATCAACCACCTCCATCACTCCCTCATCTCTTATGATATCAACCGCCTCCATCATTCCCTCGTCTCTCATGACATCAACCGCCTCCATCATTCTCTCATCTCTTATGACATCAACCGCCTCCATCATTCTCTCATCTCTTATGACATCAATCTCTTCCATCATTCCCACATCTCTTAAAGGTTCTTCCTCAATTAAATGTTTTAGCTTGTCTGATGTCTGATTTCAAACTTGTTTTGCGAAAAATCAAACATATTTAGTATCGACTATGACATGCTGGCTTGTTTGTACAAATGTACAGTCATTTAGTTTTGGTGACATCATCAGACAAAGCATTAAGTTATTTTTTACCAGATCTGGTCAACATTTGCCAAAGTGGTCCAAATCTATACCCACAAGGCCACAAGATACTATATCAGGGCTGTTCACACTTGGAAGTTACTGATCTAATTATCAATAAGTCAATTCCTCTATTTACTTTACCAAATGTTTGCATTCTTTTATTAAACCAATTGTGCATATTTCTAAAACTATTCACAAACTACAGATTTGAACAGCAACGAATCTGATTGACGATAGGCTAAATATTTTGACCAGGGATTTTTAAGAATGCATGTTTGTGGACATTTTGAATATATCTAAAAACATCATCTGTTGATAGAATTAGATTGTTATAAAATACATTGATGACCATGATAAAGGCATTATCATTATATTCGACTGTGCTTTTAATGGAATTACAGCCAGTGATGAAGTGGTCAGAAAGAAAGAACAGAGCTACGACAAGAAGAGCAAATATTTCCCCCGTAAAGGATCGAGTGTCCCTACGCAACGTCTGAGGCTAGGGAAGAGGGGAGACCGGAAGTGGATTCCACCCAAGTCTCCCTTTAATCTGGTACAGGAGACCCTGTTTCATGATCCGTGGAAACTACTGGTGGCAACCATCTTCCTCAACAGAACTGCAGGTATATTTTATCTTCTTGTAGTATTCCTACGTGGTTCGTATGAACCAGTCCTGTGCCACAGACAGGGCTAGGTCCAAGTACACAAAATTAAATTGATTACTTTTCATTTCAATTTCACTTCCAAAATGTTCAAATCAAATACATTTAATAATTATAGTAAGTGGGACTAACTGAACTGTTTATTCCTAAAGTTTATTCAGTAAATTTGTTAATTATATCATTTTATATGGCATGTATATTGCATATTCATTGTGTATTCATAAAACTGTGTGAGATGGCTCGTTTAGTAAGTTTGTTCAGGTACTCTGTGATGAAAAATAATTCTGCAATTCCATTGTCGCAATTTCACGAAAGAAATAAATTACAGTTATTGCATAATTTAAAAAACAGAATCAATTACAAATACACCATTTTACCTGTAATTGATTACAAATACACCATTTTACCTGTAATCAATTACAAATATACCATTTTAACTGTAATCAGTTACAACATACACAATTATGCCTTTGTCGAAACAATTGGCTGAGAAAACGGCAGCAGTTACATTTACACTTGTCATAGATATTGTGAAAAATACCAAATTATTACTGTTTCATATTCCGGACAATTATGATTTTGTTTCACAAATTTGTATACAAGATTTTAGAAATACATCTGTATTATAAAGTAGTCTGTGACTCTGTCCGTCGGTTCCCTCATATCTCCATCAGTTTCACATTTTGTAGTTTTGTACAACTGGCATTTGTACATGATTTTGGCTGCACGAAGTTGTCATTCCCTTTGGCATTGCCGTACCAAAGCTTGACTGGGTAGTGCAAAGAGTCATAAGATCTTGCAGTGGTTGCCTTTTCTCCCGTACAATGCCTGGCAACTCGGCTAGTATGCTATGGAGACTATCAAGATACACTGTACTGTAATTACAAGTTTAAGATTTTTGGTCAATTTTAGTTTATACCAATAACATGTTACATTTTTGAAAACAAAAGTGAGTTTTTACATGTTTGTTTTGATGATCCAGGCAAATGCACAATACCCGTGCTTTGGAAGTTTTTTGAAACTTGGTCAAGTGCAGAGGTGACCGCTAACGCCAACTGGAGGCCAATTGCAGAACTACTACAGCCACTAGGCCTGAACAATAAGAGAGCACAGACACTTGTCAGATTCTCAGGTAAGGGATCAGATTCTCATTGAGGGGTTATCTCAAACAGCTAGATTGTATGCATTTTTTTATTCAGAGAAACATGTTCGAAATTTGTAATTGCTTTTATGGTGTGATGATAAACATGTAGCTTGTCTATAAATTTTTAAGCATTTCAACCAGAACTGAAAAGTTTTATCAATATCAACTCACTATCAAGATTGCACCACCCAAGAGAAGACTGTTCACTTTTATTCCAAAACAAGATTTATCACAGCCGTCCTGTAATTTACCACTAAAAATCTTTAACGGCCCACAGAATAACAACCAGTAGAAATATGATGTAGCGATCCAATCAAATATTCAAAAATCATTCCAAAACTTTGCATGATGAAAGACTGAGAGCAGAAGTGAAGCATTAAAGAATTATCTCAAACCTGAATCGTCATAATTCATTTCTCTTGAACAGTGGAATATCTCAACAAAGAGTGGCACTATCCCATTGAGTTGTTTGGCATTGGCAAGTATGGCAACGACTCCTACAGGATATTCTGTGTCAATGAATGGAAGCAGGTATGTTGATACTCGTCTACACGAACAATTTTGTTCCAATTTGTCGACTGACAGTGACATGGTATAGTGCAATATTCCGCTATAAAAATGGGTTTTTTAAATGCCCATGCAAAACTGATTAGCAAGGCAAATTGTTTCAAAAAATTTTGACCCAGTTTTGAATGGCAGGTCAACATCTAGATACCAATGTTGTTCGTCAAAACGCACACACAATTTAGTTGTGCGTTATCATGTGACAGTGCCACCCGACATATTGTGGCAACAAATCACTTGTGTAAACTGATCTTTAGCCACTGGAGAACACTATGAACACTGTGTTTCTAGAGTTCAGGGAAATGTTCAGTCTAGAATGAATACATATACATTATTATTATTTGTTTTAATGCTGCATAGTAATGCATAACTTTGTGTGTGTGTGTGTGTGTGTGTGTGTGTGTGTGTGTGTGTGTGTGTGTGTGTTGTGTGTGTGTGTGCACGCGCGTGTGCACTTTTCAGTTTGTCTACTATGTGAGCTGTATAGCTTTAAAACACACCAAGTTTGTTAGATTGATAGTTTCATAAATACCATGCATTATGATTGCATATTATTGATGAACAATATGATTCAGATACAAGCCCAAAACTGCTAACATCGCTGAATTTTCACATATATTATACACCTGCATTATAATTACAAATAATTACAAAATGTCTACGTATATATTGTATCTGCTACATATGTTAACTGTTCCGTTAACAGGTGCAGCCCAAAGATCACAAGTTGAATGACTACCACAAGTGGCTGTGGATGAATCATGTAGAGTTGGGCGTTGACTGAAGTGCCACGTCACTGTGCCACGTCACTGTCCAACAGTGACTCATGATAGATGTCATCTATCATGAGTAAATGCTGTGGACTCCATCTGTCATAACTTAATGCCACATACTTTGTCTCTCATGAGTAAATGCTGTATACTCCCTCTCTCATGAGTATATGCCGTGAACCCCCACTCTCATGAGTAAATGCTGTGGACTCCATCTCTCATAAATAAATGCTATGTACTCCATCTCTCATGATTAAATGCAGTGTACTCCATCGCTAGAGTAAATGCTGTGGACTCCATCTCTAATGAGTAAATGTCATGTACTCCATCTCTCATGAATAAATGCAATAAATTCCATCTCTCGTGAGTGAAAGCTATGGATCCCATCTCTTGGTGGTCAATGCTGTGGACTCCATATCTCGTGAGTAAATACATTGGACTCCACCTGTCATGAGAATATGCTGTGGACTAGTGATGAAGAATGGGAAACAAAATTGGACGACCAGTATCTGTGCCAGCCTCACCATGGACTACAGGGAACAGGAGGAGAGCAACAATTCCATCTCTTGTGTAAATGCTGTGGATTCCGTCAGTCGTGAGTAAATGCTGTGGACTCCAACTCTCACGAGTAAATGCTGTGGACTCCATATCTCATAAGTAAATGCTGTGTACTCCCTCTCTCATGAGTAAATGCTGTGTACTCCATCTCTCGTGAGTGAAAGCTATGGATCCCATCTCTTGATAGTCAGTGCTGTGGACTCCATGTTTCGTTAGTAAATGCTTTGGACTCCACCTCTCAAGAGAATATGCTGTGGACTAGTGATGAAGAAGAATGGGAAACAAAAATGGACGAACGGTAGATGTGCCAGCCTCTCCCTCCCTGCCCGCCCGCCCGCCCGCCCGCCCACATTGAAATCACACGTACATTTACAGCAGAACACTGAATTCACACAACTGATGTGTACCATTGTTTTTTGTATAAAAGTGCTGAGAAAATTGTTGTAACCGGAATGATTACGTGTCCTCGATAGAATAACATGCATGTGTCGTTTCAATTAGGATACCAGAATAATTGCGACATAGAAACTGCGCTTCTAAGTGAGGATTTCAACGTCGTTGATGGCGTTGACAAGTGTCAATGAGTGGAGCTACTAAAGATTATCTGATGCAAACAGGACAACAATGCCTGTCGTGGTTCGTTGCCAACTCTTCCAGCACAGACAAAAGACCACATTGCTTAATTGCTGTTTACGAGCCAGCATGCAGACAGTTCTTGCATTTAGCATGTGTTACATAACAATCGATGCGAAGTGGTCTGTTTCAACACACATGGTTTGTCTATAGCACACACTGCGTGCTTCACGTGGACTTCTCTGTAACAGCTGATTTCAGCTAAATCGGTTGAAGTGCATTGCGTTGACAGCCAGTCAGACGAAATAGGTGAAAAAGAGGTGATACGAAACAGCTACTACGAAAACAAACGGTGCATCATAAACAGCGACTTTATGACCTAACAGAATGCGGAATACCACCGAAGCAGTGTCACTGATTTTTGAACACAATTTCGGCCTCGATTCTCTAGGTTTGTGAATAAACATTATTTGGCTTTGTAGATCAATAATATATATTCTGTGGAATACACATATTTGATATAGTATTAACGTTGATACATTTGCCGTTTCTGCTCGGATTCTACAAACAATTGGACATTCATATGGAGTTATGATTAATGTATTGGGACACGTTAATTACTAGTGACAACTATATTTCTCTTCTTCTGATGCAACTCATAATTATGTATTAACCGCTTCCAAAATATGACTAGATTGTGGCCGCACTGGAGAGTTCTAGTGGTGTAGTTCGAGTCTATATTAGGTAGAATGTCGGATTTGCGTAGTTTAGCAGGTTAATGTAGGCCCTATGTTGAATGGATATATTATTTGTTCTTCAATTGGATGGAGACGTTTTGACTGATTGTTGGCTAACGTAACTGTTGTGCGCATTTGTTCCACAAAGTAACGGCGATGGGAATGATTATATTCATAGATATTAAACAGATAATACCATTTAATACAACTGTTCGATGATACTGTAGACAAAATAATAAACTTTTTCCACGTGTAGTGTGTTGCATTCCCAAGGTGCTGTGCTGGCTACGACGGGACTGTTGTTTTTTTACACTTTCTAAGCATTTTGACTGACTATTGGCTAACGTAACTGTTACGCGCATTTGTTTCACAAAGTAACGGCGATGGGAATGAATAGATTCATAGATAATAAACAGATAATGCCATTTAATACAACTGTTCGATGATACTGTTGGCAAAATAATAACCGTTTTCCACTTGTCGTATGTTGCATTCCCAAGGTACGGGTTATTGATGACAGTTAACGGGCCGACGTTGTTGTATGCGCCATCTTAGAGTGAGCACTTCCGGCGCATGCGCATAATTTCCACCACTGAATCTGCATAATTCAATATCAATAACATAGACTAGTAATATTACTGATGCATGTTATACATTTTGTTGTATTACAACTTGAACTAGGTCATATAAGAAACATTCTAATGAATAAATTGTTTATTTAAATGTTGTTATAACAAACAAAAAACGTAAAGTAAACATGTCTCAAGGGTTCACACCACAAATTCGGCCGGAAGGGTGTACTAACTATATAAACGGGTAGACGTGTTGTCATAAGAGGTTGCTAGCTCAACACATAGGGATTGTCAGTAGTTTGGGTGGAGGACTACACAATGGTCTGGGGCCGACAAATCTCTCCCCTGAGAGCTGCTCGATACGCAACTATAAGAGACTCGGTGACTGTGGATTGGTCTCTCCACCGACCGATAGGAGGTGCAACCTAATGGCTAAGTGTCACTCACGTCATTGGTCTCTTATTTTTTAAACAAAAGAATATCGATCATTACATATTCAGATTCAATTTATTATTCTCGATTCGCATTAGTTGATCAATCGGCATCTGTTTTATTGTCATCGTACCAAATGTCTGTCAATCCTTAATCAATTCCATGTAAATTATTATGTTGATGTCCTTCCTTGCATTTGAGTAACTCAATGTTTCATTATATCACTCTACGTCACTCCCAAAACAAAAAGGCTATATAATGTTAGTGTTTTATGGCACTCCATAGAGCACTATGTGATGATGGCGCTATATAGATATCATATTTTATTATTTTGGTGGTGACGTTCTCGAAACACCAGTGCCAGCAGCATATTAATATTTTACGAAAACTCCTAATTTGTTGGAGGTATGTGATTTTGACGAAACTTAACTTGTTCACACATTGGTAGCATAGTAACAGTGAATGTCATGAAGTTGTAGGATTTTTGATGGTCACGTTTTCTACTAATCATGCAAAACGTTAATGTGACCACCAAGGGAAAATCAGCAGTTGTTCTGTTACTACAATTTAATAATAGGACAAAACTGCTGGCCTCGACAATTTGAGAATGTGCCATGTTTTTAATTAATCCGGCGCCAATCATGTGTGACATAGTTTTAGTTGAGGTACTTAGTCGTTTAACTATGCGTTGTGTGGCTGATGTGTTGTGTTTCGTGGTGAGACCGGCTTCTAACAGGGCACTGGCGGTAAAGATGGCCCTCCTGGCGGACAATTCAGAAGAACCGCAATTTATCCGGTAGGTGGACGCGCGATTTATGCGGAGACGCGTAAAGAAAGTTATTGCTCAATTTTTTAATTGTTACTGCGAAATTCGTAGGTTATGATTTCGTATTTTTATTTGCTTCGACATATGGACTGTTAGAAAACAAATATGAAGTTCCTACGGAAGCGCAGTATGCGCTTATTATTCTGCTCAAATTCGATATCGGCATATTATCGCCGCCATTTTCATACTGTAGGTAGGTACGCGACAATCGGCCTACATACGCGCTAATCGCTTTGGCCGCGACGTCGATCTCGGTGCTCGTTCGTTCGCCCGGTGACCATGTTTTTTCTGCGCGTTTGGCTGGCGTATTTTAGGAGCTCCCGGAGAACACTCATTGTGATGATGTAGTTAACATGTTCCGGTGACGTGTCGTTTTCGAAATTTTCCAATCCGATTTGTGGAAATCAAAAAATATTTACGTCAAACTTTTTGACTGTCAAAGTCATCGACCATTTACCTGAAGGTAGCAAATTTTTTCTTTCAAACCTTTATAATTTGTATTTCCATATACTTGTCTATGTGTGTGCCAAATCTGAGGCAAATTAAACTATTAGCACATTGTTTTCTAGAGTTAGCAAAATTTCATGTCAAACCGACAAATGGTTGATCGGGTTGAATTTCACAGCGACAATCCCCTCTGTTTGTCATCATTTAAATGACAGTGGCCCACCATGATCATACTAAAATAATTCTTTTTGGTGTATTTAATAGTTTCCTGATGAATTTCACGAAAATAATGCCTTAGTAACGCCGATGATTGAAGATTTTGAAGGATACTATTCATGCTTAAAATAGAGCTATTCCTGGCATTTAGGTCGCGTGACCCTATTCTTGCAATGTGATTGGCTGATGCTTTTGTTTACAAACACAAGGGACCATGTGCTTTTATTGCTGTATTATTTAGCACCTTCTGTTTTATGAATTTAAGTTAATTTTGTGGATTGTTGATTCTGCTAAAAAAATTATCATTACTTCATACATTTACTTGAACTTTCTAAACATTTGTTTCTACCATATTCATAATATTAACCCTACCCAAAGTTTTTAGGCTGGGTAGTTATCGAGTAAAGTTTTGAAAAAAGAGTGTCGTCACATATGGGCCAGTGAGTCGGTCGATTACGGCAGACAGTTAATTAAGGGTGACCTAATTATAATATCTTGATATGCAGAACCTTACATGTCTTTACTTTGCATGATTTTTACTTCAGAGGTTTATTGAATTCAGGTTTGCCCTGAAACGGTTGATATTCACTAATTTAGCTAATTATTAATTAATAATAACATCAAATTATTACCCGAAAGATAGAAAAAAGCTAAAGAAACAGTGTGCTATGATCACATTTGTTATTTCTTGGTATAGATGCAATAAAAAAATACTATAATAAAAATTGGGCGGAAATGTTGCATTCTGATATTTTCATTTATCAATGAATGCGTATTGTTTATCAATCAAAGTAATTAAGATCATTAATTGATGATTTAGTTAAATCATGAATTAAGTGAAGACTGCATCAACAGTTTGTGTTTTAAAGGGGCTATCTCCCCTAAAGTTTCATTAGAATATCTTCAGTATTAAAAAAGTTATGACACTTTGTATTCTCAAAGTGAACCATAATTGGCCCAAAAGGTCACAACATTTCTTTTGTTTTTCTAGTAAAACAAGGCCGAAAAACGGGTGGTGCACCTAACCTTTACAATGTCATAACTTGTCTAATATTCAACCTAGAACAAATATCTCAAAGGCATTTTAAAGTTTTTTTCAGGCTCTGTACAATGATACTCAGTTGATGTCTATCCATGTAGGTTGAATTTTTTTGTCACATACCTACTGGAGGTGATTTTGCACCAGAAATAACGCATCTAGTCGCGTATCTGTTACGTCACATTGGCGCCCGCTATCTGAAGGTGACATACGGGTCAGAACGGAAGAGTTATTTTCCTGCTCCCATATGTTAACCGTATCTGCAACATTTTACACGACTGTCGGTTTCTGCTTATATAGTAGCATGATGAAGACCCTACCCTGAATCAAGACTAGCGATGTCCGACAACTCTGAAGGGGTAAGACCACTATAGACCTTCCAGTTTATTGTTTCACACGAAAATATAGTGTATTAAATTGTGATATGTGAATTTAAACAATCTGTATGATGTGACATTAGTGCAATTGTACAGGCAAGTTTGTTTGTAGAAGCTATTGGCTTTGAAATGGTGCATTTTTAAGAGTGTAACAGGCGGAGGGATTCATTTGAATTTTTCTTCTGTGGACCACGTGGGCGCATGAATGCATGGCTATGTTTGTTAAAATTGATGGGCATCGCACGTCGGGGCGTTTTAATAGAGCTGGAGGTATGCGATTTTGACAAAACTTGGTCAGCATTTCAATGAGATGATGGCAGTTGCTGTAAAAAATAAAAAATGTTGATGGTTATGTTTTCTTATCAAACAAAACGTTAACATGACCACCAAAACATTTTTATAATGTGGTCAGCCCCGAAATAAATGGAAGTCATGGTCACAAACACGGTTATAAAATATTGATATATTTATGTTTTTGTCGTTGTTGTTAGCTTAATTGTGGACATTACAGGTAATTTGGATGACAATTTTAGTTTGTTATAACAAACTTATTATAATTTCATAATTTGCAATTCCAAATATAATTTGGGCTTATTTTTTTATAAATAAATAAAAATGGTTGCTAGCCTGCCCTATGTTTTGTGTGTTATAATGTGTTAGAAAATAGTATGAGAGCTTAGAAAATTGTCGATGTCAGACTGTGATGTTATATGATTATATATATTTTATTAACTCCATCTAGTACTTTTTAAACTGTTTAACCGATCTACTCAATATAGAAAATGTCAAATAAATGTACATTTTAGTTTTGTACTATAACATTTGATATACACAAGCTGATGTTTTGCGCAATTTGATATTAATATGACATTTAATTGTTAATCAACACAATTTTTTAATTGTTTATTTGTTAAAATAGTATGAAAGAGCTTGTGGTAAGCTAAAAATCTACAAAATGCAATTTTCAGTATCAAAAATAACTGTTTCCTTTACAAAATGTCTATTCACCACATATCAATACCAATTTCATGTTGTGTGCAGTGCTTTATAAGTGCTTGGGCACAAGGAAATGAAGGTATGCAACCCTAAACTTAGCTATCCCCATATCAAGCTAACCCTGAAGTGGTTTACTGAAGATATAATCATTCCCATGGCTGGCGAGCCCTCCCCATGTCGTGACCAGTGACAGTAGTGGTGAAGTCCACGATAGATCTAGACTTTTTATTGCTGTCAAACTGTAACGATGTGTAGGGAAGAAATCAATATAAGTTTGGTGTTTAGCTCTAGATTTCATGGTGTGGCACTTGCCAAGTAGGCCTACTTGATTAGCCCAAGATTGGGCTGTTTGGAGTATAACAACTTGAGACTGACGAGGATTTTTTTTAATGGCAATCGATAATCGTCCAATCAGTGCATTGATATATGTTATTAGCTGATTATATTAGGATGTTTTACCCCCAAACATCTCCTTGACATTGGCAATAAATTGGGAATGTACAATGTAGATGTACTACTGGGCCTAGAAGTATATTTTTGGCATATATCGAAAATGCTGCAGCATCTGTCAAATATCAGAATGATTGTGCAACAATTCAACTGCACATTTGTTTTACCTGCTACTAAAAAAATTACACATTTACAGTGGCAGGCTGAAAGGGCAGGAAAATTAACATGGGCGAGATGACCCAAGATCTACAATTTTCAAGCTAACTGTTCAAAATTTTCACACGTTATGGCATGCAATTTTAGGGAGGGAGCTCGAGTCAGGTGAGATCCCCAGTATATCATATAGATATATGGTTTTGTGAATGCCCTGTAACCACTCTGGTAGATTTATACTACCTGCAGACCAAAAACCAGAGAAGTCTATTAAAAATCAGAAAGTGCCTAATATATGAAGCTTGAGACAGTGGAAATGTGAATAAAAACATCATTGATATTTGTAGGGAATTGTGTCTAATATGTCTGTCTTCACTAGCATAATTATTAGTACTTTTATATACCATACAAAATTTATATCTCCATCAAAAATAAAAAAATAGACCATAATTGTATTTCTCTCAGCATTATTACTAATTTATCTTCGTCGCATAGTCTGTATGTCACCAAACATACATAATTATTATGAACTTTACTTTTTTATTAATGATTATTCTACATTCCAGAGATTCAGGCAGACATAGTGGTGACATGTGACGCAGGGACACAGTACAGCTTGGATGATATATCTGTCAACATTCAACTTGAGCCACCTTGTCTAATTTCCGCACCCAAGAAGACTCCAGGCGATGATGTCCCATTAGCTGAGCCACCATTGCCCTCTCCCTCCACGTTGTTGTCACCATTAAAGCCATCCATTGACTACAAACCATCTGACCTCTCTATTCTGGATGCTGCAGAAGAGGCCAATGATGAGGAGTCCAGTGATGAAGAGTTAGTATTATTGTGTACATTCTTTGGCTTTCTATTCCTCTAAGATTTTCAATACTGCATAATACCTTGATTACTGTTTTAATCATGTTAATTTTTAGCAAACAGTTCATGAGTTGCGTGACTTCAGATTTTTTATTCAAAAATAATGCAATGGAATTTGTGCATTTTCAGCTACATACAGAAACCTATTAAGGGCATCATGTTTTTTGAGGACCTGCTAATGCAGCTCTTCCAGTCGTGTGCTGAATGTGGCCATCCAACTCAAAGCTTTGTGTTATCAACAAGGAAGATGGCAGTTTCGTAGAGATCATGCAGAAATGAATTTATGTGACCGCGGCGCATAAAGGATTTTATGCGAAGTGACAAGACAATGAAGGTGGTTCGAGGTTAGACATGTTCTGTGGGCGAGGGTATTAGCCTATTTACTCAGACACACGTAGAGATACACTGGGCTATATAAGCAGCTGCAGTACCTAGATCCGGCCTCACTCGATTTCCAAGCTAGCTTGTGTCGTTGTGAGACCTTTGCGCTTGCAAATAATTCCGAACTTCTGTTGTTACTGGTTAATCGTTATTGTTGAATTTGTTGATGGTATTGCAAGATCAGTTTTATTGTTCAGTTTATCGTGTTCAATCTTATCAGATATTTTCACTAGTGTGTTTCAGGTGAGTTTCTGCTGCAAAGAAGGACGCCGTTCATCTGCCATTTTGTTACCTCCGACCCTTGGACTGCGAAAGGTAATCGTCAGTCATTTACGCTTAATTTGTTACTATTATCGTGACGATGGCTAGTAAACCTTTGGTTTTAGTTTTGGGCGATAACCACGTTTACTGGTTGGAGCGTTTTGTCACATCGGCCGAGGTAGATTTTGCACCAGGATCTTTCCGCGAGGGTCGGGATTGTCGGATCGCTTTCAAAGGCTGTCGGGACGGTACTGTTACCACTATGGCAAAGAACCGGGGTTTGGATCGTTTACTGGAGGCAGAGTTACCCGCCGTGGTGGTGTTGAGCGTGGCAGGGAATGCGATCGACACGACTGCTAGCATGGGATCTCTGACCACGTTGGAGGTAGGTATGCAGCTTTATAATTTTGCACAAGTTCTAGTACAGAGAGGCATACAACAGGTTGTGGTATGCCAGGTTGTTCGTAGAAAGAGTTGGCGCCACTTAACTCAGGAGGTAGTGACAGCTAGAGTATCCGAGATCCGAGGGCTGTGTGTGATGACGAACACCTGTCTTTCTGGCATCATAAGGTGTTCTGGAATAGCCAAAAAGAGATCTTCCGTGGGGATGGGGTCCATTTCAATGCTCGGGGCAATTTCAAACTATGGAAGAGCATTCAAGGTAGCTGTTTCGGGACCATGAAGCGGCTGCAGCAACTGTAGTTAAAATTGGGGTCCTGGAGTTCTTGATATGAAGGTTAGCATAGTCCCTTCTCAGCGAACATCAGCTGTATTTACTAATTCAGGCTGTGCTAGTTTTTCATTTGGTTGTGGTCCCTGCGCTGTATTGGGCATATTAATCTCTTTAATTTAGGGTTATGACGCCTTGAGGTGACATGGGTAATTTCTGAGGTTACTCCATGGGGTGTGATGGGCCTGGTAGCTTTAATCGGGATTTTTAAATCATACAGTGGTGTTGAGGTCAAGATTTTGGTTCCTATGGTTTACAGGGCAGATGTTTTTTCACTTTACTACTCTCCGAAAGACACGCGTAGAGATACACTGGTGTAATTGGTCGGATTGTTATATTGGTCCCTACGGTGTAAAGGGCATGTTCATTTTCATTTGTTCTATTCCGCCATACGGTGTAAATGGTCGGATTATTATATTGGTCCCCACAGTGCACAGGGCATGTTCATTTTAATTTGTTGTATTCCACCACAGAGAAAATGGTTGGGCTATGAACGTGGTCCCTACATTTTACAGGGCATGTTAATTTTAATTTTCCTATTCCGCCATACGGTGTAGATGGTCGGATTAGGGGAATGGCCCTATGGTGTACAGGGCATTTTTTATTTTTGTGTATTCCGCCATACAGTGTAAATGGTCAGACTAAGGGAATGGCCCTATGGTGTACAGGGCATGTTTAATTTATTCCGCCATACGGTGTATATGGTCGGTGTATAATCTTTGGCCTTATGGTGTACATGGCATTTTTTATTTTATTCCACCATACAGTGTAATGGTCGGTGTATAATATTTGGCCCTATGGTGTACATGGCATTTTTATTTTTATTATTCCGCCATACTTTGTAAATGGTTGGTTTATGTTCTTTGGCCCTATGGTGTACAGGGCATGTTACTTTTAATTTTTCTTGTGCCGCCATACGAGGTATATGGTGGCTGTGATGGTGTTTCCCACAGTGTACAGGGCACGGTAATCACTAATTGTCTTACTCCGCCATACAGTGTGAATGGTCGGTTTGTGCTATCGTTCCTACGCTATGTAGTGCATGTTAATTTTAATTTCTTGTTCCACCATACAGTGTAAATTGTCTGACGATAATATTGGTCCCCATGATGTGCATGGCATGATAAATTTACTATTCCGCCATTCGGGGTAAATGACCGGTTTACACTATTCGTCCCTACAATGCACAGGGCATGGTAAATTTCATTTGTCTGATTCCACCATACAGATGAATTACCGGAACGGGTATCGTTGTAGTATGTGAGTGGATAATGTTGGTCAACGGTTAACCGTGGTCCCTAGTTTGCAATGACACAGCGTACATAAGGTTCACATTACTATGATTGGGTGCTGTGTTCAACTTGAACAGTAAATGTTACAGAATGCCTCCAATCTGACAGTCTGAACGTCAGCGCGCCATAGCAGCGGCTGCACTGGCTCATCCCCCACACGGGGACAGAGTGGAGCCTATAGGAGCTCCAGGCAGCTCAGCAGCTCCTCCTGCTGCGCCGGCTGCTCCGAGAGCAGCTACCCGTCTTTGGGAAGCGGACGAAGAGCGCCGCCTGGAGGCAACGGAGCAACTTCATCATGGGATGCACGTGATGCGGGAGATGTTGCGTGTAGCACTGCAACAGGTAAGTCCTACGAATGGTCACGACGCGGTTGCGGCAGCCTCTGTTGATCGCCAGGTGGCGACACCATACGCAGTGAACCCATCGAGTCGTCCGGCCAGCTTCTGCCGTTGGTCGCCAGGTGGCGACACCATATGCAGTGAACCAATCGGGTCATCCGACCAGCTTCTGCCGTTGGTCGCCAGGTGGCGACACCATCTACAGTGAACCAATCGGGTCATCCGACCAGCTTCTGCCGTTGGTCGCCAGGTGGTGGCACCTGCTGCTCCAGCGCCTGTGCCCTCGACGAGCTGGGAAACCGGTATTCACTCTGCCTCCAGTGCTCGACAAGCGGCGACGTCCGTGGCTCATGAGCCAGTGCCCTCATCGAGTCGTCAGGATACTGGCATGGTGGAGCCGCCTTGGCCGACTATCGACCACTTGATGGAGACATCCACTGACCTTCCTGTCCCAGGTATCGTGGATGCTTTGAATATTCTACCGGGCGCAACGCAGGAAAGGGTATCCACCTTTGGGTAAAGGTGCATTAACCTGGCCGAAATTATTAACGCTATTAAATGACATTTTTACCTCATTTTTTTCGATGCTAATGTGTTCTTTGCATCATTCCCCATCGGATCAGGTACAAAACGGACGTATATTTGCAAAAAATATGGTGTTTGAGCACACTTTTAGTGCCCAAAACAACGCTGTACCGGCAATAGCCGGTGTTCTTAATATGGCGATCATCCGAAATGTGCTGTAACAATATCACGGTGGCATCAGAACCGGAAAGGCGATTTCGCTGTCAAATATTTCGTACCGCAGTATAAGAAAATACGAAAAATAGAAGAAAAAGTGCAATTTAATGTTACGAAAAACTCTAAAAATCGACAATTTAATGTTAAAAAGACCCCAAAAATCGAACCGGACAGGTTATTTCACTGACAAATATTTTGTACGCAGTCTAAGGGGAAAAAAGTAGAGTTCAATTTAATTTTGAAAATCCCAAAAAAATCCACCGACAAATATCTCGACAAAAAATATAAGATAGTGTAAAAAAAAAAGCAAAGACATCGCACATATATCAAAAAATTATTAAAAGTTCACAGATCGTGCAAATATCTTTAAATTTTACTCATAAACAAGTGTCTTGCTTGCCTAAATCACACAATTCAGTAATAAATTATTCTTCAGGGGACATTGAAGTGTTTATTTTTTACATTACTAATGTTTGGACCGTATCGTGGGGAAAATTGGACATTTCACTACAAAAGTATGTTGGAAACTGCAACCATGGTGACTTTCAAGGACCAAATTTATCGAGATATTTTCGTTAAATTTATATCTACAAGAGAATTATTCAAACCTAGACATCGTTTACACATAATGTAGCAACTCTTTTGTGAACGTGTGGTTGGCTCCGAAAAGAGCCGTTTTGTGTCTTCTGGCGACTGCTGGGCGAAGTTCACTGCTAGTATGCATTTGTTCATGGGTATTGGTCGCGAATGCACACTAGCAGTGACGAGAGACGTCGTTGGCGGTTCCTGTGCTGCTGCATCCACAGGTACGTGATGAACAGAGGTCGCGCCGTGCCGAACTGTCTCCGGAGTTTCCTCTTAGCTCTCATCCACATGTTTTCTACATTCTGAGTATGGATCTCGGGATGTAGAGGATCAACGAAATTCTGCTCGTGGATCACTACGTCGTGGATATAGATGCCGCCGTTGAGTTGGTCCAGGTTATGGTATGCCGGCCACCCATCCGACATGATGTGGGTGCCGGGTAGTAGCCACTGCTGGATGATGGACTGGATGGTGACAGCCCTCCGGTCCGGCACCACCTGCATCCTGCAGAGGCCGCTCTCTCTCTCCACTGCGCCGAAAACCCATTCACCGACGTTAACCCTGCCGCGGAGATACTTCCGATGGTAGAAGTAGCTTTCGTCGATTTCGACAACAATCGGGCTTCCATTGTTGTCGAAACCACCTAGTGGCTGCGGGTTGTTCCTGACGTCGATGGCGCACACATCACGCACAAAATTGTACCAGTCGATGACCGTGTGTTTCGAGATGTTCAAGTGCCACGTCACGTCCTGCATGGCGATTTCCGTCGCCCAGCTGAACAACAGCCACACAAGTTTCCCGATTGGAAGGTTGCTCTTGAAGAAAGAGTGGAGCCGAATGTTCCGCTTCTCCCCGCAAAGTCGACACTTCCATCGGAATCCATCGGCGACATCTCGCTGCGCGACGAGAGTGCAGGCGATCCCGCAACGAATATACTGGTGAGTGTTGCGCAGCAGCTGTCGGCGAGCCAGCCACTCCACCTGAAGCTTGGTGTTGCCCTGGAGCATCAAGCCGAGCTGAAGCGGACCCAACTCCTCCACTGACATCGCTTGAACTGTCAAAATCGTATTCGGTGGCACAATGTGCGTAATGTTCGCTGGTCGACCGGCCATCGTGGAAATTACGAATCTCTTGTATTTCGCTCTGTCTCTCGTACTTGTAGGTTCGCTGATCGCAGTCGAAAAATATACCTGAAATTATAACGCCGACGTGATTTATATACTCGTTGCTTCGCGCGCTACACAGCTACCGTCGAATTAGCGCTGTCACATGTTCTCCTTCCCGCGCATCATTTTGGGGTCTTTTCGCAAACACGTGTGCGTGCCGGACGCGATATCGACTTCAGAGTGCGTATGGACTTCAGAGTGCGTAGGGTTGTTATGCTGCTGTGAAGTCCGTGCGAAGCAACCCTACGATTCCGATGGAAGTGTCGACTTTGCGGGGAGAAGCGGAACATTCGGCTCCACTCTTTCTTCAAGAGCAACCTTCCACTCGGGAAACTTGTGTGGCTGTTGTTCAGCTGGGCGACGGAGATCGCCATGCAGGACGTGACGTGGCACTTGAACATCTCGAAACACACGGTCATCGACTGGTACAATTTTGTGCGTGATGTGTGCGCCATCGACGTCAGGAACAACCCGCAGCCACTAGGTGGTTTCGACAACAATGGAAGCCCGATTGTTGTCGAAATCGACGAAAGCTACTTCTACCATCGGAAGTATCACCGCGGCAGGGTTAACGTCGGTGAATGGGTTTTCGGCGCAGTGGAGAGAGAGAGAGCGGCCTCTGCAGGATGCAGGTGGTGCCGGACCGGAGGGCTGTCACCATCCAGCCCATCATCCAGCAGTGGCTACTACCCGGCACCCACATCATGTCGGATGGGTGGCCGGCATACCATAACCTGGACCAACTCAACAGCGGCGTCTATCTCCACGACGTAGTGATCCACGAGCAGAATTTCGTTGATCCTCTACATCCCGAGATCCATACTCAGAATGTAGAAAACATGTGGATGAGAGCTAAGAGGAAACTCCGGAGACAGTTAGGCACGGCGCGACCTCTGTTCATCACGTACCTGGAAGAGTTCCTGTGGATGCAGCAGCACAGGAACCGCCAACGACGTCTCTCGTCACTGCTAGTGTGCATTCGCGACCAATACCCATGAACAAATGCATAGTAGCAGTGAACTTCGCCCAGCAGTCGCCAGAAGACACAAAACGGCTCTTTTCGGAGCCAACCACACGTTCACAAAAGAGTTGCTACATTATGTGTAAACGATGTCTAGGTTTGAATAATTCTCTTGTAGATATAAATTTAACGAAAATATCTCGATAAATTTGGTCCTTGAAAGTCACCATGGTTGCAGTTTCCAACATACTTTTGTAGTGAAATGTCCAATTTTCCCCACGATACGGTCCAAACATTAGTAATGTAAAAAATAAACACTTCAATGTCCCCTGAAGAATAATTTATTACTGAATTGTGTGATTTAGGCAAGCAAGACACTTGTTTATGAGTAAAATTTAAAGATATTTGCACGATCTGTGAACTTTTAATAATTTTTTGATATATGTGCGATGTCTTTGCTTTTTTTTTTACACTATCTTATATTTTTTGTCGAGATATTTGTCGGTGGATTTTTTTGGGATTTTCAAAATTAAATTGAACTCTACTTTTTTCCCCTTAGACTGCGTACAAAATATTTGTCAGTGAAATAACCTGTCCGGTTCGATTTTTGGGGTCTTTTTAACATTAAATTGTCGATTTTTAGAGTTTTTCGTAACATTAAATTGCATTTTTTCTTCTATTTTTCGTATTTTCTTATACTGCGGTACGAAATATTTGACAGCGAAATCGCCTTTCCGGTTCTGATGCCACCGTGATATTGTTACGGCACATTTCGGATGATCGCCATATTAAGAACACCGGCTATTGCCGGTATAGCGTTGTTTTGGGCACTAAAAGTGCGCTCAAACACAATATTTTTTGCAAATATACGTCCGTTTTGTACCTGATCCGATGGGGAATGATGCAAAGAACACATTAGCATCGAAAAAATAAGGTAAAAATGTCATTTAATAGCGTTAATAATTTCGGCCAGGTTAATGCACCTTTAGCTTTACCCAGCTTTGTGCTACCTACTTTGTCCCTCCATGCTCATGTGCCGGAAAAAACCAGAGCAAAAGTTTGGTCTGGGGACTTTGTGGACCTCGCTACATTAT
Organism: Lamellibrachia columna; assembly: GCA_963662155.1. Lineage (NCBI taxonomy): Eukaryota > Metazoa > Annelida > Polychaeta > Sabellida > Siboglinidae > Lamellibrachia > Lamellibrachia columna. Next base: position 40,879,252 of record OY759275.1, read on the forward strand.
TACCAGAGACAAGCCTGTTCCAGCCCAACTATGCTCTTACTATCCGACCGGGGGGGGGGGGGGGGGGAAGACAGGAACCCTGCCTTCTGCGTTGCGCCCACTTCCAGAACAGTAATTCGTTCATTCCCTCAGTGGTCAAAGGCTTTTCAGATTTACATGTCCGTGTTTTTGCTTAAACCTGAGAATGTGGAAGAGGCACCTAAGATGTTAAAGTATATGCAAACGGTGAGAAATCTGTCAGAACGTGGGTCTAACTGGCGAGGGTATGACGAGTCCTTTCGGGCGCTAAGAGCTATGCAGGGGCGGTCTTGGGATTCAGTGAATTACGAATTGTGGCTGAACGCAGCACACCAGCCTCGGTTTGTGTCACAAGGGGAGTCTCCCTTTCTTGGCAGGGGTGTCGGCTACCAAGGAGCTCGCATCTGCCAGGCGTACAACAGGGGACGTTGTGCCTACAACCCCTGTCGTTTCCGTCATCTATGCAAGTTGTGCGGGGGGAGCCACCCCACGATCAGGGGTCCCAAGTCGCAGGCACGTAAGTCCACCATTCCCCAGCGTATCATTAGAAAACCTTGATTGGGCCATGCCCTCGCCAGTGTTACCCTAGATCAGATGTTACAAGTATACGATGTAGGTAAGCGGAAGTTTTTAGTTAAAGGTTTTAGTGCAGGATTTGAAATTGGATGTTTGAGTTTGCCTGTTCAGAACGACAAAGGGGTCAAGAACATGAGATCCGCATTCGAGTATCCGCAGGTAATAGACACCAAACTGGCTAAAGAAGTAGCACTAGGTCGTGTGTTAGGCCCCTTCGATAATCAGCCTACTACTCCTGCTTACAGAATTTCGCCTTTGGGAGTAGTACCCAAGAAAGTCCCCGGGGAATATAGAATGATCCATAATCTGTCTCAACCAGAAGGGTCTTCAGTCAATGATTACATACCCCAGGAGTTAGCCACAGTGCAGTATGCATCCATACAGAATGCAATTTCGTTTATTAAAGACGCTGAAACAATAGTTTTTATGGCTAAAGTAGACATTGAGTCGGCGTTCCGGATCATTCCTATCGCCCCTAAGGACCATTGCTAGGATTTAAATGGCGGGATAAATACTACATGGACCTCGTGTTGCCGATGGGATGTGCGAGTGCATGTTCTATATTTGAGGCTTTCAGCTCAGCGTTAGAATGGGTGGCAGTATCTAAACTCGGGGCATCAAAGGTAGTCCATGTCATTGATGACTTCTTGTTTATGGCCGAGTCGATTGAGAAGTGCGAACAGGATATGAGGTCATTTATGGACCTGTGTGCCAAGATTGGAGTCCCGCTGCCACCAGGTAAGACGGTTGGCCCGACAACGGCTCTCCAATTTTTGGGTGTCACTCTGGATTTGGTCAGTATGGAAGCCCGTCTACCCGAGGATAAGTTAGCCCGATGCCAAATGTTATTGCAGTCATTTCTGAATAGGCAGAAAGTTACATTCAGAGAATTACAGTCCCTAATAGGCGTCTTGAATTTTGCGTGCATGGTTATCTTTCCAGGGAGGGCGTTTCTTAGACGGCTAATTGACCTGACCCTGGGGGTTAGTAGACCAAGCTACCACATAAGACTAACCAGGCAAGTTAAGCTCGACCTGGTTTTATGGCAGGAATTCCTGAAAGGGTTTAATGGTAAAGCCTGTTTTCTTGACATTAACTTTATGACCGGTGATTACCTACAGTTATACACCAATGCTTCTGGGGGCATAGGATATGGTGCAGTGTGTGGACTAGAGTGGTTCTTTGGTACATGGCCCAGTTCTTGGCTTAACCTTAACATCACAGTATTAGAATTGTACCCGATTGTGGCGGCTGTGGAGTTGTAGGGGGCGTCATGGGCTAACAGTAGCGTCTGTTTTTTCACGGATAACGAGGCCCTGGTCGCCATAATTAACAAGCAGACATCTAGAGAGACGTGTGTGATGATTTTGTTACGTAAGTTAATTTTGTCATGCTTGCATCGTAACATTAACTTCACTGCTCGCCATGTACCAGGACGTTACAGCGCTCTCCCGTTGTCAGATCGAGGAATTCCGAGTGATGGCGCCATGGGTCAATCGCGAACCAGCGACAGTGCCGTTCCACATATCCCCAGCCGCCTTAGGGACACTGTAGAGCTACTCATGCAGGCGTCCCTAGCTTCATCATCCAAAGTGCAGTACGAGAGGTCATGGTCGAAGCTGGTAGGATTTTTCCAGTCTTTGGGCTGTGTTCCCAAGTTGCCAGTGTCAGTCGCAATGATGTTGCTTTTTGTTGCTCATTTACATAACGCTGGTTATGCTCCATCTTCAATTATCTCAACTATCTCGGCCATTTCTTATTTCCATAAAGTCAATGGCTTGCATGACCCAGCTAGGAATTTTATTGTTGCAAGAGTACTGCTAGGTGCTCAGAAACTGAGATCTAGGACAGATGTCCGGTTACCAATCACACTGCCTATTCTCGCACATCTCATTAGGGCCCTGCCTCAAGTTTTGTCTTCTCATTATAAATGTTTTATGCTTCGCGCCATGATGGTGTTAGCCTTCAAGGCTTACTTACGCGTTGGGGAAATGGTCCCTCGAGCCAGCAGGGCAGAACAGGGATGCCTCTTTCTGAGGGATGTGGCGGTGAATGGTGATGTAATCATGGTTTCTTTTAGACAATTTAAACACAGTTGCTCGCAGGGTCCGCAATCCTTACAAGTAAATGGCCAGTGTATTGGGGGGACATCCATTTATCCTGCCACATTTCTTAGAGAATTCTTACATGTTAGGGGTCCTAGACAGGCTATATTATTTGCATATGCAGATGGCACTCCAATGCTGCGGCGGGAGTTTGATGCTATATTAAAACGCCTGCTGGAATTCTGTGGGTTGAGTACTAAAGTTTTTAAAGGACATAGTTTCAGAATTGGAGCTGCCACATCAGCTCTTAGGGGTGAGTCAGATGCGCAAATTAGAGCAGCGGGTAGATGGGCTTCAGATGCTTTCCGCAGATACATTCGGATATCGTAACATGCTGCATCCAGGTCAGGTTGTACCTGTTATCATTCATACCAAGGGGGAATATAGAGATAGTGCCTAGATTCAGACAGTAGTATCAACAGCAGTTACTTCGTTTATCTGTGTCGATCGATGTTAAATATTGTTGTATGTTGCAGGTTCGTTGTGCGGCGATGTAGTCAAGACTCCGACAGCGGCGGAGTCGGCAACTATCATCGTGTTTATTGTTTATATGTTGCAGATCCACTGTTCAAATGTGGTTGATACTCTGACAGCGGCGGAGTGTTGGCTAGATTTGAGCTGTGGGCAGGGCGGGTGGGGGTGCAGTCGAGGCCCTGACAGCGGCGGGGTCAACAGCTGAATCTCTACCTGCCTTGCTCGCGCGAGGGAAAGAGGGATACCTGATATTGAGTATAATTATGTTAGGGGTCGGTCACAGAGGGTGACCTAGTGGCGGAGTGACCCCCACCGATATCATGTGAATTGTATTGAAGACAGTAGTGGTACAGATAGTACTGGTAGTCGGTAGCTGATAGGCATGAGATACTAATTATGTATAAACACTTTTTGGGGGCCGGCATGCTTGTTGAGATTATTTGATCTTATTTTGATGATGTATGCTTGCCTGATTTCCTTCTACTTAATTAATAAATCTAAATGTCATTCCTTGGCCTATTTCAATCTACACTGGACTTGTGTTGTTATTTTGCATAATGAATTTATGTGACAGCGGCGCATAAAGGATTTTATGTGAAGTATCAAGACAATGAAGGTGGTTCGAGGTTAGACATGTTCTGTGGGCGAGGGTATTAGCCTATTTACTCAGACACGCGTAGAGATACACTGGGCTATATAAGCAGCCGCAGTACCTAAATCCGGCCTCACTCGATTTCCAAGCTAGCTTGTGTCGTTGTGAGACCTTTGCGCTTGCAAATAATTCCGAACTTCTGCTGTTACTGGTTAATCGTTATTGTTGAATTTGTTGATGGTATTGCAAGATCAGTTTTATTGTTTTTATAGTTTTATCGTGTTCAATCGTATCAGATATTTTCGCTCCCACCCTCCTCCCTGGTACCATAAACATTGAAGACTGAGAGGTAGTTTACAAAGATTTTGAACATGCTTTTCCCTGTAGCTTGGTACACAAGGTTTGCATTAACGCTTTTCCCTCATCAGGCACCGAGTTTTTTCAGTAGTGTACACAGGGTTTTTAGTGCGAGTACTTGTTAGTAGTACATGTAGTGTGGCCCTTGGCCTTACCTCTCGGTCTGATGTGTTAGTAGTTATTGGTTGATTAATGTATAGAGCAGAGGGCGTAGGACGGCAGAGTGACCCCCACCGATATCATGTGAATTGTATTGAAGACAGTAGTGGTACAGATAGTACTGGTAGTCGGTAGCTGATAGGCATGAGATACTAATTATGTATAAACACTTTTTGGGGGCCGGGGAAGTGTGGCTGCGTGAAGACCTGGACCAGTCAGTCGTATAGTTTCTATCCTCAAGCGCTGAGATTTTTAAACGGAGAGCCATCATAAATGTCTTGCCTCTGGTAGGTAGATGCAATGTCGCCTTTTTAATTTTTTTTTTTTTTAATCTTTAAATTTTTGTTTGTTTTAATCTTGCAACCTATTATATTACTCTCGCTTGTTTTCAACTGTTTTTAGTATTACGATTGTGATATGTAATGTTTAGTTCCGTGTGTGATTGGGTGCATGAGTGTATGTTTGTGCTAACGCCACAACACTACAAATTCCTTGTACTTGCTACTTGGTAATAAAACGTATCTTATCTTATACCAGGAGACTTCCAGCTGACTACATCCTCATCTCCTGTGCTATTCTCCTCTCCGGTGCTCTGCCCAGTCGAGTTCTGAAGGTTCTGTCCTTTAATAACTTGCTCTCTATCTCACCATCAACCTTTCATCGTCACCAGAAAGGCTACATAGCTTCAGCTGTGATGGCTGAATGGTTGGATGCCCAGGCTCAAATCATGGACGAACTCGGAGAGATTGATGGGGACCTTGAACTGTCCGGAGATGCTTGGTTTGACAGTCCTGGACATTGTGCAAAGTATGGCTGTTACAGTTTGCGGGAGAACCGAGTGAACAAAGTACTGGATGTCCAGCTGGTGCAGGTATTTACCACATAAGCATGATTAAATATTATTCACCAACCAGCAAAAGCCATTAGGGATCAATAATATTGACTCAGTTTAGTTTACTATTCAAGGACTACCTATGATAGTAATAACCACTAAAACCTACAACTGTAGTAATGCATTTACGTATAACAAATGCATTAATAATACAATAGTACATCTAAAGTTACTGATATTTTTGCAGAAACTGTGCCTGTACCAGGCATGGGGCAATTAACTTGAAAAGTTAATTAATTAAATTACAATTAAATCAGAAATGTTCCAATTAAATTAACATCACACATTTCTCAGGTCAATTAAATTAAATTAACCTCCCAAATTCTTCAATTAAATTAACAATTAACTTTAATTCAATTAATAATTCAATTATTTTTGGTAGAAACCAAACCAAACAGTGGTTTATTCCTGGTAATGAAGCCATTACTGAATGCAAATCCACAGAAACATGTGCAGTTGTTTTCTCCAAGTCTTGGCTCAGAATATACAGACAATTTTTTCATACAGAATAACCTATCTTAAAATTAGCTGGTTGCAGGTTGCAGTAATATAGGAGGAGGAGGAACTGTTCCACAAGAATGTGCTGCAAGATGTCGAGAGACTAAACAGACCATCATACTGTCAGCCTGGAGACTTTTCACAGTTTTGTCAATCATTGTGCGACCAAACACACCAGTTTTGACAAAGCCTACATATGGTGACATCTTATGCACTTCTAAAATGATATTTAATTAATATGGTGACATCTTATGCACTTCCAAAATTATATTTAATTAATTTATATTAAAAAAATTTTTTTTACAATTCTACAAATACAATAATCTTGTGAACATGTTAAAGTACATGAAAATGCTAATATTACGAAATTTATCTTTCCATAGCATATATTACTAACATCTTCGACCATATTCTGAAAGGATACAGAGATGGGCCCCAATGACCACTGGTAGCGGTATCCTAGCTAATGATGGAGATGGTTCAGTTTCAGGCACAACTTTTCACACTTATACTGCATACACACAATACCTGTGGTGGGAAAAGCGCGTGTCACCTTCTCGTGGTTCCTACTGTGGATCACGACAGCAAACTTTGCTGTCGTGTGAACTAAGAACAGCGCACACTGACACTATCTTGTAAACTGTGGATATTGTGTTTGTTTGTTTTATACTGAATGGCTTGGTGCTTGGTGAAGTCATATCGGTTGCTGACTCGAGACAGTAGGTGCACGGTTTTGTGTCCAAAGGGAAATGTGGTTGATACCAACTAAATATTCGACTGCCACATAATTCACACAGCTTGACGTCTAAAATGATGGTGGTATGGAGCCTGATTGTTATGAAAGAAACACATATTTGGCTCGGTTGCATTATTGACAGTTGCAGTCTGACCCATGTTTGCTGCTGTGACCGACTGTGCAGCAGGAACATCGTCATGTCTTCGGGATGGTCTACAACAACCTCCTTTGCTGTCTCTGGTATTTCAAGAGGTAACTCTGACAGCCTAAACAATGTTGGTTAGTGCAACAAGGTAATGAACATAACAATTTACATGCTTCCTGATATGCTGTCATTGATATCTCAGTTTTTTCCAATGGGATAGTAGTTTTGTATGTTAATATGCTGAATCAAACCCTAAGAATGTAGAATATTATATTACATAACATAGTAGCTATCACACGATCATGGGACCACTATCTGAATAAATGAATTAACATGGACAGTACATGTTCTCGCAATTTTAATTCCACATATCCAAATTTGCTTCTTTCATAATTGTATACCTTGTGCAGATGTACATTGGGATATTAGAGTCATTTTTGCAAATACCTGTCTTAAGTTTTTACTTTGTCGTGTTATGTCATAAACTGTTGAAGAATAACAGCAGATTATTTGGTAACAACTTTTTGTTTGCTTCACTCATTATAATGGGAGTTTTTAGTTTTAGAAAATGAGATAGCTTTAATATAGGCAATTCACAAGATAATCCATTTGTATGATGCCAACAGTGTACATTGCTGACAATCCTTGCTAATTGCTTTTGTAACAAATAAATGCAGTCAATATTTGTTTTGTAGGTGTTTCCCCACACTTCATAACAACATGAAACATAAATCAGGTACTGTGAATAGTATATTGTTTTAAGTGAGCATTTTTGTGTAGTAAATATTTTGCACTAGTATTGCAATAATTGCAATACTTTTCAAAGTTTCAAAGTTATCGTCCTATTAAAACACCTAGAAATTTACTTACATATATCATTTCAATATCATTGATTTTTACTTTAGTGCTGGCTTTTCATAGTTACTAAATAGCATGACATTAATTTCCTACACATTATGTGATAATTGATTAAATACAAACCACATAAACAGTTAACCAAGTTGTTTGCCTGTCTTTGCTGAGTTCAACCGGGTCATTTGCTGAGCGAAAAAAATATTGGTGTCATCAGCAAAAAAATAAAATTTAACAGTTATGAACTACATGTATGTAAAGCACCTTGATTGATCAGGCCCTGTATATCTACTTTATTATTATCATATGTAAGCATCACTTCTATCCAGCTACACTGTCTCGAACGACAGTGAACACGAGCATGAATGCAGAGTAATCACTGTTACACACAATCTTTACATTGCACATGATGCAACAGAGAGTTGTTCTGGAAGGGGTACAAAGGCTAGGATCCCTTTCCGACAATTGTCTAGAAATCAGTCGCACACCCTTAACGAATCCCCTTAACCCTCCTTTCATGATTCTAAAATGGATTGCAACACTCAGGATTAGGCACAGATGTTTTCTTTGGAGCCATCACCAGAGCCAGACTAACACCTAAGCCCAGGGTTTTATATACAATCAACCCTGTGGGATTGTAAATCCTATTGTAATGCACACAGGTGAGCATCAGTCCCCTGTCAGATCCATTGGGCTGATATGATACATGTTACCAGATCCTTGGGCCCTGTGCTGTGTATTACCCCTGACACTTCCACTGTCACAAAGATAAACAGAATTCCTCCAAGTGGGCTGTAATGTGAAACCCTCCCAGGCTGGCTGCAATATGATGCCAGCTAGTCTGGGCTGCAATATGATGCCAGCTAGTCTGATAGGAATGGTAACCTGTTAGCAAAATGGTAACATTGCCACCATCCTAACTTCAAGTTGTATCTCAAGAACTTACAAGGGACCCATTCTAATTCTTTAATGGAACTTGTTGATGCAATGACCTTACTAATGATCAAATTTGATTAAAATCAGAGTTTACTCATTTTGGGTTTATCAGGTCAAAAGTCAAGGTCAGTGACCTAAGTGACGCTTGTAAAAACTTTTTTAACTGCCACATGAGTTTCTCCTGTCAACAGTTGGAGACAAGTATCGTTTCTGATCTGATCCTCAAAAAAACCAATGTATGGTACAACATGAAATTGGTGTCTTGGATGATAGGGGATAGCGGCTGTTTCTTTTAGTGTCACATCAAATTATTTCGAAAATAAACATGTTTAATCACAGGTCATAAGGGTGCTGATCTCGAGGGCATGATCACAGGTCATATGGGTGCTGACTTCGAGAGCATAATCACAGGTCATAGGGGTGCTGACCTCGAGGGCATGATCACAGGTCATAAGGGTGCTGACTTCGTGGGCATGATTACAGGTAATAAGGGTGCTGACTTTGAGGGCATGATCACAGGTCATAAGGGTGCTGACCTCGAGGGCATGATCACGGGTCATAAGGGTGCTGACTTTGAGGGCATGATCACAAGTCATAAGGGTGCTGACCTCGAGGGCATGATCACGGGTCATAAGGCTGCTGACTGATTACTGTTCATAAGAGTTCTGACTTTGTTCAAAGTTCAGAAGGGTGCTGACTTTGATCACAGTTCAGAAGGGTGCTGATTTTGATCACAGTTCGGAATATGAATATTGTTGGTTACAGCACGAATGATGATGACAGATGTAATTCAAGTTTTATGTTGAGGGAACTCAAGTTAAATAACATAATAACATAATAATACTTAAAGAACATTGTATCGGAACTGACCAGATCAATTAACACCATCACATATTCACCAAAAGAGTACATACACGATTTGCTTCTACCATACTGTCAAATTATCATTTATAACATTAATAAAGTATTATGAGGCACTGAGAAAATTTTCATCTAAATAGTAATACAGTACCGTATCTAAAACTATGCAAGTGCAGTTGCTTCAAAGATACTTTTAGAATACTTAAACATGCTTCAATTTTATTTTAGTGTTGTTTATGCACATACTTAATTTTTATTAATTAAATTAACTTAAATTTTTCCATCCCCTGAGCACTGAAGTTTTTATTTTCAAGCTGTTCCTAGGAATATGGTAAACAATACAATGCATATGTGGAGTGACCCTTTTAGTTTCATACCCTTTTCTCCTTCCTTTAAGGGTTTTATATAACATGAATAAACTAGCTGATTCAACAGTACCTACATTGCTGTATTCAAGGTTGATAACTGCATACAATTCTTGACATTTCTCCCAAAATTCAGCAACTGTATTTTGAGTTGGGATGTAATGCATCCCTTTCTGCTAGGCATGAAGGTAGGTGTTTGAGAAGTTTTTTCTTCTCTTCCCCATCAAACTTATGAATTAAAGTCTATCCATCCCATTCCCAGATACATCTCTTGTTTCCTATGTTCTAAAACTGACACCACACATTTTGATGCACTTAAGCAATTCAATGAGGTGTACAACATTGGATTTTGAGAAAATGCCATTCTTTCCTTAGCATAATCAGTGACATCTTCTATGAGATTAGCTATACGTCTGTCAGTAGCTCAAAGCATCATATGCAGTTCATCCATGACTCCATGAGTGAAGGGAAGACTCACAAATGGTACAGACCTACATCCATACGAACTACTACGTGCATGTTCAGAAATGTCTTACCACATCTTCACCGCAATAAGTCTTCATATTTAGTCACATCCCCTCGGTCATTTGAATGGACTCTGCAGTAAATGCATGCATGATTGGATATTGCTCCAGTCGTGTCTAGTACCATAACGAGACATCTATAGTCTCCTCCCAGCAGATTATTTGGTAACAACGTTTTGTTTGCTTCACACATGATGGGAGTTTTTAGTTTTACAAAATCAGATTATATACTAATATTATCAATAATTAATTTATTGATGCAATTCACAAGATAATTAATTTGTATGATGGCAATAGTGTACATTGCTGATAATCCTTGCTAACTGCTTTTGTAACAAATAAATGCAGTCAATATTTGTTTTGTAGGTATTTCCCCAAAACTCCACAACACAAAAGTCAAGGCAGCTACTGTGAATAGCATAGTTTTAAGCATGCATTTAGTAAATATTTTGCACGAGTATGCATAATTGCATTACTTTTCGACAGCTCCAAAGTTATCATAAATGTTTGTTTACCATAGCAACTGCAAAGGTTTAGTGAAAAATTAGTGACCGACTCTCAGTTTCCTCCCTGACATGTTCACTGACTTTGAGACTCTGGCTGCCAAGTTCAACTTCATTGACCTTGCTTGCTCGGAGCGACTGAAGTGCACTGGAGCGACAGGTAACTGCACCAAGTAGGGCATCTCTATCAACTGTGGACTGGTCAGTTGATATAACATGCTAGTCTCGGACATGCTTGATTCTGGATTGGAAGTGTGTATTTCACGAAAAAAACAGCACAACACAGTCACAGTTAGCATTCAAAATACAATTTTTAGACATAAATTACAAATATAATTCTTATGTCGTATGTAAAATAAACATGACATTAATTAATTCATTGAAATAGCTTAATTGTTGGCATTTATACATTCACCAACTTCTAATTATTTCAATGGGTCAGGGGGATTGCTACTAAACAAAACTTGATCGCTAATATGGCAGCCACAGCGGAGTCCCACAGTGGAGAACACACAACCTGGGAGCTAGCACTAGCATGGGAAGAGGAGTATGTATATTGCTCAGTGCCACACAGTTTCTTTCACTCATTCACAGCAGAATTCAATTTATTCAGAATACGTTATAATAAAATACAATAACTTCTATTGCGCTGAAATCTTCTGAAACCCAAGCTCAGAGGTGCATCAAAACAAAAGGGCTAGGCAATCTTCAAAGTCATATACAGTTTTAAAGTGGTAAACATATGGATGAATATATGCTAGGAGCTAAGGAACTAAACGTGGTTGAAAGGGTAAGTCTTCAGATGTTTCCTACTGACCTAACACTAACAGAGTGAATTCCAAAGAGTTGGTGCAGCAACCGAGAAATCCCTGGTTACAATCTTTGTTTAAACTCTGGGAACAAAAAGTAGGTCAGAACTTGATTATTGAAGCTTTCTGGGCTTTCTTACAACAGTGGGCAATAAATGTAAATATGGATTGTGATTTGTTTAGGGACACAGGAAGCTGATTGTTCAATATTCATAAGATGCAACCATGTACACTCTCATGACTGAAATGATTAAATTGCATAGAAATTTTAACAATTTATATTTAATACCACCTGAAAGTCTCACTTCAATTGTTCAATCATTGCATGTTAGGAATATTCATTGCATATCAAGAATATTCATTAGTGTGATTTTGGTGCCCGTAATTTAGCCACCACCAAATTCATGGTCTGGGTGGTTCACATTAATAGGGTCATCTAGTGGGTGGATAAATGGTTATTTAGGGTCTCGTGTTAAAAACATATGAGTAGGTCTTAGTAGTGTATTTACTTACCTATTTGGTGCACTAGGCCACCATCTCAGTTGAAATAGGGCTTTGTATTACACTCTATATGTTTACCTTGCAATCTATTGTATAATTTGTTATTTCGTATATATTGTAAATATTGAATCGGATGCAATCAAGCCAGTTTCTGATTACTTCTGTTGTAACAGTTGCATTGAAACTGATGATTGGCTAAAGTTTAGATAATCAGGATCCAATGATGAACAAGCTTCCATCATGCTAAAAATTCCAATAATAAAAAAATTTATATATAGGGGTGAGTCAATGTGGGTGGGTCAGTGGTCCGCATTGGCAATGCGTGTAGAGTGCTTGCAATTTGTTTTGTTTTTAAATATTAGTGTGGGTGGAGGGGACAATTCTGTCCAACAGTTTATTGGATTACTGGAATTGTTTTAAAACAACCCTGTAGTGCAGAAATCAGTCGTGAGTAAATGCTGTTTTCTCCATATCTCATGAGTAAATGCTGTGTACTCCATCTCTCATGAGTAAATGCTGTTGACTCCAACCCTCATGAATAAATGCTGTGTACTCCATATCTCATGGGTAAATGCTGTTTACTCCATCTCTTTTGAGTATATGCTGTGGACTCCATCTCTCTTCAGTAAATGCTATGGACTCCATATCTCGTGAGTAAATACTGTGTATTACATGATCCCACATTCATCCTTGATATTAAACGACACTGAACATAGTGGACGAACAGCCGATGACCAAATGTATCAGACCAGCACTAATAATTTTTTTGCAAGTATAAGCTTTCTAGAGATCTTGTAAAATCTGGTTTTATTTAATGTTTCTAACCTTGACCGACAAGCTTGACATGTCAAACCGATTCTGAAATTAAATTGTTTACCAAATGTTTAAAACCAAACTGCAAAACTTAAAACAATGGCAGTGAACTAATAATAATATGAGGCGTACATCCGCAAACACAGTTAAGAGTGGTCTTGTGGTAGAGGTTAAACAGTTTTGCGGCAAAACATGTTATATGCCATGCCACTGACAGATGAAATAACATGTTATATGCCATGCCACTGACAGATGAAATAACATGTTATATGCCGTGCCACTGACATATGAAATAACATGTTATATGCCGTGCCACTGACAGATGAAATAACATGTTACATGCCATGCCACTGACAGATGAAATAACATGTTATATGCCGTGCCACTGACATATGAAATAACATGTTATATGCCGTGCCACTGACAGATGAAATAACATGTTACATGCCATGCCACTGACAGATGAAATAACATGTTACATGCCGTGCTACTGACAGATGAAATAACATGTTATATGCCATGCCACTGACAGATGAAATAACATGTTACATGCCGTGCCACTGACAGATGAAATAACATGTTACATGCCGTGCCACTGACAGATGAAATAACATGTTACATGCCGTGCCACTGACAGATGAAATAACATGTTACATGCCATGCCACTGACAGATGAAATAACATGTTACATGCCGTGCCACTGACAGATGAAATAACATGTTACATGCCATGCCACTGACAGATGAAATAACATGTTAAATGCCGTGCCACTGACAGATGAAATAACATGTTACATGCCATGCCACTGACAGATGAAATAACATGTTAAATGCCGTGCCACTGACAGATGAAATAACATGTTACATGCCGTGCCACTGACAGATGAAATAACATGTTACATGCCATGCCACTGACAGATGAAATAACATGTTACATGCCATGCCGCTGACAGATGAAATAACATGTTATATGCCATGCCACTGACATGAAATAACATGTTATATGCTGTGCCACTGACAGATGAAATAACATGTTATATGCCGTGCCACTGACAGATGAAATAACATGTTATATGCCATGCCACTGACAGATGAAATAACATGTTATATGCCATGCCACTGACAGATGAAATAACATGTTACATGCCATGCCACTGACAGATGAAATAACATGTTACATGCCATGCCACTGACAGATGAAATAACATGTTACATGCCATGCCACTGACAGATGAAATAACATGTTACATGCCATGCCACTGACAGATGAAATAACATGTTACATGCCATGCCACTGACAGATGAAATAACATGTTACATGCCGTGCCACTGACAGATGAAATAACATGTTACATGCCATGCCACTGACAGATGAAATAACATGTTACATGCCATGCCACTGACAGATGAAATAATATGTTATATGCCATGCCACTGACAGATGAAATAACATGTTACATGCCATGCCACTGACAGATGAAATAACATGTTACATGCCATGCCACTGACAGATGAAATAACATGTTACATGCCATGCCACTGACAGATGAAATAACATGTTACATGCCATGCCACTGACAGATGAAATAACATGTTATATGCCATGCCACTGACAGATGAAATAACATGTTATATGCCGTGCCACTGACATATGAAATAACATGTTATATGCCATGCCACTGACAGATGAAATAACATGTTATATGCCGTGCCACTGACATATGAAATAACATGTTATATGCCATGCCACTGACAGATGAAATGACATGTTATATGCCGTGCCACTGACAGATGAAATAACAGATTTCTTACCTATCGCTTAACAATGTGCAACAGGAAACACACAAAATGTATATAATGCATTTTGTGGATAAGCGCCTCATATGTAGTATGCAACATACATTACATTGAACATGTGCCGCAGCATTTGATACGTTTCTCATTTAGAACAGAACTTGGTCACAACTGCACTGATACAGTTCAACCAAGTGATAGACATGTGTTACAGCTGTACTATGAAGTATAAAATATTAAAGGTGATACAGTACGCAGACTCTGTCAGCTGCATTTCCTACATATGAATATTCCAGAGTTTGATTGCATCACACATTTCTGAGAATTCGTCGGCAGTGCAATGATTTCACCTCCTCTAGTGCTGCCCCTAGTGTCTGAGTGAGATGAACAAGGTTTGTTGGGTCAGTCTCCAGCACGTTTGTTTGGCGGACACCACAATCGTCTGTATGTAACTTGAGTAAAACTACTGGCTCCATCTGGTGTGATAAACTTCGGCTGGCAAGCTGAAAGAATTCATATTCATGTAACGATTTCTTTTCTCATGCAAATGTCAGTCGCTAACTACCATATTTGATGTATCTATGGTTACACTTATTTTAAGCTTTTACCCAAAATTATACATCTACAAGTTTCTACTATTCTCAAGTTGTTCCTAGTTCTAGAAGCTAGATGTGTGTTATTTTTTAAATATTTGATAATTTATCAATGATGCATTGACTGGTCCCAAACACATTCTGCAGTTTCTTGTTTCGAGTCACAACCATTTGACTCCACTCTGGTAAAAAACATGGTGTAATGCAGTTTTAGATATGTAACCTATAAATGGGAAGTTGGAGAAGGGGAGAAATAAGTAATAGTCTACAGACAGACATGATGACAAGTAATAGTCTACAGACAGACATGATGACAAGTAATAGTCTACAGACAGACATGATGACAAGTAATAGTCTACAGACAGACATGATGACAAGTAATAGTCTACAGACAGACATGATGACAAGTAATAGTCTACAGACAGACATGATGGCAAGTAATAGTCTACAGACAGACATGATGACAAGTAATAGTCTACAGACAGACATGATGACAAGTAATAGTCTACAGACAGACATGATGACAAGTAATAGTCTACAGACAGACATGATGACAAGACATGATGACAAGACATGATGACAAGACATGATGACAAGACATGATGACAAGACATGATGACAAGACATGATGACAAGACATGATGACAAGACATGATGACAAGACATGATGACAAGACATGATGACAAGACATGATGACAAGACATGATGACAAGACATGATGACAAGACATGATGACAAGACATGATGACAAGACATGATGACAAGACATGATGACAAGACATGATGACAAGACATGATGACAAGACATGATGACAAGACATGATGACAAGACATGATGACAAGACATGATGACAAGACATGATGACAAGACATGATGACAAGACATGATGACAAGACATGATGACAAGACATGATGACAAGACATGATGACAAGACATGATGACAAGTTTGACTAGGTCCAAATATTGACACAAAAAGTAATTGATGCAAGTCTGATTTTTTTCATGTTGTCGTAATTGTAATTTTATTTACTGTAATTACAACAATTACAATTCATTACAATATTCTTTCATATCACAAACTTTACCTGAGAAAACCTATCAAACGTGCTGTCTTGCAATTGTATCAAATTGTATTGTACCAATCTTTATGAATGGTATACAAAATATCAACAGCCAGCATCGCATGTGCTACATAGTTATCAAATACTGAATAAACTTTTGGAATAAACAGTTGGTCCTACATAACACATATGTTGTAATTTTATTGGCAATGGCAATTTTAAAAGTAAATTTTTTTTTATAAAAAATGAAAAGTAACTGTAACTGATTTTGTGTAATTGGATCCAGCTTTAATAACGGACACAAACAGGCAAAGATTGTTTTGAAAGAATAAATTATTCTATTTATCGCACATAAATACCACATTTGGTCAAACATTTTATAGAAATATTTGTTTTACGGAGGTAAAAATACAGAAATAATATAGGAATGTTTTAACAAAATATAGGAATATCATTGTTGTATGCAGTGTTATTTCAGATGGTGCCATCTATTGATTCAAGTTATCGCCACTTTCAACATTACGTCACAAAATTTGCCGATTTTGCCAATCTGATTATGGTGTGGTGTGATTTGCACCATAGGACAATCAGATAATTTCAGATCCCCACCCACGGGTGGTCACTGACATGTAGATTTCTACCGCCAAAAAATAATTTTGTAGTGCTGAATCGCAAGAAACCTACAAATATCTACAATTATTAGGAAATTATAGGAAATACAAGAATTGCAATAAAATATAGGAAAATGTAGGAACGGTGGTCACCTCATCAAGAAACTGCTTCCATGATAATGACAAATAAACATGAGTGACAATGTTGTACACACCTTCACCTCGAACCTCCACTCAAGGTTGTGGTAGTAGGGAAGACCCATGGACATGGTGGACAACGTCTGTCTCATCTCCTGTCTGTTGTCACTGTACAGCTTATACAGCTCTGTCTGCAGCTCATCTGCAAAGCCCAGTTTGCTGATCGACTCATGGAAATCACTTTCGTTTAGCTGGAAAAACATTTAAACCTACACTAGTCACAAAGTAGACAACTGAAATGTTAAATGCATTTTCTGTTGCAGAACAGTCTGGAATGGTATGTTCTGATTAGTGACTACAGAGGCTGGTCAGATTACTGATGTACAGATCTGGCAAAGATTTGAAAAACAGACTGATAGAATGGCCTGTTTCAACAGGTTGTCGCCTGGAAGGGTTCTACTGTACTAGAATTGATAAACCCATTCTAAGAATATACCAATTCCAAATTAAAATAACAGTATGTGAACAGAGCAACCATCTAGACTATAGACATACTCAATGCAAAAAAGTAACATCTATTTTAGAACAGGTTTATTTAATTACTACATTGATCTGGTACACAATGACAAACAAACATTATGTATACAACATAATATATTTTACTGATTATTTGTTGGGAATAATTTGAGTTAAAAAGTTCATGACGTAACTGAAAAGTAACAAAACTAACTGAAAATACCTATTACATTTTCATCAATTCCAATTACTTTAAAAATTGGAACACAGCAATTCCAATTACCATTCCGGAATTTACATTTCAATTCCAATGTAACTGACCCCAAGTGTGTACTATAAGTAGTACTGACAAATATCACTGTTGTTTTCAATTATCCTTCAGACACAGCACTCACCATCAGACGGACACTCTCCGTCAACAAATATGTCAACCCCTGTACACATTGTATCACCGTCTCTACTGTTGTAGCCAACTTCTCTGTCAAAATAACATCAACACAATCTTCATTCAACCTCATTTTATTTGTCAATATAATAATTTATTGCTTATTTTCTTCTTTTTAACTAAAAAATTTGCCCAATGTCATGTAATTATTAATCAGGTTGATCATATTTTTGATATGATTTTATCATATATTTTTATTTTACATTATAATAACTACTTTGAATAAACATTAAAAGCTCAACTTCAAAATACAACTAAAAATAAGTTCCTAAAAAATCTTGCTATTGTATCACAATTAGCAATACTGTTCAGCAGTGATTATTATTTTATTTCTTATTGTTATGTTCCAATCCCTTCAATTTGTCATGGTTTGCAACTTGAAGGAAGAAACAGATAAGACGTGGGGCAGAGTACATTTTCATGAGAAAAGTACGAGAACGAGTACAGTGATGTGTGAGTAGGAGTACATTACTAAAAGCTGAGTATGAGTACATCTTGTATGAATAGTAATAGTAACATTAAAAAATCAATAGAAGTTATTTCAATTTATTCTTAAAAATCAATTCCTTAATGGAATTAACTCCATGTCTGACTCCATATATGTATGATATATGAATCAATGAACACTGTTAGGCATGTTGTGGCTGGCAGTGACTACAAGTCCACAACTAATGTTTGCTGAGAGGGTGGATTAGCACCTGCCAATGTCCAGGGCTCAACATCCCCTTTATACTTTAACACTACAAATTGGCACCAGACAATACTGGTGCAGGTTGTCTGACTTGAGTCTCCAAACTTCTTCAGAAGAAGCTTAGCTAGAAGTACTTGGCATTGTCACTTGTGAGAGCAACAAAGGCATTTATGGCTAACTGATGAATGACTGTTTTGTTGTGGACTTCCTGGCTTCATTAAACAAACAGATTATGGTCTGAACTGGTAACTAACTGGTATAACTGCGGGTATTAACTAGGGGTTTCTGACTGGGAAGAGAATCAACAAATGCAGCCTTTTACATTCAATGTGCAGAAAATTGATAGTTGTTAATTATTTGATAAAATAAGAAATAAAATCATTTCACAATATCATACTGAAAAAATACTCACATGTACTTGTAAAATCTGAATACACTGAACGTGGGTACGAGTAGCATTTGAGTACACAACCATAATTTCTATGAGTATGAGTACTTCAAAAATGAACTTGAGTACACGAGTACATAAGCACTGAGTAGGTCTGGCCCCAGGTCTGACAAACAAACCTTCCAGTGTATAATATGCAGATTTTTCTATTACTGAAAGTAAATGCATCAATCCTGAGCTTAATATTATTTCAGGAGTTTTTATTGTTTGAGATATTGCGGAGAACCATTGTAAACCCTAACTGCAAAGAGTACAAAAACACAAAACAACTTTTTTTTAATATTGGTAACATTATCAAGATATCAGTGAATATAAATTACTGCAAATCCACGTACGTGCTGCTATCTGATATGCTTTCTGGTTGACGCCCTTTCTAATGAACTCCATCGAGATTCGGCAGAATTCATGCACCACTGCAAAGAAAACAGATATACACGCTGGATTGGTTAGATACATGTATCATTGTATGGAAATATGTATTAATGTGATGAGAAAAAAGGTCCCAGTACAGTCAAAAAAGCATATGATTATAAAGAACAAAGGCTTATAAAAAAGACTAATAAACCGACACCGATTGATGTTGCAATATTATATACGAGTTAGTTAAATTAAGTAGGCGGGAATTTTGACTATGCCTAGGCCCTAGGGCTAGAGGGAGAATACCCTGATCTGTCCATGCTTGACATTCAATTTATAAAGGCCATCGTCCATTCATGCTGTGTGGGAAGTCGTGCCCATTACACCTTGAATTACTTATTATTAGCGAACACGAACTCATATTATCGCTCACACTCCTTTCCATGACGCCGCTCTGCGTTATGTAATTATTTAAAAAATGCGGCAATCGAAAGGAATATACTTCAACCGACCTTCTATCGAGACAGTATTTAAAAAAGCAAGGTGCTCTTTGTGGACATCGTCCAGGATAAGCAACATTTTCTTGGCAATCCCACGCCCACAACTACCGTCCGGCGGTAATGTCGTAAATGAAAATAACGATGTCGTAAAATAACGCGCCGTGTTTTGAAAACAAGTCCAAACGCAAATTTCTTGTGATTTTGTTGTAGCGAAATGATCGGCCGTAATTCAGCAGTTTTGCTGGACTTGTGAAGGTGGAATTTGTGCACGTTATTGAACACATCATATTTAAGTCAGAAAGTGTCATTTTGCAATACAAAGGCCATGTCAATTCTTGCAAACTAGCAGAGATGCAAGTTTCTTTTTGTGAGCGATAATGCGGACAACCACCAAAAAGGCATCTTGTCAAAACTGCTTTAGGCAAAGGACGGGCTGTTTGTGCCGTTTGGTGCGTACATGCTCAAGACATAAACTTAACGGGTCTTTTCAGAGTGTTAAAATCTTCATATCACGTTGTTAACAGAGCCAGGGCAGGGCAGAGCCAGAGGCAGAGGAAGGTTTTTTTAAAGGCTAGCATATTTTGAAATTTTTGATGCAAAATAAATCGTTTAAAAGTCAAGACAAATCTACCTGGATCAGCAAATAGATATTAGGCTGCATGGGTTGTGCCATGGCTATGTTAAATTGTTAATACGGTCACTAAGGCAGGCGATATCATTAACAATGTTCATATTTGCGCAAACCATGTTTGTGTAATGTATGTTGTTGCAATAGTAAATACTATAATTTTGGTTGGAAAATATTTTTTTAAGTAAATACTTCCGATAATTAAGCACCGGCTTCAGTGTTTCCACTATATACCTCTCTCATCAACTCCACCTTGTTTTAATTCAGAGTGGCAGGAAACATTAAAGACGTATCAAGATGAAGGTTGGATATCGTCTGAGTCCGAATGAGGAGCTGCAGCTGCTGCAAGCTGAGAGAGAGAGAAGGCGCAAAGTCAGACTTCTGCAGGTACAAACCTTCTTCTTTAAAGCTCACATGGTTGCAGAGTGTACCAAGTGAAACTTTGCCAGTTTATTGTTCAGCATGTTATATACTGTCATTGTGGCAAGTATCAAAATGCTGCCATATGTCATGCACTTCACAAACATGAAAATGGTGGAATATTAACAAATCATACATGTACAAAGTTACAAACCCAGTATTGTGATGACCCATTAACTTTGTTAAATTGTTACTACTTGCTTAAGTAACTTAACTTCTTTGTCCCAATTGGAGCATATGGTTGAAAGAATACTTATCCACTGCACTCTCTTTCCCTCCCTCTCACTCTCTCTCATGCAACATGCCATTTTATGTTTTTATTAGATGGCTGTAGAGTGTATTGGATAGCTGTATAGTGTATTGGATGGCTGTAGAGTGTATTGGATGGCTGTAGAGTGTATTGGATGGCTGTAGAGTGTATTGGATAGCTGTATAGTGTATTGGATGGGTGTAGAGTGTATTGGATGGCTGTAGATTGTATTGGATGGGTGTAGAGTGTATTGGATGGCTGTATAGTGTATTGGATAGCTGTATAGTGTATTGGATGTGTGTAGAGTGTATTGGATGGCTGTAGGGTGTATTGGATGGCTGTAGAGTGTATTGGACTGCTGTAGAGTGTATTGGATAGCTGTATAGTGTATTGGATGGCTGTAGAGTGTATTGGATGGCTGTATGATGTATTGGACGACTCTAAAGTGTATTGGACTGCTGTATAGTGTATTGGATGGCTGTAGAGTGTATTGGATGGCTGTAGAGTGTACTGGATGGCTGTAGAGTGTACTAGATGGCTATAAGGTGTACTGGATAGCTGTACAGTGTATTGGATGGTTGTAGGGTGTATTGGATGGCTTTAGAGTATATTGGATGGCTGTAGAGTGTACTAGGTGGCTGTAGAGTGTATTGGATGGCTATAGGGTGTACTGGATTGCTGTACAGTGTATTGGATGGCTGTAGGGTGTATTGGATTGCTGATGAGTGTATTGGACGACTGTAGGGTTTATTGGATTGTTGTTGGGGAGCTGGAAGGACATTAAAAAATGTATTTATTTGTTGTCATTTTGATATGGGAAAATTACATTTTGGTCAGGGAAAGTGGGAATTGTTAAGTCAGTTCCCCATTTGAACTGTGTGGTTTGGTTTTAGGTGCGGGAACAGGCGAAGCTCAATGCAGCGTATGTGAGAAATGCTGTGAAGGAGGAGAAAAGTAAGCAGCTGAATAAGTTGGCTGAAAAACTCAAGGTGAGGTTCTCTTTGATCCACCAGCGGCCACAGATAATACTGCTGAATATAATGAAAAAAATATTAATTACGGTTGTTGTTATTACCATGGTCAGGTAGCCAAGAGGCTGGTTTATACAAGTGATTTATGCCCCAATTAGTCGGGTGACACTATGTCCCATGATTTATGGGAAACGTAGAATGTTCAAGTGAACTCTAGTGTGTCTTATCTATTGCACAGTCGTGGCTATCACGTGTACTGTTTGTAATTGTAAAAGACACATCTGTTTCATGTGGCCTTTGGGGCATTACTTTAATAGCAGATGTCTTGTTTTAGCGACAAGGACCTTTTACTTATTTAACTTACTAACTGGTTTTATGTCATCTTAAATTTTTTTTTAACTTATTTAACTTATCTCATATCTTGATTTAGTTTACATATTTGACCTTGTTAACACCTTTGAGCAAGCTTTTACCAGAATACACAGTGCGTTATAAATGCCTAATTTAATTTTTTTTTTTTTTTAGTTAGCTCTGGAGAGATTAATCAGCCCAGTGATTGTAATCTATTAGTATTTGTTGTTGGGTTTCAGGAGGAGCTCGAGAGAGAAAGACAGGAGAGGATGAAGGAGTTGAGTGACCTGTACGTGAAGACAGCCCGGGGAGTGGGGAAGGCCCACAGGGAGGCCGTGGCTGAGGTATGTGTAAACAGCTCGGGGAGTGAGGAAGGCCTATAGGGAGGCTGTGGCTGAGGTATGGGGAGTGGGGAAGGCCCACAGGGAGGCTGTGGCTGAGGAATGTGTAGAGAGCCTGGGGAGTGGGGAAGGCCCATAGGGAGGCTGTGACTGAGGTATGTGTAGACATCCCAGGGGGTGGGGAAGGCCCATAGGGAGGCTGTGACTGAGGTATGTGTAGACATCTCGGGGGGTGGGGAAGGCCCACAGGGAGGCTGTGACTGAGGTATGTGTAGACATCCCAGGGAGTGGGGAAGGCCGATAGGGAGGCTGTGACTGAGGTATGTGTAGACATCCCGGGGGGTGGGGAAGGCCCACAGGGAGGCTGTGACTGAGGTATGTGTAGACATCCCGGGGTGTGGGGAAGGCCCACAGGGAGGCTGTGACTGAGGTATGTGTAGACAGCCAAAACATTTTACACAAATTGAAGTTTTGTGAAATCCTTAAGAGCAGTATTGTGAAAGAGGTATCCAGTCCGTGGCTCTTTACACTTCACCCTCTGGCATTATTGCAATGCAAAAAGAGATTAAGTTGTGTCACATAATCTAAGCTAGTGGGGAAACACTTGTTTTTCTGGTAGATTTACAGTACACTAGATAAGTAGCCCAAACTGTGGGGATACAACTGTCTATCTTGTATTTTAGATAACACACCCCAAACATCGGATGCGCATGCTGAAGCAGAAATCGGACGTTCGGGTTGCCAATGAGCGCCACAAGATGGCGTTGCAGCAGATGAAGGAGGAACGAGACGAGATGGAGCGCGAAGCCTCGAAGTCAATAATATCGAGGTGCGTCTTGAATGGGTTAATGGCGTTGTGATGTATCGTGCTTAAACATATTTCTGTGTGTGTCTTTTAGTTATGTTGAGAGTAACGATTTGTATATCTATGAGGATGTCTACATATGTGCTAACCCTGAGTGGTGCAGAACTGCAGATCTGTAAGACTGGTAACAGAAATCTCTAACAGCACAAACCTATATGATTGACGCTGTCCACTGGTTGCAGCTGACTAAAATATTCGTGAGAGTAATTTTCGCATATGTTTTGATATGTTATTTGCATGTCTTTTTATAAACATGGGCTGTATCCAGTATTATAAAAACATTGTTAAAAAATGCACAAGCGCTGTCTTCTACATCTGTAAGACTTAAAATTGAAAAAATCTTAAAGACTTAAGGGTTAACCATAGGAGTTGGCATCTATGTGTCTATAATAGCCTGCACATGACATCCTGTTGTAATGATAGACATGTTTTAGTGTCTTGGTTGTAATAGTGTCATCAGGAACATTGTGTCACTTTTGGTCAGAAATAACACTATCAATCAGTGCCATCATGGTGATTATTTAGATGTGCGTTATTTATATACTGGCATTTTGCTGTTATATTCACTGGATCAATGTTTTATTTGATGAAGATATACTTTGTAGTGTTCATTTTAATAGCCACATACCTTTGACGAAATCTGGTGTGTCTTTAATTAATTATTAGTTTCTCCAATACATGCGTATATACAGAATGGTGACATATTTGCTATACAACTCTAATGCAGTAATATTTGTAACATTATTTGACCCCTGCAGGCAAACAGCCCTCGAGACAGAGCGGGTGCGTTCAGCCATGATCGTATCTCTCCCTCAGCCCTCTCCTGATCCCATCGACAGACTGGGGATTGAGAAACGTGAGTCAGCTGCAGGTGTTCTCTCGTCGTCCTGTTACATGCTTTGTTCACCAACTCTAGTGTCAAGTCATTGTGGTAGTTCAGAACTCAGGCCTACAGGCGTGCACTTAACTTTACTTGGCTGTGGATCAGTTGTTGCTGGTCAGGCGTATAATGACAGGCATTTCCTTGAATTGCTCTTTGACGTTGGGCCTGGTTCCCAGAATCAAGACCGACCAAGATAGCAAGTGGAACAAAATACAAATGATTCAGTGCACTTCCATACATTGTGTAGGATATATGCCAAGGGTAGTGTAGTAGTGCCACAACTTGTGGCCCGCGAGTTTGATTAAAAGAAATTGGTTTTGTTGACCAACAGCACCCACAATGAAGCCAGTGAAGTGTACAGACTTCAGTGCCTTCTCTGCCACGCACTACCACATTCCTGAACAGTGCATCATCGAGAAAGCAGAACCAACAGAACAGGTAGAGGTTGTCAACAAGTACTCTCTGACCTTCCCTTTCGGGATTTGCAAATGCATTTTCTATATTACGTCTTTAACAAGAGAGATTTAACAAGAGTTACCATCCAAGCCAAAGGCCCAGATGGCAAGTGGACAAGGAAGCCATTGGCTTATCGAGAGTCCAACAATGTTCATCTACTTATAACCCGCCCTCCTGAGATATGTGTCTACCTTGTTTTTAAACATATTCACGCTGCTAGCAGTTACACAATCTGTAGACAATTTGTTCCATTCATTTATTGTCCTCTGTGAGAACGAGTGCTTCCTGATGTCCGATCTACATTGATCCTTTACTAATTTTACCTCATGTCCTCTAGTTCTGCTATCCTTCTTGAGTGAGAAAAACATATTTCTATCAATATTTTCATACCCATTCAATATCTTAAAAACTTCAATCTGATCTCCTCTTAACCTCCTTGTCTCTAGAGTTGTTAAACCACATTCTTTCAGGCGTTCTTCATAACTAAGGTCTCTCAGTTCTGGAATCATTTTAGTTGCTCTCCTTTGTATGCGTTCAAGCGTATCTATATCCTTCTTACGATATGGTCTCCATGCTTGTATACAGTATTCTAAATGAGGTCTAACTATTGCTTTATCTTTATAGGTATAATTAACTTTTTTCCCTTGTATGTTATGTTTCTTCTAATCAATCCAAGAATTTGATTACCCTTTGAAGCTGCAATACCACACTGCTCTGAAACTTTCATATCAGCGCTTATTGTAACTCCTAAGTCCTTTTCTTTTACAGTAGTACCCAGAACAGTATCTCCCATTTTATAGTTTACATTCAAGTTCCCATGTCCTGTATGTAGGCATTTACATTTCCCAAAATTGAACAACATCTGCCATTTCTCAGACCATTTCACTAATCTGTCTAGATCGTTTTGTAAATGTTGTTTATCACCATCAGTATTAACTTTTCTAAACAGTTTTGTGTTGTCCGCAAATTTCAGTACGTTACTTGTTATACTGTCGTCCAAGTCATTGATATAAATTAAGAATAATATAGGTCCTAATACTGATCCTTGAGGTACCCCACTCAAAACCGATTTCCAAGTTGAAACTTCTCCATCTACTACAACTCGTTGTCTTCTGTCAGTCAGCCATTGTTCTATCCAGTCAGTTATGCTATCCCCGATACCATGGGCTTTTAATTTCCATTCTGGAGTTACAACTAACGGACCCAAATAGTCAGATTTAGCCCCCTGAAATTTAGCATCAGCAACTGGTAATGAACTAATATCTTCTTTGGTAAACACTGAACTGAAGTAACCATTTAGGTCTTCCGCCATTAAAAACCCCTGTGATATTATATTTCCAGCACTGTCTTCTAGAGGTCCAACCTTGTCTTGTACGTTTTGTTTACTCCTGACATATGCATAAAAACTCTTGCTGTCATTTTTTATGTTACATGCTAGTTTTTGCTCATAGCTTCTTTTAGATTGTCTGATTTCAGTTGTAGCTGCATTAAGTGCCTCTTTGTATTTTGCATAGTCTTCTTCCTTTCTGGTACGCCTATAAACCCTCCACATAGTTTGTTTTAGCATTATTTTTCTAATAGCCTCTTTTGACAAGTGTTTCTTTCTACACCGTTTTCCTTGTTTTTGGAAGGGAACAAATTTATCGATGATACTCTCAATTTCATATTTTAGAATATTCCAACATTCAATTGCGGTCTTATTCATCAGCATGTTATTCCAATCTAGCTTTGCTAAGTATTTTCTCATATCTTTGTAGTTACCTTTGTGGAAGTTTCTCTTGTACGTTTTCTTATTTTTACTTTCTGATTTTACATTGATGTCAAAATGTATTTGATTATGATCACTATTACCCAATGGTTCAAATATTTTTACATTGTCCACTAATTCTTTTTGTGATGACAGAACTATATCTAATACATTTTCTCTCCTGGTTGGTTCTAGTACGTGCTGAGTAAGAAAGCTATCCTGGATTAAAAATAGAAATTGTTGGTCCTCAATCCCTGTACTCTAGAGAATTCCATTGTATGTGTCCATGATTAAAATCTCCCATTATGATACATTCCCCTTTACTAACTTCTTTTATAGCGTTTTTATTTTTGTGTTGTCCTGTTCGTTTATGTTTGGACTTCGGTAAACTAATCCAATAGTTAATTTTGAATTTCCTGAAACAATTTTGCACCAAACAGCTTCATCGCAATCTGCTTCCCTTTCTAGTTTTATTTCATAAGCCTGAATAGATTCTTTAATATATAAAATAACTCCCCCGCCCCTTCTTCCTATTCGATCTTTCCTAAACATTACATATCCTGTCAGTCCTAATTCAGCATCTGTTATATCTATGTTGGCCCATGATTCAGTTATACCAATTATGTGAGGGTCAATATCTTCTACCATAATGTTTAATTCGTTTTTCTTATTTACTATGCTCCTTGCATTTAAACATACGCATCTATAACCTTTTTCAGAGATGTTTTTCGGATGATTTGATATTGGTTTATCTGTGCTAGTGGCCTCTTGTTCTGCTTGAGACACCTCTAGGTAACCCCCCTGCACTTCTAGTTTAAAGAATGTTTACTTCCAAAAATATTTGTCATTGTACCCAAGTCACTATCTACTGCTGCTGAAAGTTTGTCCGCGAATACTGCCGCCCCCTTTCCACTTAAATGAAGCCCATCCTTCATGTACATATCAGCCCTCCCAACAAAACTTCCCCATAAATCCACAAATCCAACTTCCTCTTCCCTACATAGCTTCTGGACTAACATGTTAATTGCCATCCCCTGACAATTTCGATATTTGTGACCCCTCCTGCCCATTACAGGTAAAATCCCTGACAGTATTACCTGCTCAACCCGCGTCTGTTTTAGTGTTCTGACCAACTGCCTATATTTCCTAACTATGGCAGTTGTACCCTCCCTCTCTACGTTATTTGTCCCTACGTGTACTAAAACAGATCCACCCTTACCCGAGCCTACAATGTTTTTTACCCTCTCAGTTATCGCCTCTATTTTGGCTCCAGGCAAGCAGACCACCACATCATCTCCCTTGTTTAAGACTCTGTCGGTCTTCTTAACTATCAAATCCCCCACAAACACCCTC
Source organism: Lamellibrachia columna (assembly GCA_963662155.1). NCBI lineage: Eukaryota > Metazoa > Annelida > Polychaeta > Sabellida > Siboglinidae > Lamellibrachia > Lamellibrachia columna. The sequence goes on from OY759275.1 coordinate 40,907,389, forward strand.
GCTCTCTTCCTCACCCCCTCTATCACTGCTGCAGAATAACTCTTCCGTTCGAATCCCTCCATCACATTCTGTCCTGACTCCTTCCCTCCTGTCTCCTTCGCTCCTGTCTCCCCCACTTCCCACTCCTTTGCTCTTGTCTCTCCCACTCCCCTCTCCTTCACTCCAGTTGTTTTCCCTCCCGTCTCCCCCACTCCCTTCTCCTTCCCTCCTGTCTCCCCTGCTCCCCTCTCCTTCACTCCGGTTGTCTTCCCTCCCGTCTCCCCCACTCCCTTCTCCTTCCCTCCTGTCTCCCCTGCTCCCCTCTCCTTCACTCCGGTTGTCATCCCTTCCGTTCCTTTCCTTCCAGTCTCCTTACGTCCTGTCTCCCTACGACCTGTCACCTTCCCTCCTCTCAGCTTCCTCCCAGGCTGCGGTGAGCTCTCCCTAGCATCTCTTGTGTCTTTCCCCACTTTATCATCTACTGATGTCTTGTTGAAGTTTGAAATTTTATACAAATGTCTGATGGAAATTGACATTTTGTCACCTCCATATTGGTGATACAAAGGTTGGATGGGTTTATTATTTTCTAACAAAAAATTTTAGTTGATAAATATATATAACTGTTCAAAGGTAGACATTCTGGCATGTAATAATGTGTACGAACAAATTAATATAAATGATACTAATCGGCTATTATTAGTATGTCATGGAGCATAAACATTTAAGGGGAATGTGCAATGAATTTTACTGGTTAACTGATATGCAGCTACTTGTGGATTTTGTATAATTAAAATTCCCAAATTCTCTATAAAAATTTTTTTATTTCAGTGTACATCTAAATTAACAGTGTTACACTTCATGTTTTTGTCTTTACTGCTGCATCGTTGCAACGTCCATAAAACATTTGTTCAGTTGACCAATGAAAATCATTGCACTTTCCCTTTAATGGCCGAAGTAACGTTGCTGTGCCATCTTCAGGGAAATGCTATGGTCGCTGCGGAGGAGGAAGCGGACAGGTTGAAGGAAGTGGAGGAGACCAAGAAACGGGCTGAGGAGGAACGCAGGGAGAAAGCCAGGCTGAGACACAAACACGCCTTCCACAAGGAGCTCATCAAGCAGGTGTGTTATGTCATCAATCAGGTGTGATATCTCACCAAACATCTGTGTTATCTCATCAAGCAGGTGTGTTATTTCATCAATCAGGTGTGTTATCTCACTCACTCACTCACTCACTCACTCACTCACTCACTCACTCACTCACTCACTCACTCACTCACTCACTCATGTTGATCAGTGTGTTATGGGTGGGTGTCATTTCAGCGTTACATCATTTGTGGTCACATTTCTGACATCATGTGTGATAAATTTTTAACACCATTTGTGATCCCGCTTCTGACATTATTTCTGATCCCACTTCTGACACCATTTGTGATCCTACTTCTGACATAATTTGTGATCTCGATTCTGACACCATTTGTGATCCCACTTCTGACACCATTTAACCGATGGCGCTTCTGTTCATGGCAGGACTACAACAAGATGTTGCTGGAGCTGAGTGACCTTCAGAGAGCCGACATGCAGCGCAGACAGAAGGTTGTAGCTAAGATACCAGTAAGTAACAACTTCTGCTGTCAGACCACAAGCCATAGTGAAGATGTAATACTGAAATGTTCTTCTGCTGGAAATATTTTCCAGGTAAGAGGCTATTTACCTGTAATATTTTATTAATAATTTTTTATAATAAACATGACATTTTATGCAATCAACAACACAGCTCTATATACATATAGGTGTATGTATCTTCTTGCTGTGCATTTGCATATGTAAATGTATGTACACAGTTAAACATATGTATCTTAATACCCCAAATGTTCTGTGCAAATAAACACAATTTTTTTATCACAATATTTCAGTTAAATATTTTAATTTCATTCAACAGCAATTAACTTTGAAAGGTAATAAAACATTACGTGTGAAGAGAATCCAAAACGAACACTGGCTCTCATTAATGATCGACACATGAGCATTTTGCCATTGATAAAACATGATATCAACAGCAGATCCAGACCATCATCATTGCCAGGAGCTTGTGACTACATCAGTACCCCTGGCAGATCAACCTGTTGAAATGCTGATTTTTCTTAGCTGTATTAATCATTGGGATTGTTCGCTGTAATTTACGCAGCTGGCATACAGGAACTTAACTTTAATTGGTAGTGGACCCTCGTCGCTGGTCAGTCGGGTAATGATAGCTCTTTGAAGTTTGGGCACATCTCAGCCATCTGGTTCCCCGAAACACATCTACCAAGACAGCAAGTGGAACGAAGTAGAAATCATTTGGTGTACATCCGTACATTGTGGAGGATATATATCAGTAAGACTACGACTGGCTCGTGAAGATGATCTAGCTTGGAATGTGTGCGTGTTTCAGAAGCAGATTTTCGAGCCTCCACACCGTCACCTGGAGGAGAAACAAGAAGAGCAGCGAGGCATGGAAGAGGCCTTCGAGAACATGTACATGCAGGCAACGGGTCAGTGCTTTGTCTTACATGATAGTCACGTCTACTTCTGGTCATTTAAGGGGTGGTCTCAAGTTCTCAATGTCCAAAAAACATCTGCTGTGTAGTAATGGTTCAACCCCCCCCAATACGTGGTGTCGAACTTCAGATAATTCGCATATTACCACTACACTGCCCATGTATAAGTTTTGATTGTATTTATAGTCAATTGCGATTATTTATACCATACCCTGTAAGCTTAATCATAATTGAAAGTTATATCAAAGGGGTATAGTTTATATTTACACTAATAAATAAACCTACTGATTGAAAGATTTATGTGTTGTGAAAGTATTTTAACAGTCTCCCCAAATGTTCCTGCCCAGATTACATGGGTGACATGAGTATGGCCCTTGACCCCCACCCTCCCCCGGAGACGCCCAGCGCCACGGAGAGTCTGGACATCTCCCAGGATGTGGAGGAGGAAGGCCAAGGGAGTGAGGGGATCTCGGAGACACAGAGTGGACAACCCTCGGAGCCGCTCAGAGACATCACAAACCTGGGCGACAGACACGTACGGACACTGGTCAACACAGGCCTACCACCTGGTGAGAGAAGTCCTCGATAGCATGGTTCTTGTCTTGTCACCAGGGGGTGTGTATTCAAACCAGCGGCCGAATTTATTTTTGCAAAAAAACTTGCCAGCTTGGTATGTGGGTCGGAAGCAGAGTTGAGATAGTTTTTGCTTATATTTGTATTTGACTTTTTTATATTTGTATTGATGTATTTATTGACTTGTCATATGGGTAGGAAGTGGGGAATGTTTGTGTTTTGGATGGGACACTGAAAGGTCATGGGTCCCTATACCAAGAAACGGAAACCCCTGATACTGGGAGATAAAGATGTGACATGCTGTGGACTCACAGAGGTAATGCTCTATACCTGGAACTGTTTTAATTAGAAGCGTGTTCATTGTTTAGTTCTGAATTCTGAACACATACAATACATTGTAGGAATCCACTATTGGCTATTATCTACAACAAGTTCATTTCATAGTTTCCTTCTCTAGAGTTAGTCCATGACAGGTTACACACTTACTTCCCTTGGCATAAACTCCTGGTAGAAGGGACCTATGGATATTAGTGTCTCATCCAAAAGACATAAGCAAAGTCGGATGACCGAAATTGCTCATGTTTCAAAACGATAGCAGGTAGACTCGAACCCTGTTTTTCTTGATTGATAATCGATTGCTCCGTGCCTTATTGTTAGCATGCCTGAAGCTTCTGTTACAATTTACAATGATGCTACTATGGTAGACAACTCTCCTAATCGCTGACATATTCATTGTGATAGGTCAGCTGAGTCTGTTTGTGGAAAGTGGTGTTTTGGATTACTGTTGCTTCAGTGCTGATCTGTTGGCGATCATTGCGTTAATTTACGTAGTTTTGACAAATATTTTACTCACACAGGATGATTTTTATGCAGGAGGTGCACTAAAAAAGCTACTGAGCAAGATCAAAGGTCAGCGGGATGAATGGGTTCATAGGTCAGCCAGCAGCGAGTCCACACACACAAGTGAACATGAATCTACAGGTCTGTGCATCACAAGATGAAACTAACTGACATCCAGGCACCATTTGTCCTGTGTGTTCTGATCCAGCTTTTGACACCATACATCCTTGTGACATGATCCAACTTCTGACAACTTCCCTACTAGTGTCATCTTTGTCATGATCCATCTTCTCATGGTACGATACTGAAGACAGTTGTCTATTGTTTCTTCTTTTTCTCTTTACTATTCCACTCTCCACTCTTCTAATATATTAACTATTCCATTCTCCACTCTTCCAATATATTAACTATTCCACTCTTCCAATATGACAACTATTCCACTCCTCCAATATCTCAACTATTCCACTCTCCACTCTTCTAATACATCAGATATTCCACTCTCCACTCTTCCAATATATCAACTATTCCACTCTCCACTCTTCCAATATATCAACTATTCCACTCTCCAGTCTTCCAATATATCAACTATTCCACTCTCCACTCTTCCAATATATCAACTATTCCACTCTCCACTCTTCCAATATATTAATTATTCCACTCTCCACTCTTCCAATATATCAACTATTCCACTCTTCCAATATATCAACTACTCCACTCTCCACTCTTCCAATATGTCAACTATTCCACTCTCCACTCTTCCAATATATCAACTATTCCACTCTCCACTCTTCCAATATATCAACTATTCCACTCTCCACTCTTCCAATGTCAATTATTCCACTCTCCACTCTTCCAATATGTAAACTATTCCACTCTCCACTCTTCCAATATGTCAACTATTCTACTCTCTACTTTTCCCTATTCCACTCTCCACTCTTCCAATATGTCAACTATTCCACTCTCCACTCTTCCAATATGTCAACTATTCCACTCTCCACTCTTCCAATATGTCAACTATTCCACTCTCCACTCTTCCAATATGTCAACTATTCCACTCAGTTGGAATAAGTCAATAATCTAACCAGGTTTTCAGGGAACAATTCTAACTGACCTCAACACAGAACTGAACGGCCAACATTCCTTCTCACAGTTTCCTCCCATGACTTTCCGGGCCGTTTAACCACCCTTCGGAAGCGCCCCAATGCCGACACCCTGTCTTCCGGGATGAGTTCAAATGGGGCGATAAGCAGTCCACATCAGTCCATCACTCAGACAGATGTCACGGAGGAGAGCACGACGCCGAGTACCTTGACGACGTTGGAGACGGGTACAATCGTGTCATCTTCAGGAGTGTCACAGGATGGGACGTCAACTGCTGCAGAAAGTAGCATTTCGGATCGGACTCTGATGTCATCTGAGCCTGGTAGGTAGAAATATGTCTGTTGAAGGCGTAACAGTACAGAGTCTGATCATTTTTGTTTTAAATCATGTTATACAGCATAAACTATACATATTCTTGACATCTTCGCTGCCCATGTGTGTGTTAATGAAACGCAGTTCGTTCATATAATTTTACTGCTATCATTTTAACTTGAATGGTTCGACTTGACTATCATGACTGCGGTCTGAGTGGAAAGGTTGATATTTTATAAACTTGATTTATATTTAAAAATTGTTGTTCATTAAATCACATTTAGGTGATGAAGATGTTAGAATATATATAGTTTATACTAATATGATTTTATGATAACAGTGATCAGATTGTGTGCCCCTAACCATAGTGTAATAAACATTATACCTGTGTGATTTATGATTTTCAAAGATGTCCTTGTATTTAGTAACATAGCGTAATTTATAGATGTGACAGTTATGTATTTTTACGAATCAGCAGCTTTTGTGTAGTCGTTATAGCATGGTAGAATGCTTCTCATAAGTTACAAGATCTGTGATGACATGAAACGTTTTGAGAGGTCCCCTGAGTTGTTAAACAACAATACCTTGAAATGGAAGTTGGATATGCTGGAGATTTGTTAACTCTCTTGGCCAGATTGCTAAGATGAAATCTCAATGAAAAAGTATTGGTAATTTAGGAAAACATTGCTATGGCAGGCCAGCTGTTTATATATGGCAACACCACTTTATATTATGGCAATGCCACTTTCATATTGAATTAATGATACAGTGTAGTACAAAAAAAATTGGCAGTTGAAATAAGATGCATCTTTTATGATTCCTCCCATTTGTGTTTATTCATTTATATTTGATGCATGTATTTTATATTACTGTATCTAAGTCCATTTGTGTGGAGCCTGGGAATCCATGAAAACAAATGAGTTTTCTTATGCTACATTTTTACACTTTAGTAGCATTACATTTGTCTAAACTGTAATATGACGAGAAGAAGTTTCCAAAAGACCACTAGAGAATTTGTCAGTTTAATTTGTTCTACCCTTGTACACTATTTAGAGTAATAGCATATAAGGTACTCCAAATGCTCAAAACATGTTTGGGTCATGAAAGATGTTTGGCTCGTAAAATATGATAACATATTGACAATATCTGTCAAGATAAATGACACCTCAAGGTTGAGTACCTGTAAATGCCCTCTCCATTCAGGTAGCCTGTAAAAGCCTGTTATAGCGTATAGAACTGGACCTCTTGCCCTTTGTTTGCCATATTTTGACCGGGTTCAGTTAAAAATAATTTAATAGTTTGTCCAACGATTTCACCAAGACTAAATAAAAGATTTCTACAAATGAGCTATCATGTCGTAGTGGGTTCTAGGTAGGTTAGATTTGTCATGAAATGAATCTGATATCAGAGGAGTGAAAAGATCAAATTAAGGATGGAGCTTTAAATGTACATTGTATGATCCCAGAGCCCCGAACTTTGCTGCATCCATTGGAGGCAGCTGCTCGATTCCGCAGTCAGCCAGTGAGAACACAGCGAATGTCTGCCACCCTTATGGCCGAGCGCCAAAGACAAGACCAGGTGGCAGCACAGAGCATGCAGCTGAAGCGGGATACGGAGCAACAGCAGCGCGACTGGGAGTGAGTCCTACAAACTGTTCTAGTTCTTTAGTTTATCCTGTCGCTGTTGGTATGAAAATGTAACCTTCGCTCAACAGCAAGTTGTGATGTGTGAGTATGTGTCAGCTTGTGTTTCCGTGGTGTCTGTAACATCAACGACCACTGCTTTCTCGGCCAGTGTCTTGCTTTGACTCCACATGTTTTCATGTTGCATGCTCTTGTTACTGATTGATTTGGCTGCATCCTGACTAAGCGGCCAAAATATTATGTTCTTTGCTTTTCGATGTGTTCAAGGACTGGTCATTTAATGCACCCTGTCTCTTAAATGCTAGTTTCTGATCTTGTCTCTTCTGGTCTTGTTCACAGTTTTCAAAAGACATAATTTCACATGTGGTAATTTTCCATTCATGGCTCATGTTCATGGTCAAGGTTTATTTTGGTAACACAGAGTTGGTGCGAAGATTGCAATTATGAGCTGTCCCTCCCTACATCCCTCCTTCTCAAACATGTCTCCACATCCTGACCGTTTCCATATTTTCTCATCAGACTTCAGAAGAGACTGTTACAAGAGCGACTGAACGAAATAGAATCCCGCAGAAGGGCACTATCATCTCAGTTGATATCTGCCTCGTCTCAGTCAGTTCCCATGTCCATCACGTCAGCTTCGTCCACTGTGTCGTTAACGGAAACTGACCCATCGTCCCTGGCAACGGAACCGATTGGCATGGCATTACCAGTGCGACAGACACCATACTGGCCGGATGCCATAGCAACTACCCAGACCTGGCCCCAGCAACCACCAAGGCAGTATACTTCTGGCCTGGCTACCACAGTGTCTACTGCAGGGACGTCCCCCCTGAGCAGGGCTAGTGGTGCCTCTGTTATTCAAGATCAACAGGTAGAGTATTTGGATGAACAAAAAGGACGCTAATTTTTAATAACTGTTTAGTAATTCTTCTGGTATTTTGTTATGTTTTAAAATAAGTTTTACAAAGTGATAGACATTGTTTACCACACAAGAAACAACTTGGTTCTCATCACCGAATATTTTTGTCTTGTCTCACGCCCTTTGTCAGCAGAGACACGGCCAAAATATTAGGAGATGAGAAACAATATCTATTTTAACGAGTCAAGAAACCAGAATTTTTATATATTCAATGATTTGTAGAAATTTGTAGTACTTTCTGCTAAGAGTGGTTAATGTGAATAAAATAGTTAATAGTTTATTTATTCATTTGTTTGTTTGTATGAACATTATATTACTTCATTAGACCTTTGCAGACATATGTGAAAATAAATATGCCAACAGGGTACACAGTATTCACACAATGGTATTAAAAAATTGGGTCTTAGGACCTAATCGGTATGAAAAATTAGGTCCCTACAACAAAAACCAAAGCAATTTTGGATTCACTCCTTAAATGTCACCACCAAACTGACATACAAATGTGATGGTCAAAAATTTAAGTTGGATTTATGTCAAATATATTAAATGAAATGCTTTCTAGGCAGTTGGTTAGTGCTGAATGTGATGTTACCATAATAATGCCCACGAAAACCTAGGTGACACAGTTCTTAAGATATTTACTCGGCTACCTTTAAGTGGATGAGTAAGTAAGTAACCTTTAAAAATGGCCGCCTGCACCATCTATGACAGCATCTGCATCTTAGTTCATGTATGATTTAGGTGTGTGCCAAGTATCATGTCCTTATCATAAAATGCAATTTGTTTTTATATATCTGCTGTGCTATGTATCTGGTCAACCAATAGGTGATGCTGTGGACCACCATGGGGCACTGTTCAAATGGCACTATATCAGAAAATCTTCAGACACCCAAGTAGCATATGTATGCAAAGTGTCACAAATCTATGCAAAAGTGAACACTCTTGCCCATTTTATGTGTTTATCCACCTAACTAATGAGTTGTTTGACTGTAGGATGAGACTGCGCTGAGGCACACAGCAGCGGACGTTGGTGATAGAAAGAAGCTACTGCTTGAAGAGGCACGGCAACGACTACACGACCGAGCCCAGAAATTGTTCCAGGAAGCATCAACATTGCTGAAAGTGCCACCGCTGTCGATGCAACACGGCACTATGAGCAGCGACGGACGGAGGTCGGTCTTTGAGAAGATGTCCGAACTTGGTCAGTTCCACGATGTGGAAATTAGTGGCATAAGTGGTACTACCGTGGAGCAAACGCTCTCGTCTGAAGCATCTTTATCGCCGAACAATGTGTGGGTGCCCGATCGCGTGCCACCAACAATGTCAGCTGGTCAAACGAGCGGTTCATATTCGTTGGCGCAGTCTGGTCGTGGGAGGGGAAATATCCCTGATCGAACACAGTCGATGTTGCCACTAGGTGGCGGTGTGGCAGGTGACCACCAGGTGGCATTCTCGCAGGTGCTGTCGAACTTTGATCAGTGTCAGGCGAAGTTGGAAACCCAGCTGCGCAACCTACAGCAGGAGAAACGAAACATTACTGAAAAGTACCAGGATATAGGTCAGGAATTGGAAAATAAGGATTGGCAGTTGGAAAGGGAAAGGTCTAGTGTCAGATTTCCACAAAACCGTGCATACGAACAGGAAGAGGAACATGCAGACAGCAGAGATGGTTTGTTGAGATACATGGAACGAAGACAACTAGAGGAACAGTCAGGGTCGGAATTGGACAGCGATGTTGACAGCTCACCAAGAAGCAGCGCTACGCGAAACAGTTATGTGGCACCACCTGGAGACCAGAGCAGCATTTTACGTCGTAATCGTCCACCGCCTGTGTTCCACAGACAGTGGCCATCGACACCGCACGAACTCAGCATGATCATCGAGGCAGAGACGCCAGCTGGCAAAGAGGCGATGGAACAGCGTATGAATACAACAGAGAAACCAGCTGAGCAAGATGCAGCGACTTCACAGTCGGGTTATCAAATGCGCCAGACGGACTCTGCTGTGTTTAGCATGACAAGTGGTGACACTCCTCGCAGCGGTGACGTCCTTGATAACCGACGGGATGTCACGCGGAAAGACCGGATGCTCCCCGCGGTGTACCAGACTGACTCGGCCATCTTCAGCACAACCAGTGGCGACACCTACCAGAGTGGCAGTGCACCACAGCAGCAGGGCGACCACCCTGGACAGCGAGTGGCATATCAGTCCGATTCAGGTGTTTTCAGTAAGACCAGTGTGGATGTGTCTAGGAGCCTGGAGCTGCCACCCCAGCAGCAATTGTCACCACAGCAGCAGTTGCCACCACCGCAACAGCAGCTGCCACTGCAACACATTGCCCAGTTTGCATCAGGAGAACTTCCTGCAAATGTAAGTGTTGTGAAGGAAGTTCTCCTGTCAGTGGTACTTCTAGTACAGAAAAAATGCAAACCTGCCACATTGTATATATTTCCCGTATGCAATACGGATTTTTTTATTTTAAGATATTTATCTAAATTAATTTTTTATATAAAGTACATATTTTCTTGTGTTCACCACAAAAATATCAAATTAAGTGTCAGACTTATAGCAGGTGAAGTACAGATACTTTTAAAAGTATAGATTTCAACTCCACAAATATGGCAGGAATGCATATGCCTAAGCATGATGTCTCAAACATAAATAGGAACAGCTGGCTTGGTTTGGAAAAGACGTACATTTTAAATAAAATAAACACACATCTCCATGGCTGGTATAAACAGATAACACATACACCAGCATGCATTGTTCTTCTTGGCCACATGGTTTCGGTCACCTCAAGTGACGTACGCAAATTAAAAATGTTGCTTATTTTAGTGTTCTCCAAAAAGCAAACTCTGTTTAACTTGAACATGAGGTGAATATAGATGTCAAGAAAACCAAAATACAATATGTAGCATTTTAGTTTTACATCAAATAATTGATCAGTTCTTACACAGCAAGTTGACTTGTATTGTTTTACTGTTCAGAAAACTATGATGTCGTTTTGTTAATGTTTGTTGCTTCCTAACAATTTGTCCTTTCTATGCTGCAGGTGCAGACTTACTGCAAACCATTCCTGGCAACTCTAGGTTTGTTATTGCACATTTGCCTCTTGCAAAATTCGTAAAGTTGATGGGGTAACGTTCAATTCCGCATTTGTAAGGGTGGATCCACCATGGGTGATAACAAAATGACCCCTGGTTCACGAGGATCGCTTTGTTTTATTGACAGCCTCTATTGGGGCTTCTTGAATGCACAGTTCTCTGAAAACAGTTAACCTATTTCTTGAGAGTTGTTCATAAAAGTGGAAGAGCAAAAGGGTATATACTGTATAGGCAAGAAAATGAGAAAAAGACAGAACTAACAAGATGGGAGAGGGGAAGGGAATGACAGAGGGAGGGGTAGTGGGTGATTCCTACCTATCAGTTATAAAATTCAGATGTCATGTTCAGACCTTCCAAGTTGGCACAGGCAAATAGCGAAAGATCTCACCTACATGGGATCTCATGACGAAAAATTTATTTCAAGGAAGTTTAATGAATTTTTTATCCGTTTTGTGAGACCACCTACCAAATCTGTTTTATCTGAATTATGCAAGGTCTTTCTCCTGTGAAAAAAATTTACATTTGCAAGTGAATTTTTTAGGTTTTTATATCTACATACATGTATGTTTATTTTAAATTGGGAGATCTGCATGATGTTTGAAAAATTACCAAAAAACGAGAGTTCTCCCACCATACTGAGTCTCCAGTATGGCAGGAGAACTGCATGTTCAGAATGTTATGCCATTACATTTCCTCGTAACGTCCATGTTTGTTTCAGAATCATTTTACGGGAGCCCGTCCATCGACGATGATGTAGAAAACGATGACGTCGATGTCTACATGCCCCGTCCCGACGGCATTACTGTAGATTCATTGACATCAGACACTTCTCGCAGCACCACCGCAGACTGCTCCCCCCAGTGGAGGTCCTCGGAAGCAGCCTCACAGATGGGGTTACTGGGAGAGGGAAAATCGTTGCGGCAAATACAGTACTTGGGATCGCCACATTTTTCGGCTGCAGCACCCGCAGAGAGTCCAAATTTCGGAGACATAAGTGGCTCGTCAGTGACACCCACATGCCATCCCTTGATGCATCAGCTGCCACTGTCTTCGACCCCGGCAGCTGGCAGATCAGTGCGGATGACTGGGGATGAGGGCGGACCCTTCCCTTCCTTCACCTCGTCTCCTTGTGTCGGGGAAGACGAGCCACCAAAGAGAGGCAGTGAGGGGAAGTCGGTATCATTTCAGAGCAGCAACGCTGGTGGAAATGATGGGGAAATCAACTGGACAGAGTTCCTCAGCTCGAAGCTAAAACAAATGGCTGCTGAACGATTCACACTGGCCGAAACTGGCAACGCAGAACCGGTCACCAGTCATTATCCACCACAGTTTATGTCCCAGCCTGCAGGTGGCAGCACAATTGGTGCACAGCAACTTTCGATGAGTACACCCAGCAATGTAAAACCAGTTTATTTCAGTTCACCCGGCGAACAACAACTGATTGGTCAGAGTAGCGGCAACGAGCAGTCACCGAGCAGCCAATCGGTGACATCGTCTCAAGCCACGCTGCCAACTGACGTGTTGATAACTTCATTACTAGCGGAGAGTCGGGAGAACAGCGATACGAGTACAACCATCCTGACAGACCTCAGCCAGTACACGATATCAGGCGAATCAGACACGATGACTCGGATTCACTCACAGATGGCGACACTGGCTTTGATGTCGGGTCCCGAATGCGATCTTACACAATATTCTATCCTGTCCGATTCGTTGGAACAGGGGAGGCATTCCCTGTTGCCTGCAAACAGGGATGAGGATGTCCAGAGGGAAGAGGCAGCAAAGGAGATGCCTTGTCAGTCACAAGGAACTCTTCCTGGCTACTCCGCAACTGCTGTTTATAGCAGTTCCCTAACCGCTGCCGATGATGTTGCACAGTTCAGGGCTATGCCACATCCACTAATACCATCTGTCGAACAAAGAGCTTCAACCCCAAAACTTCCGCCATCATCCCCCGAAGCAGATGTGTCCACAACTGTGGTGCCACCTGCCGGGAGTTGGATAGAGCCAACCCGCAGACTCGATGACATGCCAGCTACCTCGACGGCCCAGGGAAGCCCAGAGCAAGGAGTGGGTTTGGCGTTGATGGGGGAGAAATTTGTTGAAGCGGTAAGCGTATCCTAAATGTAAATAGCCTTAATAGCTACAAACTTATGTAAACTGATCCTTTGAACTTTTGTAAACCGATCCTGTGAACTTGTGTAAGCTGATCCTGTGAACTTTTGTAAACCTATCCTGTGAACTTGTGTAAACTGATCCTATGAACTTGTGCATACTGATTCTATGAACTTGTGTAAACTGATCCTATGAACTTGTGCATACTGATTCTATGAACTTGTGTAAACTGATACTGTGAACTTGTGTAAACTGATCCTGTGAACTTGTGTAAATTGATCCTGTGAATTTTTGTAAACTGATCCTGTGAACTTGTGTAAACTGATCCTATGAACTTGTGCATACTGATTCTGTGAACTTGTGTAAACTGATCCTGTGTACTTGTGTAAATTGATCCTGTGACCTTTTGTAAACTGATCCTGTGAACTTGTGTAAATTGATCCTGTGAACTTTTGTAAACCGATCCTGTGAACTTGTGCAAACCGATCCTGTGAACTTGTGTAAACTGATCCTGTGAACTTGCGTAAACTGATCCTGTGCTCTTACGTAAACTAATCCTGTGAACTTGTGCAAACTGAGAAAGTAGTGTAAACTGATACTGTAAATAAATGTAAACAGTTTCTGTAAACATCTGTTTCACACACCCAGCTGGGAGAGGACAACACGGGTATCACGGACGAACCGGACCTCACACTGGTCAGTCTGAACTCGACCATGGCCGGTCAAGGAGATGACCCCAGCTCGGCTGCCCCAACATCAGAGGAGAACATCAGCAGCTCTCTAATGTCCTTCATACAACACGAACGGTCAGTTGATAGTGCCTCGCCACATGGTGGCGCCACCAGGCAGGTGGACGAACCGAGCCCGACGCTTCCAGGGTCTGATTCGAGGGCTGTCATACCTGGGCGATACAGGGATGTCGGTGGCAACATCGGGATGACCAGCGGGAGAATTGGGAAAAGGGACGAGGGGAGACCGGTTGTCTTCCAGCCATTGGGAGGAGAAGCAGGCAGTGGCACGGACGACGGGAATGACGAGGACAGGATCATGTCTTTCCCCATCTTCCACACCGAAGGCAAGTTGGTGATGTGAGAGTGGTGGACGCTGTGCATTCTTGGCTAGCTGCTGTGTTAATCCACTGAAGTCAGTGCCTGGGTTCGATTACAGCAGCGTAGAAAACTTTGATTGTCTTGTCCATAAAAATTACAAAAACATTTCTGATTGAACAAGAAAACAGCAAGAGTCAGGATGGATGTATGAGTAGTAGTGGTAGGATGAGCACTAGTGGTAGGATGAGCACTAGTGGTAGGATGAGCACTATAAATGTTGGTAAAATTACAATACACTTTATGATTATTTGATTACATAGATTTATTACAAGTAGAAGGAACAACCTATTGGTGGTTGTAATCACTATTTCTTTAACCTATTTGAAGATACTTCAGGTCAAATGTGTAACATGTGTAACTGTTGTTACAAATATCTTGTAAAATAACCATTTGATAGAGAAAGGACTTATGCTTATGTTACTGTATAAGTAAATGCAAACTACTTGACCATTGTTTCAGGTGACTCCAGCGATAGTTTTGTTGGACTGTCACTGGCTGATGCTTTTGCAAAGCGCCGCAGTCAGTTCATCGAAGCATCACAGCAGCGCAAGGCGGAAACGCACACAAAAGCGAAGGCACGACTGGAAGCCACACAGAGGGCAGCACCAATCAGGTTTCAGAAACAGCCAAAAGCCGAAACTCACAAGAAGTCAACGGGTTCACATTCGCCAACACGGAAAGTCACTGTTGCTAAGACAGGCAGTGGTACCTCGAAACTAGTGAAGCGGAAACCGAAGACTGTCATGCATGGCCGCACAGCAGGAAAACAGCCTACCAAGCCGACACAGAAAGCTGGGGCATCCAATGTCCAGTCCAGGGATGACATGCACACAGGTGTAGCCCCAAAAGGTAGTTCGCATTCAACATTGAAGGGTGTGGCCCCAATACGGGCGTCTGCTGGTGCACGACCGGGGATAAAACCCTCATCCGTGGGTTCATCCTCAGGGAAGACCCAGCAGAAGCAACTGGGGAAGATGCTGGCAACGTGGAAGCGAAGTCGTACAGGCACGGATGTCCCTCCAAAGACGTAGAGGACTGTAAGGTGTACATAGTTTTAGGGTTTATTCGTGGATCTCATGGTTGATTGATTCCGTGTTCGTTGATGTGATTTCATTTGTCAGGGCTTGTATTCTCGCAAAACTTACGAATTTGTAACTAAAGTTTTCTGTAAATATGGCGACAGTACTGTCACAGGGGATCACTCAAGGAATATCTGCGTAAATATTATCCGATGACCGATGTACTAAACACTGAACAGGCTAACTGAAGTATTACATAATCCACGTTGAATCTCAGCCAAGACTGGCTTGCATTATAATCTTAAATTTGCCATGTTGTTTCGGCATTAGATATTCTGTGAGTGACCTCCCCGGAGGCAGCTTTGTCGCCATATTTATGGAAAACTTGAGTTATTAATTTGTAAGTCTTTCAAGAACATGCGCCCTATGTAAGCTGGCCTGTGGTAAATAGTGCTACTCAGTTAAACCTCACACACAAGGAATGATGGACCTGCTGTGGAAATTGGGGTATCATTTGTGTTTGTCTCTGTATAGTTTATTTATGGCAAGGCTTCGATACCACAGTATTGAGACAACTGGTATGAAAACAGTGCATATTTCCATTCTGCGGACTCCAAATAGTATCTGCTACCATAGGATGTGGCCAACAAAGATTGTCTAAATCGTTGTGATGTCTCGTGATGAACACTTTGTTGGGGAGTAACAAAACGTTTAGTATGTAGGTGTTTGGTCTGTCTTATTAGTTTTATTGTTGGTAGTAAAATGTACATTTAAAAATATTGTTCTTATTCAGATTTTATTGGGTGCTGAATGGAATGTGGACAGAGTACATATTTAAAATAATTGATGATGTTTTATATCAGTAACCCAATGTAGAATTGTTTAGAGAAAGTAAGAGTCGTCATTATTCAAACACGGGTACGAATTACACTTGAACATGCAAAACAACGGTTCAGTTGTCTATATGTAAAATATTTGTTGAGAATGCGAAGTTGTGATTGTTGTACTTAGTGGCTGCTACTGAACAGATAATACTTGTTTTTAGTGGCTGCTACTGAACAGATAATACTTGTTTTTAGTGGCTGCTACTGAACAGATAATGCTTATACATAGTGGCGGCTACTGAACAGATAATACTTAACCGGGTTGAAAAGGACAGTGTTAAGGGTGTAATCCTTAACAAAAGGACAGTATTAAGGGTGTAATCCTTAATGAAAGGACAGTGTTAAGGGTGTAATCCTTAACAAAAGGACAGTGTTAAGGGTGTAATCCTTAACAAAAGGACAGTGTTAAGGGTGTAATCCTTAACAAAAGGACAGTATTAAGGGTGTAATCCTTAATGAAAGGACAGTGTTAAGGGTGTAATCCCTAACAATAGTGCATCACTTTTTCATCACTAATTAATATGTTTGCATAATTGAGCAAATTCAACATTTATCTTTCAGTTTAATGCAAAATAGTATAGTTAAGTTAGGTTATGAATCATAAGAAATGTAATACCGTTCTATCCACCCATGCATTTAATACATTGGTGCAGACTGCAGAGCATGCCTATTAGTTAATATATGCTGACTGTTTTAAAAGTTGATGATAAAGAAAAACTTCTTGTTAAGTGGCATCATAAGTTTCTTGTTAAATTGGCCATGGGGGGGGGCAATCAATACGTTGCCAGTATACCATCCTTGAGAATTTATCTAACTGACCCCCCAACACGTTTTAGACATCTGTTAAAATTATACCCTTTTCAAGTTGTACAATTCACTAACTTATTTTATTACTAGATTAATATTAAGTAAAAATTACATAAAGTTGCCGTGAAACGAAATCACAGTGCTTGTTCTAAATATATACCCTGAATTACCCATACATGTTGCTTGCAATAACGTGCCTTGGCGCACAAAACACACCCATAAAACTTGGGAGTTGTCTAAAGGATGGTATACTGGTGACGTATTGGGTGCCCCCTCCCCCGGGACATTGGTAGAAACGATACATAACTGTTGGCGTGGACATAGTTGTTTTGTAAGATATAGTAACTAGGGTTGTTCTAATTTCTGAATGTAGACTTTCATAGATTTATTTTAAGTGAGCACACATAGAATTATGATTTTACAATTCATTTGTTCTATACATGTTTTCACTTGTGTGTGGTGTGTGAAAAGTGTTATTTATTTATTTCGAATTAAACCATGCATATTGTGTCATGTTTTAATAGTTTGTTCTAGAAGAATGTGTGTGATATGCTATAATAAAATTAAAATATAACTTATGAGTGCTATCAACATAGTATCAAGTTGTGAAGTTTGATCTGTGCCAATTAATAATCTTGATATAGGCCATATTGATCCCTCGCTGTCCTCCGGGAGGTTGCACCCCTCACTGGTAAACATTAAAGAGCCCGAGTCTGAGGGTTGGTAGGCAAAAAATTTCGCCCCGCTCTTCGTCTCTGGGGCGAAAGGCCTGACGTGCATTTGCTAAAGCGCCATTTTGGCAGTTCCGTAGCCATTTGGCTACGGAATTAATAACTGAAGTTTTAAAACCGATACGCACTAACCGTTTCACATGTGTATTCTGTGACATACAACCGACAATTGGGCGTCAAGAAACTGAAGAAATGTGCTCCAAATAATTAATTATGAGAACTTTTATCGGTGACATAGAAAACATTTCACAATTAGCCGCCATACTGTGCACGTGATGTTGCCTTTGGGTCACATGATCAAACGCGATTTCGTGTAGAATGAGGACAGAATGGGCCAGCAGCACAGACATAAATAAAACACCCGTTAGTAAGTTAGTAGTTTATAGGGGCATTATTAATGATGTAACTCTATGGCCAGCAGACGGCAATTCTTAGCGTGACCTTATATAGATCTATGGAAATCCCGCGTGCTATTCTCGCTCACAACAACATCCGGTTATATACAAACCTTGACAAGCACATGCGTTCTGACAAAAAGGTAATAATTTTACACTTTTACATGGTTATTGTCAGGTAACTTTAGTGATATACATATAAGAATGCATACAGACACGAAAGACGTGTTTATTGCTCTGTTTATGGCGTTTTTGTAAGGTTTCACGTTTCATGAAAATACTTACGTTTCGGCCGAGCGAGATCTTCGCCGTACTAGTAGCAACAGCCAGATAGAAAAACATTGTAGGGCGATTGACTTTGCCTAGAGGGTTGGTTGCTATGGATGAAACCTTAGATCCCATGTCATGGATGTACGGCTATTCTGTTCCCTTTGCACATGACGCATTTACCGCAAAACTAGTTGTGCAATTGTGTTAAAGTCGTGGTAAATTGTGGTCTTCTACATTTTGTTTTGTTCAAACTTGAATGTTTTGTTCTACTTCCGTAACAGGTGGTTGGAGTAATATCTATGTTTCGGCTATGCCAGTGTTAATGTCAAGAAGTGTACGCTGAGTATGTGGAATTCGGAAGGTCACATCGGGTTTTACTGACTACAAAGAGATCACTGGCAACTTCGACGATGTGTCTTGATGATGTCGTGCTTCTAGAGAAAAACATTTCACAAACATGACTTCGATTGTTGGCGGCGGCGCCGACTCGCGGTCACCGTCTTAACGCAGTCATTCAACCGTGTCCTCGTGAAAGGTAGAGGCAGAATTGACTGAGCTCACAGAGTTACACGATTAATCACCCCCTGTAAACAAGAGGGTGCTCTGTTTATGTAGGCTTCTATCGTGACTCAGGTGGTTGACATTTTGTTGACGAGACACTATTACCGCTTTAGAAGCCGCAACGTAACCTTGTTGTTATGTGATCAACTCACAAAACAGTTTGAAACAACTGTAAATTCCGAAACAACATACATACACCGGTGTACCACTCTGTTAATACTACCCAGCATACGGTAAACAAAGCACTATATTTCCTGGGCATTCTTACGCCAGGACGTTTGTACTAGGACATACGAACACTCAGTTTGTCTAACTAAAAATAAACCGACCATCCCTTTTGACCGTTGTAGAAATGCGCTACATGAGTCAGTCAGAGACGGCGTTATTCACTCTCAGCCTAACGGAGGTACACGGCAGTTGATTTTGTGTGCAGTTCAGCATTTGTGCCGTGTAGTAAGCGGGTTAGCATTTAATTGTGTCTTGTAGTGAACGGTTCACCATTTGTGTCGTGTAGTGCGCTGACATGTCTGACGGACTCGTGTGTTTACTGGCCGTGTTGGTCATCGTGTGTGTCTTCAGTCCGGACGCGATTGTGTCGCAATGCACGACCAAATCTTGCGACAATGGAGACAACGAGGCGAACGTGATGACGCTGGTTTCACGGATGCAGCAGCAGTTGGCGGAACAGACGGAGACAATAATATCCATGAAACAGGACGTGGCACAACTTGAAGAGGAGAGAATCCGGGACCACAGGTCAATGGAGCAACTGCAACAAGAGTTGGCGGAACAGAGGGAGACGACTGGACGCATTCAACGAGAGATAACATCACTAACAGAAACGCAGAATGCATCTTGTAAGTTCACAATACATGTTAGTATGTCTGTCTTCCAGTCGGTATATATATATATATATATGTATATATATATATATATATATATATATATATAAATTACTCTCGAGTGCCAAATAAACGTATAGGCCAAATAACAGTATAGGGTGGCAAATCGATCAAATTTGATAATAGTATAGTGCCGTGTAACAGTATAGCAGTATAGGGGGGAGGGGTTGTTCAAAACAACATTTTCCGTTTTTAAATGGACATTAAAGTTTTATTGAATTGAATACGCAAGCCCGTTTCAGAGGAAACCGCCGCCAGCCGTTAGGACCGGTTTGAGGCGCTGCCCATAGGCATAGCGGCCATTTACGGTCCGTTTACGCGGTGATAATGGCGTTTTAACTAATAATATACCATGTCGAGCTTCCGAGAACTAAGGATTCTGACCGATTCATCTAATCATGGAAATCTAACGGTCTAACGCTTCGGGATCAAAATCTAAGATCCCAGAAGCACGGGATCCTGCTAAATTCAAGACTGTCGTTCGAAAGGAAAAACGTAGCCGTCAGAGGGAGCTACATGCAGCTAATGTTGGGAGTAAGTGATTTTAGAGCGAGCGGTAAACCGCTCCGTCCGTGGATGACTGATTAGCGCCAGCAGTAGGGATTGAGAGCGATTGCTCTCCTAAAAATTATACCTTGCATAATTTTCCACGATTATCGGATAATATAGGCTGGCACAAATGTTTAAATTTAATAATAGTATAGTACCAAATAAGGTGCGTATAGGGTGGCATTTTCATCAAGTAAATACACGTACAGGGACGCTTATTCGGCTCTCAAGAGTATATGTATGTATGTATGTATGTACGTACGTACGTACGTACGTACGTACGCACGCACGCACGCACGCACGCACGCACGCACGCACGCACGCACGCACGCACGCACGCACGCACGCACGCACGCACGCACGCACGCACGCACACACACACACACACACACACACACACATACATCTATATATATATATATATATATATATATATATATATATATATATATATATATATATATATATATATATATATATATATATATATATATATATATATATATATATATATATATATATATATATATCAGGGATGGGTCAAGTACATTGGCAATGTACTTAAGTACAAGTACAAGTACTTTCAATTTTGCCAAGTCCAAGTACTCGTCTAAAAAATATAGGCAACTACAAGTACTTTGTGAAAAATTCAAGTACAAGTTCAAAGTACTTTAGTCAAGTACATATAACGCTACATTTATGTTTCAAAATGGTGAAGGTCAAAGCAATGAAAACACAAAAGCAGCAGTATTATGCATATGCTTGCATGTTTGCAGTGCTGGGTATATTTATGAGGAAAACTGTAAAAACCCTTTTATTTCATCAACAATAACATTCACTTCAAGTAAAACAAAACAACCAACATATGTGCTACCGGATTTGCTACCTGACAAAACAATGGCTACATTTCTACTGAGTTCAGTGTTATGAAACACTTGAGTCATTGTTATCAATTGCAATCAAGGGTCAATTAGGAGTCCTCCAGATCTGGAGTCCTCAGATGTTACCTACATAGTCTCAGGACTCTGGACCACATGTCTGGACAGTGGATATGGTTTAATTAATTAATCAATAAGGATCATTTTAAAATAATCACTGTCACAGATTTTGTTGCAGCATTTTTTCTTTTAGGAAAATATGTCCAATAGTTGTACAGACTTTGTATTGTAGGGAAGTTCTCCATAGAATCATAAAATATAATTACGGTTTACCGCAATATATTTTTAATACATTATTTATACTTGAAGACAAACGAATGCCTACCCCTACAAACAAATGGTTATGTTTTACAAACCCATCCATTTTACAAACATACACACATGGTATGACTCATAAAATCAGTTAACAATTAATAAACCACATGCTTTGATATAATAATACCCATTAAGCCTATATTTTTGTAGTTAGTCTACTAGTGACTAAACATTACCCGCCCCCCCAAACATGTACAACATTTGAAGGGGTAGAGGTGAGAAGATTTGTCCAAATTGCAACAAAGGGGATGTATGGCAATTTGAATAAAGTTTGTTGGCCTTGTTTTGAATAAGGACCACATGAGACCAATTTTCATGCTGATACATCAGTTCAGTTTGTCTACTTTTACTGCCCAAAGGCAGTGTTGCAATATGCAATGTGTTTATATTAGAAGTTTGCAATTTATATTTTCTAATCTTAGACTACTGGTTGTTGAGAGGGTTAGCGCATGCCAATATAACAGACTCAAAATCCCCTTTATATTTTTTGCCAGATTGCTGGCCAGACTATCCTGATGTAGGAAGACTCAGCTGGCAGTTCTTAGCAGTTAGCACTGTCAGGCAGTGCCAAGTAGCATGGTCTCCTAACTGTGTCAAATGCATTTTATGGCTAACTGGTGGGTTAACTGATGAATGGCCCTTTATGGACATCCTGGTGGCTTATTTAAACAAACAGATTATGGCCTGAACTGGTAGCCAATAGTTGTTTGTTTAACATGGTGTTTATGACTGGGAAAAGATGCTGCCTATTGCCTTTTTGGGTATCACAGTCATGGTAATTGGAGAATGAGGCAGCCTTGTTAACAAATACAAATGCATTTGAATGCGCATTTGAATGTTGAGCATTTGAATGTGCAATGAAATTAATTCAAATGCATTTGTAAATGTGTAACCAAAACATTTGCATTTGCATGTGTTCCTGGAAAACGGCATTTGCATTCACATTTGCATTTGACTCAAGTGAAACGTTTGCATTTGCATTCAGATGCGTTGACATGCATTTCTTAACAAGCCTGGAATGGGGGTGTACTATATATAGGGATGGCAAGGGGGGTAATGAATCAGAAATAACAAAGTATTTAAACAAAATAGTTGAACATTCAAATACTTCAGGAAAGTTTCATTTTGTTAACTACAAATAAATTAATTTTCCAGCATATATTGAGAAAGTACTGAGTATGAGTATGATAGAGCCAAATATAAAAAAAAACCATAAAATAGTGCTTGCTAAGTCCAAGTACTTTGACGGTCAAGTACAAGTACAAGTACAAGTACTGCACTCAGCAAAATTGCAAGTACAAATCCAAATATATATATATATCACTTGAGTATACAAGTACTTAAGTACTCAAGTGATATATATATATATATATATATATATATATATATATATATATATATATATATATATATATATATATATATATATATATATATCACTCAAGTACTTGTGTACTTAAGAAGATATATTATATATAATATAATATATATATATATAAAACAGGGATGGGTTCAAGTACTTGAGTACTTGTGTACTTAAGAACAGCAAGTGCAGTACTTATACTTGTACTTGACCGTCAAAGTACTTGGACTAGGCAAGTGTTATTTTATGTTTTTTATGCAATATTTGGCTCTATCGTATACATATATATATATATATATATATATATATATATATATATATATATATATATATACATATATACATATATACACATATATACATATATATATATATATATATATATATACATACATATATACATATATATATATATATATATATATATATATATATATATATATATATATATATATATATAATTATATATATATATATATATATATATATATATATATATATATATATATATATATATATATATATATATATATATATATATATATATATATATATATATATATATATACATATATATTACTGGTTCAGACAAATGGAGCAAGCAGCTATTCAAGTGATTTGGTTTCAATTTGATTTGGTTTATATTTATACTATAATATTTTGGTTTCATTTTGGTTATTTCATTTTGATATAGTTAATTACACTAACTTTCGTCAGGTTCGAAGTCATGTCAGAGTGCAGCTCAAGATTGCACCGATCTCTTGCGGGAAGGGAACACTCGCAGTGGCGTGTACTACATCCATGTTCCTGGGACTGAGACTGCAACACCGGTTTACTGTGACATGGAGACGGACGGCGGCGGGTGGCTGGTAAATACACAACTGTTTTTAATATTAATGAAATATCAGCAATTTTACAAATAGGCAGAGTGAAATGGGTGAAAATATAAGCTCGCCGAGATAATGCTTAGGCCCATATTAGAATTAAAAAAATTCGCTCATCATAAAAAGTTAGTAGAAAAGGATAGCCTACTATGATATATTATGTGTTCGAATAAAATGGACAAAACAATCTTTATAAAAGTGAGTAATTATAATTGTTAATGTTAAATGCATTAGTCAACGACTCAACATCGTTAAACTCAGCCTGTTGAAGGACTAAGCAAACTGGAAATATAGAAGATTTATAAGTGTGATGTAAGTTTGAGATCAGACTGGAGTACTAGAATTTAATGCTAGGAAACAATATCAGTTGCATGAAATATTATCTGACCAGGTGCTTCATTTCAGTGTCATCGGGCAATATGTTATGTAATTGTAAAATACCTAACTTCATGGAATTTTATTTAACACGATTTAACAAGATTGCCATCCAAGGCAAAGGCCCAAACGGCAAGTGGACAAGGAAGCCATTGGCTTATCGAGAGTCCAACATTTGTCGTCTTTGTGTAATCCGCCCTCCTGAGATATGTGTCAACCTTGTTTTTAAACATATTCACGCTGCTAGCGGTTATACAATCTGTAGATAATTGGTTCCGTTCATTTACTGTCCTCTTTGAGAATGAATACTTCCTGATATCCAATCTACACTGATCCTTTACTAAAGTTACCTCATGTCATCTAGCTCTGCAATCTTTCTTGACTGAGAAAAAATATATTTCTATGAATATTTTCATAACCATTCAATATCCTAAAATCACCCTCTTAACCACATTGTCTCTAGGGTTGTTAATTCACATTCTTTTAGGCGTTCTTCATAACTAAGTTCTCTCAGTTATGGAACCTGTTTAGTTGCTCTCCTCTGTATTCGTTAAAGTTATCGATATCCTTCTTACGATATCCAAGCTTGTGGACAGTATTCTAAAGACCTCACTATTGCTTTATACAGAGTTATGATGAGCTCGTTTTCCTGATATGTTGTATTTCTCCTATTCAACCCAATAATCTGATTACCCTTTGAAGCAGCAATATCAAACTGCTCCAAAATTGTCATATCAGCACTTATTGTTACTCCTAAGTCCTTTTCTTTAGTATTCGCATTTTATAGTTTACATCCAAGTTCCCGTGTCCTGTGTGTAGGCATTTATGTGTCCCAAAATTGAATAACATTTGCCATTTTCAGACCATTTAACTAATATTTGTCTATATCGTTTTATAAATCGTCTTTATTACCGTCATTGTTAACCTTTCTAAACACTTTTGTCATCCACAAATTTCAGTACGATGCTTGTTATATTGTCGCCCAAGTCATTGATATGTATTAAGCAGAGTAAAGGTCCTATTACTGATCCTTTTGGTACACCACTCAAACTGATTTCCCCATCTACTACAACACGCTGTCTTCTGTCAGTCAGCCATTTTCTATCCACTGGTCCCTTCACTATCCCCTTAACGATTTCTTCAAAAAAACTGCACATTTGTTAAGCATGACCTCGCTTTTAGGAATCCATGTTGAGATAGATAGGTATAATAATTTATGCCCAACAAGGAAGTCCTCCATATGGTCTTTAATTAACCTTTGTAATAGTTTACAGATCACTGATGTTAAACTCACTGGTCTGTAATTATATGATTATTTTTCGAATGTTTGCTTCTTTCCATTCAAAAGGAACCACTCCCTCTTTTAATGACCAGTTTAACACTCCTGCAAGTGGTATATTAATTTGTTCTATTGTTTCCATTAGTAGTTTTGGCGGAATTCCATCCACTCCAGGCGATTCATTATCCTTCGTTGCCGTTATTTTTGTAGCTACCATTTCTCGAGTTACAATTAACTGCCCTAAATAGTCCGATTTAGCCTCCTGAAATGTAGCATCTGTATCTGGTAATGAACTAATATCGTCTCTAGTAAACATTGAACTGAAGTATCCATTTAGGTCTTCCGCCATTAAAAAAACATTATTTCCAGCACTGTCTTCTAATGGTTCAATCTTGTCTCGTACGCTTTGTCTACTCCTGACATATGCATAACAACTCTTACTGTCATGTTTTATATTACATGCTAATTTTTGCTCATAGCTTCTTTTAGATTTTCTAATGTAAATCGTAGCTGTATTAAATGCCTCTTTGTAATTTGTGTAGCTTTTCATCCTTTCTGTGTTACGCCTATAGACCCTCCACATATTTTGCTTGTGCGCTATTTTTCTGTTAGAGTTTTTTTTTCTTTTTAGACCGTTTTCCTTGGTTTTTCTACGGAACAAATCGTTCAACGATACTCTCAGTTTCATATTTTAGAATGTCCTAACATTCAGTTGCTGTTTTATTCATCATCATGCTATTCCAATGTTGCTTTGCTAAGTATTTTCTTGTATCTTTATATTTCCCTTTGTGGAACTGTCTCCTTTTTATCTTTACCTTCTGATATTACTTTGATGTCAAAATGTGTTTGATTTTGATCACTGTTACCCAATGGTTCGTGTATTTTGACATTGTCCACTAATTCATTTTATGAAGATAATACAATATCTAATACAGTATCTCCTCTGGTTGGTTCTAGCACGTGTTTAGTAAGGACGCTATCCTGAATTAAAAATAGAAATTGTTAGTCATCACCACCTGTACTCTCTAGAGATTTCCATTGTATGTGTCCGTGGTTAAAATATCCCATTACGATATATTCCCCTTTACTCACGTCCTTTATAACGTTTTGAATTTTTTTTCCGTTTCGTTTATGTTTGGTGGACTTCGGTAAACTAATCTAAATTAATGTTGCATTTCCTGTAACCGTGTTGCGCCAAATAACTTCATCACAACATGCTTCCCTTTCAAATTTTATTTTGTAAGCCTGAATAGATTCTTCGTTATATAAAATAACTCCCCCTCCCCTTCTTCCTTCCTTTGATCTCTCCTAACTAGCGCGATTAGTATCCTCTCAGTCCTAATTCGTCATATGCTTCCTTCCTTCAATCTCTCCTAACTAGCGCGATCCTCTCAGTCCTAATTCGTCATATGCTTCCTTCCTTCGATCTCTCCTAACTAGCGCGATCCTCTCAGTCCTAATTCGTCATATGCTTCCTTCCTTCGATCTCTCCTAACTAGCGCGATCCTCTCAGTCCTAATTCGTCATATGCTATGTTTTTGCTGGCCCGTTATATCAATTATGTGATTGTCAGTATATTCTACCATTATGTTTAATTCGTTTGTCTTATTTACTATGCTCAATGCATTTAAAGACACACATTTATAACCAGTTTCAGAAATGGTTTCCGAACATTGTGTTACTGGATTGCGTGTACTAGTCACCTCTTGTCCTGTTTGAGGCACCTCTAAGTTATCTACATAGCAATTCACTTAGTGCGCGGTTCAGTATTTCGCATGCCTGCATCTTGTGTCATTAATAAAATCTCCCTACTAAATCTGATGACTTGCTGTGAATAAACTGGCGTGGAGCCTGGGCTAGTTTCTGTAAATATCAGTCATAACTGGAAACATGTATGAGCGAGAAAAATGGCATTCCATTTATTTAATACCGTATTAATAATAGGCATGGGATGCCGAAAAGCCCTTACATGGGAGTGACAATCACGTTACAGTTGTCTACAAGTTCCATAGTAGGGACGTAATGACAAAGTGGATTAACCATACGCATACATGTACAACAGAAAGGCTGGGGTACTCAACCCCCCCCAGCCAAACATGATAAATGAAAATAGTGGGCTAACCACCCAAACATTCGTGAACAATCCATAATGAAAATTATGGTAACACATAATGTATAAAGGTGTTACATATATGTACATTAAGCAACCAATAACTATTAACACATCACACAGAGAGGTAGGACCAAACAGCCACACAAATTGTACTTGTAAAACGTACCCGCACCTAAAACCCTGCGTACACTACTGAAAACTCAGTGGAGGGATAAGCGTTAATGCAAAACTTCGTGTACCAAACTATAATGGAAAAAATCGTAAATAAATTCAAAAACTTTGTGAACTAGCAGTTGACTTAATGCGCGGTTCAGTATTTGTGTCGTGTAGTGTACGGTTCAGTATTTGTGTCGTGTAGTGTACGGTTCAGTATTTATGTCGTGTAGTGTACGGTTCAGTATTTATGTCGTGTAGTGTACGGTTCAATATTTATGTCGTGTAGTGTACGGTTCAGTATTTGTGTCGTGTAATGTACGGTTCAGTATTTGTGTCGTGTAATGTACGGTTCAGTATTTATGTCGTGTAGTGTACGGTTCAATATTTATGTCGTGTAGTGTACGGTTCAGTATTTGTGTCGTGTAGTGTACGGTTCAGTATTTGTGTCGTGTAGTGTATGGTTCAGTATTTGTGTCGTGTAGTATACGGTTCAGTATTTGTGTCGTGTAGTGTATGGTTCAGTATTTGTGTCGTGTAGTGTACAGTTCAGTATTTGTGTCGTGTAGTGTATGGTTCAGTATTTGTGTCGTGTAGTATACAGTTCAGTATTTGTGTCGTGTAGTGTACAGTTCAGTATTTGTGTCATGTAGTGTATGGTTCAGTATTTGTGTCGTGTAGTATACAGTTCAGTATTTGTGTCGTGTAGTGTACAGTTCAGTATTTGTGTCGTGTAGTATGCAGTTCAGTATTTGTGTCATGTAGTGTACAGTTCAGTATTTGTGTCGTGTAGTGTATGGTTCAGTATTTGTGTCGTGTAGTATACAGTTCAGTATTTGTGTCGTGTAGTGTACAGTTCAGTATTTGTGTCGTGTAGTGTATGGTTCAGTATTTGTGTCGTGTGGTGTACGGTTCAGTATTTGTGTCGTGTAGTGTACAGTTCAGTATTTGTGTCGTGTAGTGTATGGTTCAGTATTTGTGTCGTGTGGTGTACGGTTCAGTATTTGTGTCGTGTAGTGTATGGTTCAGTATTTGTGTCGTGTAGTGTATGGTTCAGTATTTGTGTCGTGTAGTGTATGGTTCAGTATTTGTGTCGTGTAGTATACAGTTCAGTATTTGTGTCGTGTGGTGTACAGTTCAGTATTTGTGTCGTGTGGTGTACGGTTACGAGTAGTACTAGTTATGTTGTTCGCTGTATGCATTCTTTCGTTGATCTGATTCCAGGCGACAACTTTAAATCATATTATTTTCAGGTGTTCCAACGACGCCATGACGCCTCCATCGACTTCTACCGCGACTGGAGCGCCTACAAGCGGGGATTCGGCGACTTTTCTAATAATTTCTGGCTGGGTATATAGCTGAACACCTCGATCTCTCTTCCATAATTTCACAATTAGCAAACAGTATATGCGTGCGTAGCTATATGGTCGAATCTCATGAAAACAACGATGTAATTGCATTTTGAAATAGAGGATCTTGCGGCTGCAGAAGATTCGTGACCATATATATTATTGTAAATTATCAACGACGGTTTCACATTTGGATTCGTAAAGCAGGCAAAAACGCTTGAAATTACTAGAAAACACAAAACTAATTTTATTTTTTAAAGTCGTAAACATACTTGAAAAAACGTTTATTTGTGGATGAATCTGCATAAGCATTCACAAGTGCCGTGTTACAGTCATACTGTAACCTCAGATCTCGTGTTCTGTTTTGTATTTAACAAGATTTGCCATCCAATCTAAAGGCCCAGATGGATTGGGTTATCGAGAGTCCATCAGTGTTCATCTACGTGTAACCCGCCCTCCTGAGATATGTGTCCAACTTGTTTTTAAACATATTCACGCTGCTAGCTGTTATACAATCCGTAGATAATTTGTTCCACTAATTTACTGTCCTCTGTGAGGATGAGTACTTCCTGATGTCCAATCTACACTGATCCTTTACTAACTTTACCTCGTGTTCTAGTTCTGCTATCTTTCTTGAGAGAGAGAAAAAAATTTCTATCAATATTTTCATAACCATTCAATATCTTAAAAACTTCAAACTGATCCCCTCTTAACCTCCTTATCTCTTGTTAAACCACATTCTTTCAGGTGTTCTTCAAAACTAAGGTCTCTCAGTTCTGGAATAATTTTAGTTGCTCTCCTTTGTATGCGTTCAAGCGTCTATATATATATATATATATATATATATATATATATATATATATATATATATATATATATATATATATATATATATATATATATATAATTCATATTGTTCTGTGTTACGTAATATGTAGCCTACGTCATACGTCAACATAGAAAAGAAAGAAAATAACACAGAGAAATCCAAGGGTATGGTCACTATCCCGTATGACAAAGGAGTAACAGAACTTATAACTTATATATATATATATATATATATATATATATATATATATATATACTTTTCATGCTGGTATTACTACCTGGAAACCATACGGAAGGAAGAGATTACGAGCAAGACCAGCAAAACGATGGAGAGATGATTTGGATGAGTATTGGAATGAAACCACCTGGCAGAGAACAGCACAAGATAGGCAAACTTGGAAACAACATGTTGAGGCCTTCGTCCAACCACGGGACACTACGGCTGATAAATATATATATATATATATATATATATATATATTGCTAACAGAATTACATAAACCAATACAATTCATATTATTCCGTTTACGTAATATGAAGCCTACGTCAACACGGATTCCTTCGTAATATTGCCTCCCCTCGTGGGAATCGAAGGAAGTTTGAAAAACATTTACAGTACGAAAAAATCTCCATGGGCCCCGGGCACGCCTACGTCACGTGAAACTGACGGAGATATGATGGAACATACATACAGAGCCACATATATACAGAGCATACAGATCCTCAAACTACTTTATATACCTTCGTGACAATTGTCATCAATTGGAGATGGTTCATGCAGTAAATGTTTTTCAAACTTCCTCCGATATATACATATATATATATATATATATATATATATATATATATATATATATATATATATATATATATATATATATATATATATATATATATATATATATACATTATTTTATGTCTCACACCACGTATTGATGGTAGGTGGTTGTCTGCCTTACATATTAACCATATATATATATATATATATATATATATACCAACTTGATAAAAAAAAATTCAAACTTCCTCCGATTCCCTAGGATGGGTGGGGAATTTCCCCAAGAGGGGTGGGGATATTAGGAAGGAATCTATGTTTATGTTTGACGTAGGCTACGTATTACGTAACACAGAACAATATGAGTTCGTGGTTTACGTAATTCTGTTAGCAATGCAATGTTTCTACGATTGTTACGTAATGTACGTCAATCGTCAACCGAAATCTTCGAGAAACCAGCAGTTTTACATGATTTTGGGGGCTTGAAGTTGCCATTGCCACTGGCATTGCCCTGCGAAAACTTGTCTGGGTAGGACTAGTAATTAATATATATAAAGAACGTATATGGCAGATTGAATTCATAGCCGATATACTGCCCCCATTTTCCCCTGCATAGCATACGTTTGTGAAGTTTACCTTACTAACTCCAAAATGCTTATCATCATTGCCACTTTTATACGCTCCCTACAGGAGTTTCCTGAAGGGCTGATCTGCTTGATGAATCCCTCTGCCTTACATATTAACCATTTGTTACCGCTTTCTACGCCAGTTATATCTGTTGAGTTAGCTAGGCAACAGCCATTTGTGACCGCTAACTACGCCAGTTATCTCTGTAGAGTAAGGCAACAACCATTTGTGAGCGCGTGCGTGCGCGGGTGGGTGCGTGCGTGTGCGTATGTGCATTATGTTTGTATGTATGTGTGTGTGAATTTCTGTGTGTGCATGTATGTATGTATGTGTGTGTATATATGTATGTATGTATGTATGTATGTATGTATGTATGTATGTATTGCAGGGAACGAATACATCCACGCCTTGACTTCAGACAGACAGTACGAACTGAGAGTGGACCTGGAAGATTTCGAGGATGAGTCGCGCTACGCCGCTTACTCAACCTTCGCTGTATCGTCAGAAGCTGACAAATACAAGTTCATCTTGGGAACTTACAACGGAACGGCTGGTAGGTAACAGTTCTTGTACCATACAGACGTGATACAGTTATTATTCTAACGGTTGAGCCTTAGGAATGGTCGCATAAGTTCTCAAAGTCCAACAAACGTACAGTATTACATATTGGTGGGCGGTGGTTTGGTCGTTACAGCATTACGTATTGGTGGGCTGTGGTTTGGTCGTTACAGCATTACGTATTGGTGGGCGGTGGTTTGGTCGTTACAGCATTACGTATTGGTGGGCTGTGGTTTGATCGTTACATCATTACATATTGGTGGGCGGTGGTTTGGTCGTTATTGCATTACATATTGGTGGGCGGTGGTTTGGTCGTTACCACGTTTCATGGGAAAAACGAATGCTTTTTGTTTGTCAATATGCGCGTTATTTTATGTCTCACACCACGTATTGATGGTAGGTGGTTGTCTGAACCAGTACTAAACACTGTGCTTTCTTTTTTAACTTTGAGAACTTCCCCTTAGTTGGCGGCGCTATGTGAGTCGATCGCAACAACCCAATGACACTGGACACGGAGCTAAAGCGTTAAACTCCAGATTAGTAGCCAGCACTGCCCAAACGGGATCGTATTTAGGAAAAGTGGACCTATTAGTAGGGCTACGTATGAGTATGTTCATAGAGCTAAAGTTTGTGTGTGGTCCTCCTCGCGCCCTTGAAGTTAGTCTGTCAACATTAGAAATACAACCAGGTTGGCGTATCGGCAGATATGAAGGACTGCTAAAGTTGACACATTGCTGACAGCCAATCAAATTATCGAAACATGATCGGCATTGACTCTGCTAAATGCCTTAAGCGAAAACACAGGGAACACGACTCTAATGAGTTATTGTTAATCTCATTTTTATGTGAGTGCCTTAGAAATCCGGTTTTCACCTGTAATTAATGTATGATTTGCCTTAGAGTTAGTTAGATTTTGCATATCATTTATATGTAATTTATATGTACGTTTTATATTATAAAACGGACGTCCATGTAAATAGTTAAAAAAAACGCTTACTGCTTTCAACGCGTACATTAAAATCACCAGTTCGTATAAACCCGCCATTTCTCTATCGCATCGTACATTGACCAAGCATGATTCACCACGTCATATTATTGTGCATATTCTTCTACATTTCATTAGCTACACCTTTCATGAGAATGTGGCACTCGGTAGAAAGTAATTCCTCCGTGCTGCGTCCAACTCAAAGAGGCCACGAGGAACATTTAGTTACGAGCATTTAATCCTCACGCCTAATCTTCGCACCATGCGCCATGGAGAATGTCACTCCGTAGTCGCCTCACCGCGACAGTTTACGGTTTGTATGCGTTTTCGGCGAGCGTCGCTTGCGATGGTCACGTGTGTCGCGTGGAGGACGGCCGAATCCCAAAATACATCCTCTACAGTGAGCTTAAATAGGCTCCAGACCAAAAGACCGTCCGATGATTCGCTTTAATGGTGTGGGCCGACGTGATATGATGTCCTGCAACATCAACACAACATCATGGGAGACAACTACCGCAGAATATGGCGCGTGAGAGTGCGTGAGAGAGTGAAGGCCAGCGAGGAGCAGCGAAACACAACCTGGATGGAGAAGAGACAACAACGAAAGGATCGTGAAAACAACGCACCAGTTCTCGCATCGGCCTACATCTGCAGAATGTGTGAAAAGGACTGTCACTCCAGAACACATAGCAGGGGCTGTCCCACCAATCACTGACTGTCCAGGCGCAGAACCTATTGTCTTTCGAGACAGGGATGCCTATATATATATATATATATATATATATATATATATATATATATATATATATATATATATATATATATATATATATATATATATATATATATATATATATATATATATATATATATATATAATCTTCGCACGCTAGTGGGAATGGGCGAACCCATAAAGAGGGGTGTGGCAAGCTGGGAGATTGGTCCAAAAAATAGATGGGAGGTGGGATTTTGGGGTGGGAGGTATTAACAAAAATGTATTATTATACTGTATATATAACATCACAAGTTATATAAATAGCAAT
This sequence comes from Lamellibrachia columna, assembly GCA_963662155.1. Taxonomy (NCBI): domain Eukaryota; kingdom Metazoa; phylum Annelida; class Polychaeta; order Sabellida; family Siboglinidae; genus Lamellibrachia; species Lamellibrachia columna. Next base: position 40,941,324 of record OY759275.1, read on the forward strand.
ACAGATGAAGATGTCGGCTCCACTGGCAAGGAGTGGATCGAAGCTCGTCTCGCACGAACGGGCGTCTCGCACAAGTGTTGTGTGCTCGAAGTGACATTTCATGTCAACGGCCTTGACCTGACCTATGCCAATATTTGGCAGACTTCGTTAACTGACGTAGATATAAAAAAAATGGTTGCGTCGATTTCCCAAAGAGAGGTTTGTATGCAAATATGATCGCGAACTGGCATGCGATTGGATTATATTAATAGCTTTTGGCCTGCCGACTATGCACTGTTTATGAAATGTCATTGACGGTACCAGCGGTTTCGCCAAAAAAATTTAACGAAAATATATTGTGAAGTAAATAAAAGTATCAAAGTAAAAAGTCGCGTTACTTTAAATAAAACTACTTCGTTACAAGTAAAAGTATTTAGTCAAAATTCTACTTCGTTACATGCGAAGTATTTTTACTTCGTTACATGCCAACCCTGGAAAACGGCGAGTTTGTACTAACGCGGAAAAATGGAGAAAACGGCGAGTGTGTAGTAACAGTCAAAATACGGGCTCGCGGCCAGACTTTGTTCTCGTGGAGTTCACGAGGCGAGCGAGAGTTTGCTAAGCTAAACTACCTTGCGCGTAATGTGCGAAACGCCTCTTATGAAGGATATGGGAACCAGATAATTTAGTTTACAACCCCCTTCTAAATGTTCTTGGTGTACAATTAAAGCATGTCTATTATAATTGGAAAGGCTATACGATGTTCTTCATAGTAATATAAAACTTGTCCAAAGGCGTTCGTTTATGTGCGTGTTAATTTTTTTATGACGTCCGTGCGCAGACGTTTTGTGGCGTGTGACTATGACGTCCGTGCAAAGATATTTCGTGGCGTTTTGCTGTGAAGACCATGCGTGGACGTTTCGAGGCGCTTTACTGTAGTATCCGTGCATTGGCGTTTCGTTGTGTTTTACCATGACGTCCGTGCGTGAACATTTCATGGTGTTTTTTTATAACGTCCGTGCGTGAACATTTCATGGTGTTTTTTATAACGTCCGTGCGCGGACATCATAGTCACACGCAAGGGAATGCAGTATCGCGTTCTGTACGTCAACGTGTTCATGGAAATATACCAATAATAATAATTATATTTTAGCAGGAGGTTAGTCCTACAAATTGGGATGGAAGATGGGAGATTGGCCCCCAAAACAGTTGGGAGGTTGGCCCCCAAAATAGACGGGAGATGGGAGGTTGACCTCCAAAACAGGAGGGATCTGGGAGGTTGAACCCCTGTCAAACTCCCCTCCCTAAAGACGTCCCATCCACAATTCCACGCCTGTTGTTGTAGGGGATTCGCTTAGGCACCATGCTAACACCGGCTTCAGTACGAAGGACCGCGACAACGACCGAACAAATACGACTCACTGTGCCCTTACCCTGAAGGGAGGCTGGTGGTACGGCTCGTGTACTGGCACCAACATGAACGGGGTCTACCACAAAGGGTCGAAGTCCATGGAGACAGGTATCTATTGGCAGTTGTGGCAAGGCCATAACACACTGAAAAAAGTCGAAATGAAAATAAGATCGTAATGGGATCAGACGTATAGTTGTTTGCCTCCTATTGGAATGTCTTTTAAAACAAACCATATCATGCCCAGTCTGGTGGTCATGCCCAGTCCAGGGCTGGTGGTCGTAGGGCTGGTGCACAAGTAAAGCCAGACTAAAATCATACAAAAACAGTTGTCCATATGAGCGTAGACGCAGTGGGCACTTTCCAGGGAGTTGAGTATCTTTTCTTGAGGTGCTTCGCCGATGGCTATGACGTCAGAGGTAACTGACTAGAGACCAGGAGAGAAAAAGGAAACCAAACAGAAGTTTCTTAAAATATTGAGTGGTTATGTGAATATTGTTAGTACTTAATCACTTGCCACCTAGAACTTGTAGTTTTGGATGACAAACTTGTTAGATCTTGTTAAATACACTGGTCAGTTCCAGCTTGCATGGACGCTTGTAGTAAGTTAACTATCCACTAGATGGGAGAAGGTGAAAGTGAATGGCTTTGAGAACCGCCTTCACCACTAGATGTCAGGTAGCAGTGTTTAATATATTCCTACGGTTGTTTTTGTAAACTTGTCTTCTGACAAGTATAGTTTTTTTTATTGTTTAATATTAGGATATAAAGCGATCATTGTTATTTTAATATACTGCAATCCGTCAATTGTGACATGATGGTCACACGTTGAAGTGTAAACAATATCAAAGGCAGGTCATTCGCAGGGGTTTATGTATTTATGTAAACCACAGGATATATCTATGAACATCACTGGACCGGTGGACATATCAGGGGTGTATATATCTATGTACATCACTGGAGCGGTGGACATATCAGGGGTGTATATATCTATGTACATCACTGGAGCGGTGGACATAACAGGGGTGTATATATCTATGTACATCACTGAAACGGTGGACATATCAGGGGTGTATATATCTATGTACATCACTGGAGCGGTAGACATATCAGGGGTGTATATATCTATGTACATTACTGGAGCGGTAGACATATCAGGGGTGTATATATCTATGTACATCACTGGAACGGTAGACATATAAGGGTGTATATATCTATGTACATCACTGGAGCGGTGGACATATCAGGGGTGTATATATCTATGTACATCACTGGAGCGGTAGACATATCAGGGGTATATATATCTATGTACACAACTGGAGCGGTGGACATATCAGGGGTGTATATATCTATGTACATCACTGGAACGGTAGACATATAAGGGTGTATATATCTATGTACATTACTGGAGCGGTAGACATATCAGGGGTGTATATATCTATGTACATCACTGGAGCGGTAGACATATAAGGGTGTATATATCTATGTACATCACTGGAGCGGTGGACATATCAGGGGTGTATATATCTATGTACATCACTGGAGCGGTGGACATATCAGGGGTGTATATATCTATGTACATCACTGGAGCGGTGGACATATCAGGGGTGTATATATCTATGTACATTACTGGAGCGGTAGACATATCAGGGGTGTATATATCTATGTACATCACTGGAGCGGTAGACATATAAGGGTGTATATATCTATGTACATCACTGGAGCGGTGGACATATCAGGGGTGTATATATCTATGTACATCACTGGAGCGGTGGACATATCAGGGGTGTATATATCTATGTACATCACTGGAGCGGTGGACATATCAGGGGTGTATATATCTATGTACATCACTGGAGCGGTGGACATATCAGGGGTGTATATATCTATGTACATTACTGGAGCGGTGGACATATCAGGGGTGTATATATCTATGTACATCACTGGAGCGGTGGACATATCAGGGGTGTATATATCTATGTACATCACTGGAGCGGTGGACATATCAGGGGTGTATATATCTATGTACATCACTGGAGCGGTGGACATATCAGGGGTGTATATATCTATGTACATCACTGGAGCGGTGGACATATCAGGGGTGTATATATCTATGTACATCACTGGAGCGGTGGACATATCAGGGGTGTATATATCTATGTACATCACGGGAGCGGTGGACATATCAGGGGTATATATATCTATGTACACAACTGGAGCGGTGGACATATCAGGGGTGTATATATCTATGTACACAACTGGAGCGGTAGACATATCAGGGTGCATAGATATATGTACATAACCTGAGCGGTGGATATATAAGCTGACATTGCGTGCAAACTTTGCTTTTGTACGTAAAAATAAATGGTGATGGTAATAAATTAATTCACAATGTAGGCCACAGAATCGGTAATTAAGCTTTTACCTAATAAATTGCTGTCAGTCTATGGTCGTTGTACATTGTTTAGTTGTGATGATATTCGCTTACCATCTGATACCTGCTGTTGTGTTTCTATAATAGATGTTGGAAGATTAACATAATAACAATGCTATCCTCTGTATAAGGATAGCATGAGGTTATCGTGTATGACACATTCCGCATTCTCTCTTTACAGTGCAGTTATGGGTTGCATATGGGTTGCATATGGGTTGCATATGGGTTGCATATGCATATGCCAAATAAAGAACTGTGGTGACCGAAATTGTGTTTTGCTTCGTCTACACGCACGCGCACACGCGCACACGCGCACACGCTCACACTCGCACACGCGCACACGCATACATATGGATAATTCATAAACTGGTAAGAAAGTGGAGGTGGTCAAATGTTAATCAGAACTTAGAAGGAGGAGAAGGATGTGTAATCAGCACTGTCGCGTGAGACGGGATTGGACCGATTCTTTGTTAGGACCATTGCTACGTTTTCCACATCTACAGTGGCGTCTTCTATCGATTGCGTCATTCACTGTATTGCAGTCAGATTTACAATATGACATCTAGTGCACGAAAACTGCCGTGGCAGTCAAAGCGACTGGAAAAGCGTGCCTTCTCCGGCTTTGAAGACTCAACAGAGCTGAGCTCCTGCAGTGAGCCAAGAGAGTGACACACTAGAGGGTGACACACTAGAGGGTGACACACAAGAGAGTGACACACTAGAGGGTGACACACAAGAGAGTGACACATTAGAGGGTGACACACTAGATGGTGACACACTAGAGGGTGACACACAAGAGAGTTACACACACTAGAGAGTGACACACTAGAGGGTGACACACTAGAGGGTGACACACAAGAGAGTGACACACTAGAGGGTGACACACTAGAGGGTGACACACAAGAGAGTGACACACTAGAGGGTGACACACTAGAGGGTGACACACAAGAGAGTGACACACTAGAGGGTGACACACAAGAGAGTGACACACTAGAGGGTGACACACTAGAGGGTGACACACAAGAGAGTGACACACTAGAGGGTGACACACAAGAGAGTGACACACTAGAGGGTGACACACAAGAGAGTGACACACTAGAGGGTGACACACTAGAGGGTGACACACAAGAGAGTGACACACTAGAGGGTGACACACTAGAGGGTGACACACAAGAGAGTGACACACTAGAGGGTGACACACAAGAGGGTGACACACAAGAGAGTGACACACAAGAGAGTGACACATTAGAGGGTGACACACTAGAGGGTGACACACTAGAGGGTGACACACAAGAGAGTGACACACTAGAGGGTGACACACAAGAAAGTGACACACAAGAGAGTGACACACTAAAGGGTGACACACTAGAGGGTGACACACAAGAGAGTGACACACTAAAGGGTGACACACTAGAGGGTGACACACAAGAGAGTGACACACTAGAGGGTAACACACTAGAAGGTGACACACTAGAGGGTGAAACACAAGACGGTGACACACAAGAGGGTGACACACTAGAGGGTGACACACAATACGGTGACACACTAGAGGGTGACACACAAGACGGTGACATACAATAGGGTGATGCACGGAAAATGTCAGCCAAATGTGACCGTTTTCCCCCCAGACGTCATACATTAACTAGCTTACCGCCGGATTGGGTAACTCATTGGAAAGAGAGGGTAATCCTGCGCAGTTCGTGTTTGTAGAGCTCTTGGCATCGAATAATAACGTTATCGGTTAGCAAGGAGTCATTCTTGCGAAACTGTGAACAATCAACATGTCATAGCATGATAAGACGGGGTACATCTAGTCTCGCTTATTCGACTCTCACTCGTATTCGTGATGTCGCCGAGACGAGAGTCTGGCGTCAGAGGCGTAGTCTCGTTGTTACCCATGGTTACCACTCCATTTTATGTAGCCGCCAGCGCCAGCAGCTAATCAGCGTCGTTATCGAGATTCTACACTAAACAATTTTTTTTGCCGGATTTAACTTTTCAGTTTGACAGTTGTGTGAATATAAAGTTTAAAGTTAATTCGAATTGTATCGTGTTGACTGGTAAACATTCAATCTTATTTTTTTAATTAGCCAAATGCCCGGATGACATAGTAATTAACTAATTATGTATGCGCCCAGAATCTGGGTGCACACATAATTTCCGTCACGATGAAAAGTATACATTGCTTCCAGCCTTCCTGGCGATGAGTGTGACAAACGGTGGCGCCACAGCACGGAACCTGGATAACCGAGGCTAGCGTACATTGAGCCACTTTGGACCTTTTTCGCTGAATTTCGGTGCGACGCCGAGTCCAGAGATTAATGTAATAGTTTGTCCTGTGATTTAATTAAAACAAGAAACACAATAAACAAATTCAACTAACGTGACATGACTTCCTAGACACATCCCCGCGCTCTCTGGTTCTGATTAATGTGCATTAATACCCACTCGCTAGGTGGTGACACTGCTACTGGTGTTCGGTTGTCCTGCAAAAAGTGGGACGACCAAATCAAGATTTAACAAGATTTAACATTTAACAAATCACCACCCAACGATTAATACCTTTTTCACTCATTAGGTGGTGCCACTGCTGCTGGGATTCTATTGTCCTGCGAAACCAAATCACCACCCAACCATACGTATGCTATTTATTTTTGGACTTTGAACACTGATGCGACCAAAACTGACACAGCACAAGATATCTTTTGGAGGTATATATGTCACGGATGTCGCTGCACCCCCCACGTCACGTCCACAACTCTTAAAAAAAGAAGCTGTATAAATAAATACAAAATCAACACTACCAATAACATCGCATTATCGACGAAACGGTGACAGCAGGAGTCGAACACGTTCTGTCGTGTTAATGTAAAATTAACTACGATGCAATAACCACATCAGTGCAGTTTTGTTGAGCAGCGTTTCAGGAAACAATGCTTTGCTGAAATTATGTATATTCCCTTTCCAAAACAGATATGGAGCAGAGCCAAACATGTTGATAACACTCTTTTCATACAAAAGGTTGATATTTGGTACCTACGTGACCCCACACAATGTACAGGTACAATATATGGGCCAGCCAGCGACAACATTATTCACTCTGAGCCCGTGGGAGCTGCAAGCTAGTTGACTTAGTGCGCGGTTCAGTATTTGTGTCGTGTAGTGTACGGTTCCGTTGTTGTGTCGAATCGTGCACGATTTAGTATTTGTGTCGAATCGTGCACGGTTCAGTATTTCTGTCGCGTAGTGTACGGTTAAGTATTTGTGTCGTGTAATGCACGGTTCAGTATTTGTGTCATGTAATGCACGGTTAAGTATTTGTGTCGTGTAGTGTACGATTCAGTATTTGTGTCGCGTATTGTACAGTTCAATATTTGTGTCGTGTAGTGTACGGTTCAGTATTTGTGTCGTGTAGTGTACGGTTCAGTATTTGTGTCGTTTGGTGTACGGTCTAGTATTTGTGTCGCTTGGTGTACGGTTTAGTATTTGTGTCGTTTGGTGTACGGTTCAGTATTTGCTTCGTGTAGTGCATGATTCACTATTAGTATCGTGTAGAGTACGATTCACTATTTGTGTCGTGTAGTGTACGGTTCACTGTTTGCATCGTGTAGCGGTCGGTTCAGTATTTGTGTCGTTTAGTGTACAATTCATTATTTGTTTCGTGTAGTGTACGATTCACTATTACTTTCGTGTAGTGTATGGTTCGGTATTTGTGTAGATTATTGTACGGTTCAGTATTTGTGTCGTGTAGTGTACGGTTCACTATTTGTATCCTGTTGTGTACGGTTCAGTATATGTGTCGTGTAGCGTACGGTTAAGTATTTGTGTCGTGTAGTGTACGATTCAGTATTTGTGTCGCGTATTGTACAGTTCAATATTTGTGTCGTGTAGTGTACGGTTCAGTATTTGTGTCGTGTAGTGTACGGTTCAGTATTTGTGTCGTTTGGTGTACGGTCTAGTATTTGTGTCGCTTGGTGTACGGTTTAGTATTTGTGTCGTTTGGTGTACGGTTCAGTATTTGCTTCGTGTAGTGCATGATTCACTATTAGTATCGTGTAGAGTACGATTCACTATTTGTGTCGTGTAGTGTACGGTTCACTGTTTGCATCGTGTAGCGGTCGGTTCAGTATTTGTGTCGTTTAGTGTACAATTCATTATTTGTTTCGTGTAGTGTACGATTCACTATTACTTTCGTGTAGTGTATGGTTCGGTATTTGTGTAGATTATTGTACGGTTCAGTATTTGTGTCGTGTAGTGTACGGTTCACTATTTGTATCCTGTTGTGTACGGTTCAGTATATGTGTCGTGTAGCGTACGGTTCAGTATATGTTTGTACTCGTGTGTTTACTGGCCGTGTTGGTCATTGGGTCCGGACCAGATTGTTTCGCAATGCACGACTAAACATTACGACAATGGAGCCAACGAAACGAAAGTGTTGACGATGGTTTCATGGCTGCAGCAGCAGTTGGAGGAAAAAAGTAGACGTTACACAAACTTCAAGAAGAGAGAATCCGGGATCACAGCACCATGTACGTATGCATGCCACTCTTGCGCCCGCGTGCGTGCGTGCGTGCGTGCGTGTACCTAGCGCATTGGTGAGCGGGATTTCAATCTAGCTCACTGCCGTAGGCGGTTTTGGCAAGTTATTTTAGTCATCGTTGCTTCAATTGATTAACCTCTACAAAATACGAACTATTTACGCATATGTAATGATATCGTTGAATGGCATGTGAACATATGTAATGATATCGTTGAATGGCATGTGAACATATGTAATGATATCGTTGAGTGGCCTGTGAACATTGTCTACAGTCTTCCATATATATGTCTTCACAGTAAGCTGGACTGCGTGGGTTGCTCTGACGACTAGATCTTTTTTGTGCATTCCGTGGCCTTAAAATCGCGAGATTTTAAACACTATTATGATATTTGGCTCCTACGAGAGCGACTGTAAAGTCTTTATAGGAGTCACTGACCATTATTAAGTTATATTGTGCCTGTATTTTTCCATGTGAACATATTAATGCATGTTGTGTTTCTATCACGCTATTGTACTAATTTACCTATCAAGCCCTTTCAACCAAACAACCTGCATATTTACATTCAATGCTCACTCCAGCAAGACAGCCCCGACAGCTTCGGTCGTCTGGTTCTGATTTACTTTCTGTTCCCAGAGTTAAGACAAACGCTGGAACTCGAGCTTTCTCGGTTGCCGCACCAACTCTGTGGAATTCACTCCCCGACAGCGTAAAATCAGCAAGAAATATAGCTTCATTTCGCCGTAATCTGTAAACCTATCTTTTCAAAATTGCCTATCCTCCTTAGCTTCTTGGCACCTCCATCCATCAGTTGACGACTTTTTGCATTGTACATGGTCACGAGAATGCCTAATCCTTTGGTTTTGTTGCGCCACTGAGCTCGGATTTTCCGAGGATATTGGCGCCAAAGAAGTCATTTTATTATTATTATCATAATTTTTTTATTTGCACTGTAAACGGGGTCAAAATAAACTATCTTGTTCTTGTTCTTAGTTCTTGTTGTATGTAATTACACATGTTTCAATCAAATTATCAGATAACGTATTTTAAAACTTTTCCGCCGCCTTGATGATGCTGCGCTGTGTCCAAGAAGGCTTAAGCGTTCTATCCCAGCGTGGTGGAGATACTCTCTCATAAAATATTTGTTTGCATCCATTGTTCAAGTTAAATAAAACTAGACATTAACATTTTGTTGACACTTGTTTGTTTGAATAATCCGGATAATTTAATAAGCCGGAAATACTGAAAACTAAACAAAAGAAAGCAGCTAGACTGCAAGCAGTTTGGCTTTGATCTAATGTGCTTTCAGGAAAGAAATATGTATAACTACGAGGAGACAAACCTACCGTCCTTACACAAACTGGTGCTCGTGCAGCAGAATGTTTGTGTGTAGCGACTTCAACCCAAATCTGGAGAAACGTATATTTGCTGACAACAATTGTCTTTTATAGGAGATCGTGGCATGGGAAGAAGAAACCGTTATAGCGAGAACATTTAATGGAGGTTCTCACTATGCACGGCTTCTCTGCATGCAGCACAGAGTTTCAACACGTAGGTCGCCACCGGATATCGTGGGCAGGTTGTACCGTTGCTGCTGACTCCAAACGAATGATCGCAATGTGTAGCTAACTTGATTCCGTACACTGCCGACAGGAAGCCAAACTGTTGCTTCGCGCTGCAGCCTATACACCGGTTACATATCAAGGCATATGGCCACAGCAAAGACAGGGCGCTGATGAGAACTGCATACTTTCGATTTCTACGCCTCATCAACAGGCTAACAAAAGACATCACACCAACGGGTCATTGCAGCCACCTGCTTCACCTGGCCCGTCAACGCGCTGACAAGCTTGCTACAGAATTAACATCAACAGACGATTGCAAGAACATTTTCAGAGATGTAAGTGCTATTAGAGGTTAACCTAGCGACTCCGGGCCTCAGCCTATACTGGCTGGCTAAACCTTGAGACCCCGGGCAACAACATAGACTGGCTGGCTAAACTTAGAGACCCCGGGCAACAACCTAGACTGGCTGACTAAACTTAGAGACGCCGAGCAACAACCTAGACTGGCTGACTAAACTTAGAAACCCCGGACAACAACCTAGACTGGCTGGCTAAGCCTAAAGACGCCGAACAACGACCTAGACTAGCTGACTAAACTTAGAGACCCCGGGCAACAACTTAGACTGGCTGACTAAGCCATTAGACGCCGGACAACAACCTAGACTGGCTGACTAAACTTAGAGACCCCGGGCAATAACTTAGACTGGCTGACTAAGCCAATAGACGCCGGACAACAACCTAGACTGGCTGACTAAACTTAGAGACCCCGGGCAACAACTTAGACTGGCTGACTAAGCCTGCTAGACGTCGTTCGAGATCATTGGTCGATATATAAGACACGGGTATCGAGAGGGCCCTTCAGTGCAGGTACGATTACGGATTAACTACTCTAGACCCGACTGTTCTCGAGACTCCTTTGAAGATCATGTTCCAGGAATAGATCCACTCTTTCAAGATTAATCTCAGTTACTGGTTCGTTCTGGGGAACAAGAACACGGGCCGATACAAGTACGATAATTCCTCTTGCAATTGCGGCAGACGTTACCTGGACGAACCCAGTCTCATTATCAACAACGAGGACTTTCACGCATTTCTCGAACGTATCCGAGAAACCGACGTCTTGCAGTGGGCCATAAATCAAAGACCGGATTCGGCGTGGGAGTGCGAACTCGTGACGAATGTAACCTTCTTCGTCAAACGCACCATCGATCATCAGATAGGGTGTGTAGGCGTGACCCTGCCAGCCTACATCAAGAAGAACAAAACCGTCGTTGGTCTTGAAAAGGAACCCAACAATTGCAAGAGGTACACTGACAACCTGTGTCTCTTCCGGTGTCTGGCCCTAAATCGAGGAGGTGACGTACGACGGTTGGAACCGGCGGTGAAAACGATGTACGAGGCATACGACCAAGACGACGTAGCCATGGAAGATCTTGCCGGGGTTACGTTGAATGACCTCTACCGTGTAGAGACCACGTTCAAGAAAAAACATGTGCGTATACAAGCTCGTCGAGTCGGATGAAGTGGATGGAAAGACGACTGCCGAACTCGTCCGACGATCGTTGTGTCACTACCCAGATACATTGCACGTCAACCTTCAAGAGACACACTTTTTTCTAAGATGTCCGCATGTACTGTCACTCATATCGATGTCGAAAGTGGGACTTTAATGGAAATACGCACATTGATTGCACAGACAAGAGCTTACGTGTGAGAGGGTGTGCGCCGATTACAGATGTATTCCAAAACGCAGTCAGTCCATTATTACCATTTTGCATATGACTGTTATTATTATTTTCCTAAAAATATCAATGTGGCATTACACGTGTGACATTAAATTAAACTTTAAAAAAAAATTTACAATAAATATTTTCATGCTTTATATTTCATTTCATTGTAACATAGTGACATCTGAGTACACCTAGTTCATTTTTTTTTTAACTTTAACAGTCACAATTTATTTCTCTGTCAAAATAATTACATGATGTAGCCACATAGATTAGTAGCTAAGATACCAGTAACTGATGCCCTGATGTCTGATGCAATGCAAAAATACAATTAATATACATTAAGTAGTGGGAGTGATTGGTTAAGTTTGTTTTCTTTAAGGACCATGGGTCATTCCATGTAAATTAATGAATGTTAAAGAAATGAAAAAATTTTATGTCTCAGAATTTGCTTTAATTTTAACCAATAAATAAGTAGCTATACCTGAGCACTTTTGAGTAAACAACGATAGAAAAATAGCACTACTTAAATTTGTATGTTATGTTATTACTTTATATTCATGTAAACACTCTCTTTTATATGCCTGATGATTAAAACAACTCCATTTATCAAAATAAGGTTATTGTGATTTATTTTAGATGAACTTTTTTTCAAAACAGGCTAAGCCCATGGACTGAGCAGTTTTGAGGAAAAAAAACCAATTCTACTTAAGTAGTTTTGAAGTATTAACTATAGTTCTTACACAGCACAAGACTTGGGGTGGGTTAGTGAATGATGGACGGGGTGAAGTATGGGAGGGTGAGTGATAGTTCCGATGTTGGTATGAGTGGGGGTTGTGGTGTGGGGATTTTAGCGCGGGGGAAGGAGGGGATGATGGAGAGGTGACATGCGGTTTAAGTTCAGGTTGGTGTGGTAGGAGGGCATTGTTGGGGTTGGAGAGATGGATGGTATGGTGGTGGTGCTGATGGGTTGGTGGTGGTTTTGGTTGAAAGAGGTCTAGTACTGGGGGTGCAGGGTGTATGGTGGTTTTGGTGGGATGGAGGGGTCTGGTGCTTGGGGTGCAGGGTATATGGTGGTTTTGGTGGGATGGAGGGGTCTGGTGCTTGGGGTGCAGAGTGTAAGGTGGTTTTGGTGGGATGGAGTGGTCTGATGCAGGGTGTATTGTGGTCTTGGTGGGATGGAGGGGTCTGGTGCTTGGGGTGCAGAGTGTAGGGTGGTTTTGGTGGGATGGAGGGGTCTGGTGCAGGGTGTATGGTGGTTTTGGTGTGATGGAGGGGTATGGTGCTAGGGGTGCAGGGTGTAAGGTGGTTTTGGTGGGTTGGACGGGTATGGTGCTGGGGGTGCAAGGTGTATGGTGGTCTTGGTGTAATACCACGCAATACCATCTAATTCCATGATATATAATATATCACAAGGGTAGTCACCATACTATGTCACTCAAGTGAGCTTACATGAGGGTTGAAGGGGATAGCAGGCCGGGAAGGGGTACTAAAACACCCTCAGTTAGTCTTGTTTCCCAATTGTGACCGCCTTTCATTGGCGTGGTGATTAGGGTGGTCTCATAATTTCTCAAAGTAAAACACCATATGGCGTTTAGTATTGGATCAAGTCACCACCCACCCCCCCTCAATACGTGGTGTGGCGCACACTTCTATAACATGTCTCGGGGGTACGTAAGGGACAAACGTGTCACATTCGACCTGCTACCACATAGTTCTAGCAGATGCTATCATTGTTGACCCGCATTTATCTGTTGACCTGCAACTGTTGACCTTCCCACAGGTGAGAGTGAATCCGTCTCAAAAGGTATTCACATCAGCGACAGTCGTCCTTTGTCACCCGCCAGCGAACTGTTGTGATGCAACAAGACTGACAAGCACACACGCACGCATGCGCAAGCGCACGCATGGATACACACACACGTACGCGCACGCACACACGCACGCACGTACGCACACACACGCACACACACGCACGCACGCACGCACGCACGCACGCACGCACACACACACACACACACACATATACGCGCGCACGAACACACAAAAACACATACTCTCAGACACACACGCACCCGCACATGTATGGTTTAATGTTTTATTGAACGATTCATTGCATCGATGCATTTGGAAAGAATTACATAGAGGGAGAAATTCTGCCATAATATCGCCCGCCCGCCCGCCCGCCCGCCCGCCCGCCCGCCCGCCCGCCCGCCCGCCCGCCCGCCCGCCCGCCCGCCCGCCCGCCCGCCCGCCCGCCCGCCCGCCCGCCCGCCCGCCCGCCCGCCCGCCCGCCCGCCCGCCCGCCCGCCCGCCCGCCCGCCCGCCCGCCCGCCCGCCCGCCCGCCCGCCCGCCCGCCCGCCCGCCCGCCCGCCCGCCCGCCCGCCCGCCCGCCCGCCCGCCCGCCCGCCCGCCCGCCCGCCCGCCCGCCCGCCCGCCCGCCCGCCCGCCCGCCCGCCCGCCCGCCCGCCCGCCCGCCCGCCCGCCCGCCCGCCCGCCCGCCCGCCCGCCCGCCCGCCCGCCCGCCCGCCCGCCCGCCCGCTCCACTGGCGTAGACAGTGTCTCGTTCTGAGTCATTAATTCGTCCGCCCGCCTGTTCGTATCAAGATCATGTTCTCAATAACGAAACACTTTAATCAGAACTGCTGCTGGTGTTCATATGTAAGGATCTCTTCATCGGAAGTTTCCGCCGCCTACGTCTCTCTAGACAGGGGAAGCTATTATAAAGTACCATAGTGTTTTGAAACAGGTAAACCATGGTATTCCATACAATTACCATACACAATATATGAAAAAACACGGTCAATCACAGGTTTTTGGTAATGCCACGAAATTCCATGGTATGCCATGGTATATCATGGTATACTATGGTATATTTTCATAAGGGTTGTTATCAATTGTCACTACTCCATTTTGTGATAACGTGATGCGCCAGCAGCCAATCGGCGTCAGTATCGAGATGATACACAAAAAACGTGTTGCCTGATTTAACTTTTCAGTCTGGCAGTTGTGTCAATATAATCAAAGTTTAAAGTTAATTCGAATTGCATCGCATAAACTGATCAGAGTTAACTCTTATTTTATTAATTAGCCAAATGCCCGGATGACATAGTAACAGAAGTTGGGTGGATAGTTATCCTGGAGATCGATAAAGGCATACGAAGCTTTATGAAATGTAAAATCACAAGTATGTAACGCTTTCGTCGATGTATTTTTGTCGCTTTTAATTATGCAGTAACTTATTTTAGTTATTTTTTTTACAATTTCAACTTATTTCATTTAAATGTAGTATATTATTTAATTTGTGAACAGTTTGTAATAGTTCATTATTTTGTTTTGGCACACTTGCATTGAGTAACCTGTTTTAGTTATTTGTGGTACATTTTCATTTGCTAATTGTTTATACAAGTTTGTTTAGAGAAAAGTTTGTTTGACAGACATAACCAGGCGTAGACAAACGGAGAACGTGGATTTTATGGAGTTAATGTTAACCCTTTCTCGTATATCGTAGTCCAGCGGACATGTGCTGAAATATGACAGAATAGGGGGCTTTTTTTTTTAAAACATGATACATGGCATACATATTCAACACACCTAGCGGACCATTTTAAAGATTGGAGGCACTCTATATTTTTTATAGAAATGGCGGTAGTTTTTACAGAATGGCCGCATAGACATTTCTTAGTATAATAGCATGGGCAAAGTAACTCCAAGCATTATTTTATTCACTTTATTATCACACTTACCCACCTAAATCCACCCCAGGGATTCCCAAAATGAAGTCAGATTTAACCTTTGAAGATTAATGTGACCTTGAAGGTAATTTTAAAGTCACAATTAGCCAGACATTTGACATAAATACCAGTACTTCATCGTTTGACACCTATTCCACTTGGTGTAACATACGTTTTGACGGATAGTAACTTTAGTTTTAACTTTATTGTGCTCTCTCTCTCTCTCTCTCTCTCTCTCTCTCTCTCTCTCTCTCTCTCTCTCTGCATTTGACCGTCTGTCTCACACACTCTTTCCATCCTCTCTCCCTGTCTGTATGTCGGTCTGTCTATCTGTCTCTCTCCATCTATCAGTCTCTCTCTCTCTCTCTCTCTCTCTCTCTCTATCTCTCTCTCTCTCTCTCTCTCTCTCTCTCTCTCTCTCTCTCTCTCTCTCTCTGTGTCTCTGTTCTGTCTATCTCAGTCTTTCTCTGTCTTTCTCTGCCTCTCTCTGTCCTGTCTATCTATGTGGTTCTCTATCTCTGTATGTCTCAGTATGTCTCAGTATGTCTCTGTATGTCTCTGTCTGTCTCTGTCTGCTCTGTCTGTCTGTCTGTCTGTCTGTCTGTCTCTCTCTCTCTCTCTCTCTCTCTCTCTCTCTCTCTCTCTCTCTCTCTATCTCTATCTCTATCTATCTCTGTCTGTCTCTGTCTGCTCTGTCTGTCTCTGCCTGTCTCTGTCCGTCTCTGCCTGTCTCTGTCTGTCTGTCTGTCTCTGTCTGTCTGTCTGTCTGTCTCTCTCTCTCTCTCTCTCTCTCTCTCTATATATATATATATATATATATATATATATATATATATATGTCTGCTCTGTATGTCTCTGTTTGTTTCTGTCTGTCTCTGTATGTCTCTGTTTGTCTATGTATATATGTCCGTCTGTCGATCTGTTTGTTGGAGTGTCTGTCTGTCCGTCTGTCCGTCTATATCACTCTGTCAGTCTCTGTCTGTCTGTTTGTCTCTGTCATTCTCTGTATGTATCTGTATGTTCTGTACGTCTCTGTTTGTCTCTGTCTGTCTCTGTATGTCTCTGTGTATCTATGTATATCTGTCCGTCTGTCGGTCTGTTTGTTGGACTGTCTGTCTGTCCGTCTATATCACTATGTCAGTCTCTGTCTGTGTGTCTCTGTTATTCTCTGTATGTATCTGTATATCTATATTTATTTATCCGTCCACACATTGATAACGACATCAATTTCTGGTATCCGCTAAGAATTAAAATATTCTGATTCTGTACTAAAGTCGAGGTAAATTGTGGTCTTTTCCATTTTGTTCAAACCTAAATGTTTTGTTCTATTTCCCTAACAGGTGACTGGAGTGTTGTCTAGGTCTTGGCTATGCCAGTGTTAATGTAAGGAAGTGTAGGGTAAACACGTTTAATGCGGAAGGACACATCGGGTTTTACTGACTACAAAGAGATCACTGGCAATTCGAAGATGTGTCTTGTGATGATGTCGTGCTTCTAGAGAAAAACATTTCACAAACATGACTTCGATTGTTGGCGGCGGCGCCGACTCGGGGTCACCGTCTTAACGCAGTCATTCAACCGTGTCCTCGTGAAAGGTTGCGACACTGTCGATTGTTGGCGGCGGCGACTCGGGGTCACCGTCTTAACGCAGTCATTCAACCGTGTCCTCGTGAAAGGTAGAGGCAGAATTGACTGAACCGCGCCATGAATGCTTCTACCGTGACTCATGTGGTTGACATTTTAACGTCGACGAGTCACTCTAGAAGTGGCAACGAAACCTGGTTGTTTACTGTGTGATCAACTCAAAAACCAGTTCGAAACAACTGGAAATTTCGAAACAACATAAACCGGTGTACCAGTTTGTTAACGCTATCTGGTATGCGATAAACCGAGCATATCTATTCTAGGACATTTTTACGCCAGGACGTTTGTACTAGGACACACGCATGCACGGCACGTTTATACTAGGTGATCTCCCATCACCCCTTCAACTTTTCTCCACGCACTCGCCCCAGCTTTTATTCTCCTGCGAATTTCCGTTTTCGGGCGGTCGTCCCAGGGAACCGCTCCACCCAGATATATAAAGCTGTCTCTTTGGCTCAGTTTCTTCTCTTCCATTTTTATATCTAGATTATTTTCTGCCGCCTGACCCAAAACAACTCCGTCTTCTCCAGACGTATACTCTCAGTCCATGTCTGCCAAAGATTTCCTTCCAATCTACCAACCAATCTTGAATGCCTGTGTCACTGTCCGCTACTACTGCTAGGTCATCTGCGTACAGCAACTTGTGGAGAATGTCCTCGTACTCTTTTTCCTGCTGATCACCTCCACTACTGCGATGGACAACTGTGGGCTTAGGGCACTCCCCTGTCTCAAGCCAACGTCCACCCTGAATTCTTCCGATATTCCAGGTCCGCACACTACTCTACCTTTTGTCTCTTCACATGTGCCTTCGACCATCCTCGCCTACGCGTCTGGGACACACATCCACCGTATCGTGGTCATGGCCTTCTCTCTCGAAACTATGTCGTACGTGTTTTCGAGGTCTATGGATCCCAGAACCATATCCTCCGGTCGGTCGGTCGGTCGGTCGGTCGGTCGGTCGTCGGTCGGTCGGTCGGTCGGTCGGTCGGTCGGTCGGTCGGTCGGTCGGTCGGTCGGTCGGTCGGTCGGTCGGTCGGTCGGTCGGTCGGTCGGTCGGTCGGTCGGTCGGTCGGTCGGTCGGTCGGTCGGTCGGTCGGTCGGTCGGTCGGTCGGTCGGTCGGTCGGTCGGTCGGTCGGTCGGTCGGTCGGTCGGTCGGTCGGTCGGTCGGTCGGTCGGTCGGTCGGTCGGTCGGTCGGTCGGTCGGTCGGTCGGTCGGTCGGTCGGTCGGTCGGTCGGTCGGTCGGTCGGTCGGTCGGTCGGTCGGTCGGTCGGTCGGTCGGTCGGTCGGTCGGTCGGTCGGTCGGTCGGTCGGTCGGTCGGTCTCTGTCTATCTGTCTATCTGTCTATCTGTCGGTCGGTCGCAATGCACGACCAAATATTGCGACAATGGAGACAACAAGGCGAACGTGATATCGGTGGTTTCACGGATGCAGCAGCAGTTGGCCGAACAGACGGAGACAATAATATTCATGAATCAGGAAGTGGCACAACTTGAACAAGAGAGCCTCCGGGATCAAAGGTCGATAGAGCAACTGCAGCAAGATATAACCTTAATTAAGAAAGTTCAGAACGCATCATGTAAGTATGCCA
Source organism: Lamellibrachia columna (assembly GCA_963662155.1). Classification (NCBI taxonomy): domain Eukaryota; kingdom Metazoa; phylum Annelida; class Polychaeta; order Sabellida; family Siboglinidae; genus Lamellibrachia; species Lamellibrachia columna. The sequence goes on from OY759275.1 coordinate 40,959,945, forward strand.
TTCTTACGCGCGCGTACATGCGTGCGTTCGAACGTGCATGCGTGTACGCAGCACATTGGTGACCGGGATCTCAATCTAGCTCACTGCCGTAGGCGATTTTGGCAAGTTATTTCGGTCACTGTTGCCTCAATTGAGTCAACTCTACAACGAACTATTTACGTGAGGGAACTATTTACGTGAGGGAACTATTTACGTGAGCGAACTATTTACGTGAGGGAACTATTTACGTGAGGGAACTATTTACGTGAGGGAAGGTTCGGTAATATGAGCCATTTTTTTCACATTGATATTCTGGAGCCGTACGACTAGATATTTGCGATGTGTAAAGTTGACGTAAAAGTTCACGTGGTATTATTGCACAAGTAGGTTGTTTACTTTTTCAATGAGGACAAAGAGAAAATGGCTCATGGTACATTATGCGTTGGAAATATGAGCACGGGCCGCGTGGGTACCATGGGCATGAGTAATCATATTACCCAAGATGGTTCTAGACGCACCAGAGTCATAGCCTAACCCAATGCAAGAGTCATTACTGATTATAAGTACACGCACGCATGCACGCTCACATGCACCCACACACACGCACTCACACCCCATCCCACAAACAACACACACGATTCATTACTCAACATGGGCATATACACACACGCACGCACGCACGCACGCACGCACACACACACACACACACACACACACAGGAGGCATTGTCCATACACACTCATTACCCAACATGGACACAAACACAAACTCCCAGAAGGTAATCAAGTTCTCGTTTTGCCTGCTGGTGGGACATTTACACTACATGCTTATACAATCACCAATGACACAGGCTGACTGAATAATGAACTCATCGAAAAACGGAATTTATATGATCTATACGTATTTATCCAACATGCGGAAATCGTAAGAAGTGTTGTTAAATGTTATTCACGTATATATTTCTAAATTGTATTGTCTTACCATATAATGTTGAATGGCATGTGAACAATGTATACAGTCATCCATAGATATGTCGTCATGATAAGCTACATTGCATGGGTTGCTTTGACGACTCGGTCATTTTTGTGTGTTCTGTAGACCTAAAATCGAGAGGTTGAAGGCATTATTATGATATTCCTTGATGCATGTAATTACACATATTTCACTAAAATTCTCAAATAATGTATTTTCAAACTTTTTGCGCCGCTTTGATGATGCTGTGCTGTATCTATGAAGGTTGAAGCGATCTATCCCAGCGCGGTGGAGGTGATGTCGTCTGTCCAACCTCAGGCTTACTGTCCTCAACAGTGTTCAAATCTTTCTTGACAACGATTCTGCTCCACATCCTACTCAATGTCAACTTCTTCACCGGGCCGTACCAAAGCCGTTTCAAGTAGAGTCGCAGCCCATCCTAGTGTAGCTATGTCACGTCATTGCGATTCCAACAAGATGTGGACATGTCCCGCGCACACGAAAACATGAAGCTACTCCGAACTCAAGGAGTGCTATACTTGGCTGCGAGAGGATGGACATTGAATACTTCCAACGAGTATCCCTCCTACATTTTGGTTTCAAATTCATTTCATTTAGATACCATTTGTTTACTTGATTTTGTCCTAGTTCGCGTGCAGCTCAAGATTGCACCGATCTGTTGCGGGAAGGTGACACGCGCAGTGGCGTATATAGCATCCATGTTGTTGGGACTGAGACAACAATACCGGTGTACATGGAGACGAACGGCGGAGGGTGGCTGGTAAATACACAACCATATTCTCTGTCCACCAAATAGAGACATTTTGCTTAGTCAAATTATGTCTGGATTCAAATAACGTCAATAAATAATTGTTTTTATCAATACTCTTATCACTGAGCTCGCTGAGGAAATAGGACAAAACAGATAGGTCAGTAAGGTGAAGGACCTAATCTAGTAGTATTACCCCGACCAAGTCGGGTAATGGGTTTGACGTTGTATTAATGGTGAGGACGATTCAAAGAAAATAATATGATGGATGTCGTATGTCGCGGGAGGACGTTATTTGAAACAATCCATTCTTTAATCAGTTCAACCAAGCGCCCCCTGTCGCATTGTAAGACAACTTACAAAAACACCAGGGTACAGATCACTATTATAACTATGTTATACAACATCTCCCCTTTTTAGTAAGGATATGAAATGTCCTTGTAAATTACAGTCAAATGTTCATTTAAATGAAAGAGTTCTTTTCACATTCAGACATATGCGCAAATCACATTAACAAAATCTGGTCGGTTTCCTCGTTGCTCTGCCAGACTTCCTAGACACAGGTGGTTCTGGCACCGATTGTTCATCGTAATGTCCGATCACAGGAGGATGTTCATGGTCATCTACCTCGAGCATGCCGTCTGGCTGGAGCGAGGTTAGCTGTGTTTCAGTCATGACATGTTGACCTCTGTTCGATGTGGGTTGGCATAGATTTGGTAGATCCATCCTGCGGATCATTCACCGGTTACGTCGTACTCGGCTTCTCGTTGTCTCGATAAGCACTGATCGAGGTTGCTGAAGATTTCGAACCACTTTGCCATGTGTCTTCAGATCGGGGACCCTGTGTCTGCGATTGTATGTCTGTGCCATCATGTCCTGATATTGTCTCTCCGTTTTTCGAAAGATTTTGGAGTCCGGTACTTTCGGAATTAATTCGTCTGGATGGATTGGCACTCTGGTTTTCAACTTCCGTCCTATGTTCAATTGTGCTGGAGAATATCCTTTGTGAAGCAGAGTGGTCCTGTATGTTAGGAGAGCGAGATACTCATCATCACATTTATTCAGGATAGTTTTCATCGTTTGGACTGAGCGTTCGACTTCATCGTTTGACTGAGAATATTTCGGGGACGATGTGACATGCTCGAATCCCCAAGATTTCGAAAAGTCTTTGAATTCCTCTGAATCGAACTGTGGCCCATTGTCCGAAAAGAGAATATCCGGTATTCCCTATTCCCTGACGACTGAACACTTTTTTCAATTTGGACAAAGTTTCTCCAGTGTTAACATTTGTTGGCACAATGCAGATTTCGAATGCAGACTACGAATAGTAGTCAACAGTTAGTAAATCTGTGTGACCTTTGTGTGTGAAAAAGTCTGCACCTACTCTGGACCAAGGTCTGTGAGGGAATTCTGTTCCCCTCATGGGCTCTGTGCGATATTTACGGTATTGTTCGCATATGACACAGTTTTTGACCATCTTCTCGATATCTCGCAATATCACCGGCCACCACACTGATGACGCTGCGTTCTCACGAGTTTTCGTGATTCCCTGGTGGCAGTCATGAAGATATCTAAGAATGTCAATTCTCAGACTAGGCGGCACGACCAGTTGTTGTCCACGCATCAGAAGTCCTTCATTGACTGACAGGTTGCCTCTTTTCTGCTAGTATTTCACGATATGTCCTTGCATTTTTCGTTTGTCTTCTGGCCATCCATTTCGGACGTAATGGAGGACGAGTTTTAGCACGTCGTCTTTGTTGAGTTCTCATCTTATTTCTTCCAGTCTTTGGTCAGATGCAGGTAGATGCAGCATAACCGCATTGACATAGTTGTCTACCTCGTGACGGAACTCCTCTGTCTGTTGGTCGCCAGTGTGGTTCATGGGGGCACGTGACAGTGCATCAGCAGTGTACAGGTGTTTCCCTGGAACGTGGTCGATGCTGAACGTATACCTCATCAGGCGCATCCTGAAACGTTGAATACGTACAGGAAATACGTGCAGAAGCTTCGTGGAGAGTAGAGGAACGAGTGGTTTATGGTCCGTCTCCACCTTGAATTGCATGCCGATGAGAAGGTCAGACCAGTGTTCGAGTGCCCATGTGGTTGCTAACGCCTCTTTGTCGTTATGTGTGTAACGACATTCGGTCTCCGTCACTGATCTACTTGCAAATGCAATGGGTGGCATCTCCCTTGAAGACTGTCGTTGTAGTAACACGTTTCTTTCTCGGTGTCATACACGACAAGTACTCTTTCAGATGCCAGTTCCGATTTCAGGTCTTTGAAGGCTTGCTGCTGTGTCTGGCCCCATAGTCATGCATTCGTCTTCTTTAGCAGCTCTCTTAGCGGATGTGTCGTCTCTGCTAAGTTCGGGCAGAATTTCATGAGCAGATTTATCTTTCCCAGAAATCGGAGATCCACATTGTCGGTTGGCTCTGCCATCTCAATGATCGCTCTTACTTTATCTGGATCTTTGTGGATTCCGTGGTTGTGTATGATCTGTACCAGATACGATAGTTTGGTCTGTGAGAAGACGCATTTCACCAGATTGAGCGTCAGACCACTCTTTGTCAGTCTGTCAAGAACAGCTTTCAGCCTTTGATCATGTTCACGTTAGTCCCGTCCGACAACAAATATGTCATCCAGATGACAAACGACTCCATCAAGCCCTAACAGTTCACGGTCCATACGCTTCTGGATATACTCCGGCGCTGAAGATATCCCGAAAGGAAGACGTCGGAACATGTATCAGCCGTGTGGCGTTACGAAAGTTGTCAGCTTAGCACTCTCGTCACTGAGCATGATTTGATGAAATCCTGAGTTTACATAAAGTTTGGAATAGACTGTTCCTTCTGCAATGCTGTCAAATGTCGTTTCAACTTTTGGAATTATGTAGTTTTCTCGACGTACACTTTCGTTTAGTTTTGTCAAGTCTACACATATTCTGACAGCACCTGAAGGTTTTTGGAACTGCAACGATTGGAGCACACCAGTCGGTGGGGTCATTCACTGGTTCGATCACTCCGCAGTCTACCATTCAGTTGATCTCGTCTTTAATTTTTTTCATCAGTGGAAGAGGCACTCTCCTTGGTGTAGCAAGGCAAAATGGTGTCGCATTCTCTTTCAGGTGAATTTTGTGTTCAACTTGTAGTTTCCCCAAACCGGAAAGTAACTTCGGGTATTCGTTTACCACGCTTTGCTTACTCATTGGTGGTGAAACTTCAGCTACGTTGATAGCTTTGATGCTGTATGTACCTGGGAGGTCATGTATGAGACCCAGTTTGCGTATCCCTGGCAATCCTAGTAGTAGCTTTGACGCACCCTTGACAATGTACACTTGCTCTGTGATTTCCGTTGTGAACAAGTACCATATTGACGAATGCCAGTGTTGAGTTGTGTGTCTCCAGCTCCGATGAGAACTCTGTCAGTCTCTAACAGTTCACCGAAGGACGGTTGATAAACTTGTTTTGGCGTGATTGATACCTGGGCACCAGTATCAATACACCATTGAACGTTCTCCTCTCCTGCGCACAGCTGTATATGCCACCCTGGACCAGGATGTGCTTCGACACTAAGCTCACCAATTCGTCCAAAGAACGTTGGTGTAGTTGCCGGTGTTACGTCATCAAGACCTGTAATCTCAATGACGCGTCGCGCACACCGACAGACGACTTGAAAATGTCCGTTTTTCTGGCATAGCCGACATTTATGTTTGGCAGCCGGGCAGTTCTTTTTCTAATAGACGTGATGCGTATTGCAGTATCCACATCTCTTGTTTACTTTTAGAGTGTGTTTGTCTCGCTGGTCGACAAACTGCGTTGTGCGTTTTGCCAAGTAGCCTTGTTTACGCTTGACTTAATCAATTATTGCGGTTTTCGACTCTCTCAGCTCGTGGTATGTAGCTTCCTTCAACGAGAGTATTTGGATGGCGTTGTCCAACGATAAGTCTGCGCCTGCATCGTACAGTTTGAATTTGGCGCTGTCTTCAGTGCACGCAAATGTTATTTTGTCTCTCACTGCCTGCTCATGAAATGCAGGAGGAAACTTGCACTCATTTGCTCTCTCACGCACAGTGTTTACCCACAAATCAATTGTCTGTCCTGGTTCACGTTTCAAATGATACTAGTACTTCTTTCGCAACATCCACTGCGGGTCACGTTTGTGAAAATAATGGTCATATCTCGCAATGAGAGCATTTAAGTCATTCTTGTCCGCTGCCCGCTCAAACTTAAAATTAGTGAAAATTTCGATTCCGTTTTCACCAATATGATGAAGTAGTAAGCCTACATTTTGTTCTCCTAGCTTGTCGGTTGACCCTGTGGCTTGGAGGTAGATCTTGAATCTCCTCTTCCACCGTTCCCACGCGTGTGCTGAGTTGCCAGTCGTCGTCACTTCTAACGTGTTTGGTGGTTAAATGGATGCTCCCGCCATCTTGTCTTGTTGAGTCGGCTGGGTAAGTTGTACTATTACGCAGGCTCTGCTTGTACTTGTTTCGCAGCGTTATCACATTTCTTCCGTACAGTATACTACTAGACCGACATTGTCTGCAGTATTTGGTGTACATCCCAATCCTGTCACCATATCGTATGTAGCGGGAATACGTTATTTGAGACAAGCCATTAGTAACGCGTTGTCACTTCTTTAATCAGTCCAACCAAGTGCCCCCTCTCGCATTGTAAGACAACTTACAAAAACACCAGGGTACAGATCACTATTATAACTACGTCATACAACAGGTATTGCTTGGTGTATTGCCACATTACATGACCGGCATAATATATTGGATACTATGTGTCTAGTTGATGTATCAGATTTGTGTATTTCTAGTGTTGTCGGGTAGACGTAGTATTCTAACGGTTGCAGTATTGCATTCTGGGATTGCATTTTCTTTCTAACGTAATGTGTATTTTGTGTGTGTCGTAGTTAATTGCTGTTATGATATCATAGAACATGGCCGGCAATTGTAGCATTCACCCTGTTCATACATTTCGCCACTGGTTCCCGTCGGCTTTATTGGTTTGCTGTGTAAATATACGACCGTCTGATTCAGCGGCAGTAGCATTGCAGGGCCCTTGTCCGAAACAAGGTGCATTTCGGGTAGACAATCGAGCATGTTGTCAAGTAGGTGGGGCATGATGGTATCGATACATACTGCCCAAGAACCCCCGGACATTACGTCCCACCAATATCCCCTAGGAAAAATTCATCCGTGCAAATTTCCTCTGGACATACCCCCCCCCGTTCGTACGTTTAAATCGTGTATTCTATCAGTAATAAAAACATTTCTTTAATAATTTATATTTCTTTATTATACGTAAATACACATAGCAACTCTCTTACAAAGTATCCACCGTTCACACTGTATTCTGTTACGCGCTGCAACGTACTTATGTTGAGAGTGCACACGGTAAAAACATATACTCACAGTCCACAAATAACACAACATGCCTACTTAGAGTGCACACAGAAAACAACATGCCGCCACATAGTCCGCACCGTAACACAACATGCCTAGTTAGATTGCATATAATAACTAAACATACCTACTCGGAGTGCACATTATAACGCAACTGGCCTATTCAGAGTCCAACCATTTCCCCAAAAATGTGGGCGAGTTTATATAATAACTCGTACATTCAAGTAAAAGCGTGCGTGTTGTGTTATATAATTCTTTGTTGTGCTATCAATAATCATATCGTCTGACACCCAAACAATATTTGTTATTTAAGTGTTTCTACAAACACATGGCGCCAAAACGAACACACGATTGTGGAGATAACACGTAGACCATGTTATATTAAATAATAGAAACCCGTTAATTGCATGCAAATATATATATATATATATATATATATATATATATATATATATATATATATATATATATATATATATATATATCAAACCTTAAAGCGTTGCTAACTGCTTATCATTATAATATGAAATGAATGCAACTTTTAAATTTGTTTTACATAACATTATTTTCGGTCGACAGCAACCTTCGTGGAAACAGCTAACTCCCGGTTTGATGCTTCCATACAGAAGACTACCCTAGTCTAGTGAGCGACAAGTTGTGGCTATACATATTTACCAACCTGTCATATCCACACTGCAAGCAACACGATATGGTATATTTCTACCGATATCTGATAAGAGAATAATCGTCAACATTAAGTTGAGCGTAACGACGCACTTGATCGGCTGTCAATCACTTCAGAGTCGACGTAAGATTATTCCAACTAACATAGCCTCTAGTAACGCAATAACAGTAGAGGACACAATTGACTTCAAACCGGCAGCATTTTGGGCCTAATTTTCATTTCGGTTTTCTTGAGTGAGTATCTGGAGTTGTGCCAACTACCATCCCAAAAGATACCAGATCCGTAACGATTTATTATAGTTCCTCGGCCAGTGTGTGACCCGAAATGGTAGTATATGCCATTCAAGTTGCTATTACCACAGGCATGGTACCACCAGGCGCCGCTATGCTCTATGGCACAAGAAAGGCCTAGCCAGCCTTCGTTGTCCTGGTCTTTCGTGGTGAAGGCGGAAGTTCTCTGATATTTAAATAAAGGACCTGCAAAATAAAACAAAATAAAATGTAAACACTAAAGCGAATAAAAAAAATATATACAACTGAAAAGTTATTTTGGTGGAAGGGCAAAGGACATACGTCCCTATGTCAGTATGTCCCCTATCCACAATTGTATTCAATTGAAATTGAGAGATTTCTTGACAAACATTAGGAATTTATCAAATGAAATAATGTTGTGTTATGTTATCTCCACATGTTCATCTGCCTTATTTCAGGGAAATTCCCACCAGCATATATATTATGTCGTTGACGTGGTAGCCACCTTATGTCTAGTACCCTATATATATATATATATATATATATATATATATATATATATATATATATATATATATATATATATATGTATATGTATATGTATATGTATATGTATATGTATATATATATATATATCTATCTATCTATCTATCTATCTATATATATATATATATATATACTATATTGAATTATATTGAATATATATATGCTCATAGGAAACGTTTAATAAACAAAACTTGTGAGTATCGTCCTAAGACACTAGTAGCAGCCGTTGTGTAACTTACATAGAGTAAATAGACTTGGTGTAAATTATGGCATGTCTAACATTAGAACATTTTAATTAACACACATTAACACCTCTATGCTTTTCAAAAATCATAATTTCTACATTACAACTTATTTTAATAATTTAATTAACACACATTAACGCCTCTATGCTTTTCAAAAATCATAATTTCTACATTACAACTTATTTTAATAATTTAATTAACACACATTAACGCCTCTGTGCTTTTCAAAAATCATAATTTCTACATTACAACTTATTTTAATAATTTCCAAATAACATAAAAAACATAAGTAACATATGCTGAACAACATATTTATAATTACCTGCAGTCCCAGTGTACCCCCCAACTCCCAAAGTGTACTTGTCCTCCTCCGATGCTACAGTGAACCACGAGTGAACTGCATACCTTGTCTCATTCTCGAAATCTTCCAAGTCGATCCTCAGTTCAAAGTGTTTGTTTGTTGTTAGTTCATGAATATAATCGTTTCCTGCAATATATTAAAAAGCCATATGCATACATACATGCATGCATGCATAGATATGTATGTGTGTATGTGTGTGCGTGCGTGCGTGCGTGCGTGCGTGCGTGTGAGAATGGGAAATGATGAATAGAGAAAGAGGGAGATGGGGAGAGGAGTAAAGGGCAGGCGGAGAAGGAGAGAGAGATTAGTCATTTAATTTAACTGACGAATGCTGGCAATTAACTAGTATTAGAAAATATTATTATCTATCACACATCCCAACTGATACATTGTGTGATTAACAATGATTCCCAGTGCCCACATACCGAGCCAGAATTCACCAGAAACGTCGCCGAATCCCTGCTTGTACGTGTTCCAATCACGGTAGAAGTCGACGGAGCCATCCTGGCGACGCTGGAACACCTGTAAACAGTGGTTTACAATTGACGTTGGGAACCACATCAACTCATGCATAAAAAATAATACTAATGTAACTTTGTTTATTTAATGTAATACGAATCCAACGCATTTCAATTTACAATTCCGTGTCTTCCGTAGTAACCATTTAGATGAAGTACTTATTTAGATTAGCCATCATTTAAAATGCATCTGGTATTATTTTCTTTGTATCGTCCTCACCATTATTATAACATCAAAAGGTATTGCCTGTTTGCTTTTTTCTGTTTCGCTCCCTTTCCACAGGAGCAAAATTGTCAATCCCTTCTCAGTCTGTCTGCGTCTATACTTATTGCACGCACGCACGCACGCACGCACGCACGCACGCACGCACGCACGCACGCACGCACGCACGCACGCACGAACGCACGCACGCACGCACGCACGCACGCACGCACACACACACACACACACACACACACACACACACACACACATATGTATATGGCCGAGGAGTCAGTGATTGGGACTCCAGGCAAAGTAAGGTTTCAAACTTGGAACAAGTTGCAACATAATTTTTTTTACCACAGTGCATCTCTACGAAGTGTCCCCAGAACAAACAAAAAATTCTTATGAAATTCCTGTTGCAGAAATATGTATAATTTACATAAATCCAATATGCTTGCCAAATACCAACACATTTTTTAACAGTTGTGCTTTCAGGTGGCATATTTGAGTGATTTAATATTTTAGAATGTTTTTTTTTACGCCAGGATGCACATGTAATACATTTAAATTGTATTGGATGAGTAGTACATTTGCCTAAATCCAACATGGCCGCCTAATCTGGAATATTAACTGCGGATCTCATACCACAGATTCACCTTTGATTTTGGCAATTGATCTTGAACCAAGTGTCGGCCGGCATTGATGCAAGGCACGAAGGAGGACATTGATTTACTTCTTGAACTGTTCTCTTTCTCTTTCTTTGGCAAGGGTATGGTAAGTAACATATTGTTGTAGACAGCGAATCATTGCATGCTCTCCGGCTTTTAATATGATTATACAATACAATCATACAATAGGTACTCATTCTATAGCGCTGAAATCATATGGAACCCAGTTGGATGAGTACACTGAGAAGTTAAGAAGAAAAGTGAAGACAACATGTAGGTCGTCAGGTATTGCTGGAATGACATTATGTTTCCCTCTGGCTTAATGCTTACATGGAATGAACTATACGGAGTTAGTGAGTGTGACAATGTGAATATTATACATTTATTTTATGTTTACACTACAGTAGTAGTGATAGCCACTATCTTATGTAACACGTTTTCTATAGCTATTGTTGAGCCAAGCTAGGCCGTAGTCCAGCAATGGGTATTATGTTAGGTAACAGGTCGGTAATGTTTACTGAAGCGTATCACTGACTGGTGGACTATAAATACGCTGGGCACTGATCTAACCGAGGTCGGCCAGTGGTATGTCGCGAGAAGGCGACTAGAAGAAATGAGCGTGAACGTGAGAAAGAGGAGCGTGAACGTGAGAAAGATGAGCGTGAACGTGAGAAAGAGGAGCGTGAACGTGAGAAAGATGAGCGTGAACGTGAGAAAGATGAGCGTGAACGTGAGAAAGAGGAGCGTGAACGTGAGGAAAGGGAGGCTGATTGACGCCATGAATTAGAATTAATCCAACTTAGGTCTGACGTAAACGCTAGTGGTCAACCAGAACAAGGAAATAGAACTAGATGGTTTAGTGGGGCTGTTCCTAAATTACCCCCTTTCGACGAACGGACTAACGACTTTGAGGGATACGCTACGATGCAAAGGTGGCCGAAGGATCAATGGGCATCTCACCTCACTGCTCTGTTAAAGGGTAATGCTTTGGAAGTATTTCATCGTATGGGCATTGATGACAGTAACGACTATGATTTACTGAAAGTATCATTGTTAAAGCGCTACAGTGTCACAGTGAGGCAACCGAGAAAGCTCTAGTTCCGACCCTTTTCTTAAAAATGGGAACAACTATCGTACCAAAACAGGGTAATCGAAGCTGTCTATGCTTTCTGACAGGAGTAAGCAGCGAATGTAAATATGCTGGTTGCTTAGATGAAAGTGCTTGACATGTTGATTGTGGTCATTTTCAAAATTACGCGACATCAGACAGGGAGCCAATGGAGAGCTTTTAGAAGCAGTACTGAGTGACGGAAATGAGGAGACCGAGTAACTAACCTACTCCATAGTCCAACAAATCGTGCACACGTTGAAATCGTAATATCCAAAAATCCTAACATCTACTGAGGTCATAATTACATTACATCCACAGCCTCACATCAATGCTGATTGGGCTATCCGTGACTACCACACCGTCATCATGTAGTAGATATATTTAAGTATATGTAACTGGAAAATATGGAATTAGAAAACAGTGACATAACGTCATAAGCCCAAGGAATACTCGCATAAAAGATCATATTCATGAGGTGTTGCGTGTAATCCGTTTTCCAAGTCAAAAAAAGAACTCAAACCGTTCCAACACAGTCGTGTGTGTCACGGATTTCAAAGGGAGAGTTATATCTTTGAGGTATTCCGCTAGATTTGTTAAGGATCCTCCTACATATCAAAATATGACCCAGTCGCAACAATATTGGTTAAACGAGATATTTTTCTCACACAATAATGTACATTTCCACAGCGTTGGCTGAATTGATCGAGTATTTTATTAGAAATTTTATTAAAATGTGAGCTAGATTACATATTCATGGTGCCGTTTGATACGGTGTAATACGGCGTTCTATCGAACATGTGTATGTATACCTACCAGCCAGCCTCCGCCATCCGTCTCCATGTCGCAGTACACTGTTATATATTTCATTGACACGTTCAAGAATATCTCATACGTGCCACTGGTCGTGTGACCTTCATTCAGAATATCCTTGCAGTCGTAGACACGCTGACGCGGAGTCGGACTTGAATGGAAAATGAAAATAGAACAAGATTAGTAACATGCCTAAGGCTTCTTTTCAAGTTAAGCCATACGAGGGCTGAGCTTATAGGTCTGTATTCGGAGCCAATCACCGTATGAACAATGTGATCATTATAATATCTGTTCTAATTCTCGAGTAATGTTGCGTATGTAAAAGCACGAACGCACAAGTACAGAATGTATGTATGGGTGAGTGAGTAGGCTTCGTAGACATGGTTAAACTTTGTGGGAAGAGATGACTTTTTCATGAGAGATGGGCTTCGTCTGGGCTGCAATTCTTGGGTGTGAATTTATCAGGGTTGTTGACGAGGCAGAGGTACCATAAATTATTTAAACTAGATGTGCAGGGGAACGTGCAGAGACCAATTATTTTGGAAAATGAACTTAAATGTGTATGCTTAAATGCCAGGAGCATAGTAAATAAAAACGCGAGTTAGGCATTGTGGTGGCAGATATTGACCCTCATGTAATAGGTATCACAGAATCATGGTCAAATAAAGATATAGTAGATGCCTAGTTAGCACTGACAGGATATGTAGAGAAGGGGAGGTGGAGTAATTTTATATATTACAGAATCTATCCAAACATATGAAATAACACTGAAAAGTGAAGCAGACTCTCTGAAAGCAATTTTATGTAACATAGTTACCAAGAATTCAACACTAAAAATAGGAGTAGTTTATTGTAGTCCAAACATAGGACAAGAGGAATATGTAAAACTACAAAATGCTATAAAGGAGATGAGTAAGAGGAATGTGTTATAATGAGTGATTTTAACTGTGGCCATGTACAATGGAAAGAGAGTGCTGGGTGTAACCACCATCAGTTTCCATTTCTAACACAGGATTGTTTCCTAACACAACATGTCTTGGAACCAACCAGAAAAGGGAATGTGTTAGATCTAATTTTGTCTTCTCAAAATGAATTAGATGACAATGTTAAAGTACACGAACCTTTGGGTTCCAGTGATCATAGCCAGATCCATTTTAATATAAAAGTAAAAAAAAGGAAATACATATAAAACAATGGCGGAGGAACTTCAACAAAGGCAACTATAAAGAGATGAGAACATATCTAGCGAATATAGATTGGAATAACTTGTTGAAAGACAAGACAGCAACAGAATGCTGGAATTGTTTAGAATATGAGATTGAAACCATTACTGAGATATTTGCTCCATTAAGAAAACAAGGAAAAGTCCAGAAAGAAACACCTGTCAAAAGAGGTTATTAGAAAAATTGCTCACATGCAGATGCTGCCCTAGTCAACTGGACAAAAAAGTGGTCGACACACAGAACACAAAGAGTAATAGTAAATGGCGAGATTTGTTTTAAGTAGGGTATCACAGGGATCAGTATTAGGCCCTACACTGTTTTTAATATATATATATATATATATATATATATATATATATATATATATATATATATATATATATATATATATATATATATATATATATATATATATATATATATATATATATTAATAAATAAATATTAAATATATATATATATATATATAATATAATATAATATATATATATATATATATATATATATATATATATATATATATATATATATATATATATATATATATATATATACATGATTTGGAAGATGACATATCTAGCAAAGTACTGACATTTGTAGATGAAACTAAAGTATCCAGCAAGGTTACAAATGATACAGATAAACAAAGGTTACAGGATGATCTAGATCAATTGGTTAAATGGTCAGAAAAAATAGCAAATATTATTCATATATAAAAGAATATAAAAGCTGGGGATGCTGTACTAGGTAGAACCACAAAATAAAAGGACATAGGAGTAACATTTAGTGCTAACATGGCAGTTTCGGAACAATGTGGGATTGCTGCTTCAAAAGGTAATAACATTCTAGGGCTAATTAGAACTATCACATATAAGGAGAAACAGCTAATTGTACCCCTGTACAAAACAATAGTTTGACCGCAGTTAGAGCATTGTATACAAGCACGGAGACCATATCGTAAAAGGACTTAGAAGGACAAGCTAGAAAGAATACAATGAAGAACAACTAAACTTATTTCAGAATTGAGAGACCTTAGATATGAAAGCTGCTTATTAGGATGTGGTTTGACAAAACTAGAGACCAGGAGGCCAAAAGGAGACCAAATAGAAATGCTTAAAGTAGTGAATAGTTATGAGGGTGTTGATAGAAAAATGTTCTTAAAATTTAAGGAAGGCAGCAGAACAAGAGGACACAAAGCAGCAGTAGTTCAGGAACAATATAGGTTTTACATGAGAAATTATTCATTCTTGCAGAGGATAAGAAATGAATGTAACAAACTGTCAAATGATTGTGTTAATGCTCGTAGTGTGAATATGTTTAAACATATAATTGACAGATATGTGATAAGGGCGGGTTATACATAAATGATAAAATTGTTGTACTCTCGAGAAGCCAATGGCTTTCTTGTCCACTTGCCATCTGGAACTTGTAGGTTGGGATGTCTTGTTAAATATTGTTGAAGTATAGCAGTTCTAGAGTTTGGAGTCGTTTCATGGTTTCAAATGCGCGGGACATGTCCACACCCATCTTGTTGGAATCGCAGTGACGTGACTTAAAATTATGGCTCATATATAAATTAAATAGGGTCAAACACTAAACCTGTATCTGATTATTACCCACATAGTGTCCTGTTGTACCGTGAGGAGGGACGCGATGGTGGCTCGATTAGCACTTACAGCTCTAAAAATGTTCTTGCAATCGTCCGTTGATCTGAATTCTTTAGTAAGTATGTCAACGCGAAAGAAAATTAATGTCATAATAATGCTTAAACCCTGTCAATTTTAGGGCCACAGAACACAAATTGAAGGAAGACTGTAGACAATGTTCACATGCCATTCAATAATACCATTAGATATACGTAAATAGTTCGTCCTTTGTAGAGTTGACTCAACTGAGGCATCGATAACTAAATAACTGGCTGTGGCAGTGAGCTAGATTGAAATCCCGGTCACCAGTGCGCTACGTACACGCACGCACGTACGCATGCACGCGCGGGTAAAAATGGCATACATACGTATGTGTTGCGTTCTGAACTTCCTTAATTAAGGTTATCTCTCGTTGCAGTTGCTCTATCGACCTGTGATCCCGGATTCTCTCTTCTTCAAGTTTGTCTAACGTCTCCTTTTGTTCCGCTAACTGCTGTTGCAGTCGTGAAACCATCGTCAACACGTTCGCCTCGCTGTCTGCACTGTCGCAGTATTTGGTCGTGCATTGCGACACAATCTGGTCCGGACTAAAAACACACACAATGACCAACACGGCCAGTAAACACACGAGTCCGCCAGACATGTCAGCGCACTACACGACACAAATAGTGAACCGCACACTAAATCAACTGGCTTGTAACTCCTTCTGGCTTAGAGTGAATAACACTGTCGCTGGCTGGCCCACTAGCGAAGTATACCGCGGTGTCCGTGGCGGGAAGGTTGGTGGTGGTTGGGGGGGGGGGGGGGTGAGGAGTTGCAGCGCCAGCCGTTGCATAGAAATATCTAAAAGCTACTGAGTGTTTTAATGCTAGTATGTTCGGTGAATCCGGTTACAAGTACGAACGTGTCGCGGTGTCTGCCTTCGAAACGGCCGGGGCATCGGTGGCCTTGCTTGCTTCATCTTTCTAACGAGATGCTACTAAGATCAAAGGCGGCAGTGAAGGTGACTTGAGTGGCCATCAGAGGAGAACGTAATATTATTGCTGGCAGTATTACTATTTTTCAGTACCAATATGCTCCATACAGCTCATATTAGCGCTATACTAGACTTATGGGTGGGTTATTTGTACAAAGGTTAACCTGGCCAAGCACCGCTGCTCTTGTTCAGTGCAAACAGAGAACGAAGTTAGCATATCTCTGGCAGAGGCGCCTACTATGATATGTGCATTTTATCTCGTAGACCTGTCGGCTGTAAGCCACGGCCGGATATTTCACATAAATGAAAAACTACTATCGCAATTTCAGAACAAAGAAATACATTTACCCAAGAACAAACGAGCCTGGTGCTAGGACACTAGTTCGTCGATGAATAGATATGCCCGGGGCGTCGTGTGTAGGGTGGTATCAATATACTAGTACAACAGTTACGTTCTCTCTCTCCGACAGACAGACCGACACACAGATAGACAGACGGACAGGCATACTGACAAACAGAGAGAAGAGAGAGAGAGAGAGAGAGAGAGAGAGAGAGAGAGAGAGAGAGAGAGAGAGAGAGAGAGAGAGAGAGAGAGAGAGAGAGAGAGAGAGAGAGAGAGAGCGAGAGAGAGAGAGAGAGAGAGAGAGAGAGAGAGAGAGAGAGACCTGAACGATCGCTATATATGACATTAAATCTACACAGTAGCTCTCACCACTACTATATTTGAAGTTAAAATTAGCGCTATTGTTAATATCTGGACTATATGAAATTATTTAAATAACTGGCCTTCGTTTTTACATAAATGCATGATGCACTCGATTCTAGTTAAAATGTAAGTACAGGTCTATTTTCATTGACGAGTGGCGTCTGTGTTGGGTGTACAAGGCTAGCCCAGCAGTGGAGCGGAGGGCACGTTTTCATTGACGAGTGGCGTCTGTGCTGGAAAGATGGGCATGACGAGTATTTCTTCTATGTTGGTAAGTTAGCTCTCACTGGGGGTCCACTAACCTTGGTACATCGTGGATCCTCGGTCACCAAGCAGGTCGGTGCTCGGCTTCACGTTCTCAGGTGTCACTAGTCAAGTGTTGATGTCAGTATACAAATTATCATGTTGGTCTAATTGGCATATACCATGACTACCAAAATTAATGTTGCTACTATATGACACAACCGTGACATCAGTGACACCAATATGATGTTGACGCAGTTGATAGAATCTGTTCATGCTGTCGCCTATTATCTTCGAGTTGAGTCCGCTCGTTGATAAGAACGATGCCTGAGTAGCATAGGTTTCCTTCTGGTTCTGTTGCCTAGTGCACTGGTATATCATCACCATGGCAACCAATACCAAGACGTTGGTGAAGGTCAACACTCCGGCCGCAGTGACCGATGATCTTATATAGACTGGCTTCATGTGGACAAGGAAGCCATTAATTTATGTATAGCCCACCTACCAGATGTATGTCAATTTTAAAGCAACACATTCACACTTCTAGCATTAACACAATATGCAGACGATCATAAGTTAACTGTTTAACGTGTTTGCATAATAACTCTCACAAGCAAATTCACAAATACATTTGTCACCTTAGACTTAATTTGGCTGTCGTACCACCGTTAGGAGAGAAAAAAAGGCAAGACGATACTCTTCTAAATCTAACAAGGCAAGACTATACTCTTCTAAATCTAACAAGGCAAGACGATACTCTTCTAAATCTAACAAGGCAAGACGATACTCTTCTAAATCTAACAAGGCAAGACGATACTCTTCTAAATCTAACAAGGCAAGATGATACTCTTCTAAATCTAACAAGGCAAGACGATACTCTTCTAAATCTAACAAGGCAAGACGATACTCTTCTAAATCTAACAAGGCAAGACGATACTCTTCTAAATCTAACAAGGCAAGACGATACTCTTCTAAATCTAACAAGGCAAGATGATACTCTTTTAAATCTAACAAGGCAAGATGATACTCTTCTAAATCTAACAAGGCAAGATGATACTCTTCTATGAAAATGAATGAAAAGCGAACTATTTTGCGTCGATTAATTTTAGATATTGGTTTAGTCATTACCCACTCATCAAACTCCTAATGCCTCACGATGACGCCAGAAAGGTTGAATTATATGTAAAAAATCTATTCACGCATATTATGCATAGAAATGCTACACAAATGTACATTATCAATGCTGTGTTAACACCATCAGTAATATGTTATTTGTGTTACACCTCTGTAGTTATTCAAAGCACATTAAATATATATTAATAACATTGATGTTCAATTATCTGCAGTCACGTTTGAGAACAACATTGTAAATTCCGATCATATTTGTCAGGTATTAGAGAAGGGGCGTGGCAAGGGTCTAAACCTCCCATCTCCCACCTGTTTTGGGGCCAACCTCCCATCTCCCATTTCCCATGTCTTTGTGGCCAGTACTCCGTAAAGTACAATACTGGAGGATAATCTTCATTGGATTAATTATGATAGACGAATCAAGAATGAAATAATTTCGGCATAATTTGCCATTTTTACTTAATAATATTCCCAGTGGGAATTTGCCATTTTTACTTAATAATATTCCCACTGGGAATATTATTAAGTAAAAATGGCAAATTTCTCACTATAGTTAAAGAAAAGCTTAATACACACAGCTTACAGGGATTTGCTCAGTACACTATACTTAATTTGTTTTTACAAAATTATCAAGATTCATGCACAATGCACATGCGCACGCATACACGCACACACACAATCAGAGATGATATTATCAGTATGTTTTTTCTTCTTCTTCTCTTCTCGGAAGACTTATATAAGTTTGACCAACTGATTTAGTTTAATTTAATTTGTAAGGTGGCTCCTCGATAGCGACTATCAAAGTCTTAGACGAGTCTCCTGACCCTATTTGTTTATTTACCTTAATATATATCAAGTTTACTTGCAACCGTATACACCTGTATTATGTAAAATTATAATTCAACATAGATATATGTGTATTATGTTAAATGTATGATGGGTCAAATAAAAAGTCTTTGTTGTGGGACCAATCTCCACCTCCCACCATTTTTTAGAGTCCCCTCCTCCCATGTCCCACCTATTTTTGAGGCCAACCTACGACCATTTTTAGGACCAACCTCCCGAATCTCACTTCCTGTCACACCCTCTCATTAATTATACACCTGAAGTGACGTGACTTAGCTGTTTACCTTCGCACGAGTGTACGTCTAGAGAGAGGAGATAGCCGGGCTGACAGGAACACACGTAGGAACAGACAGTGTCCGTGCAAATCTGCTGACATCCCCCATTCCTCTTGCCACATTCATTGACATCTGACAACATACGGTGGTGTCAACCTTTATGACACACCACATTCATTGACATCTGATAACACATGGTGGTGTCAACCTTTATGACACGTCACATTCAGTGGTGGTCTCAACGTTTATGACATATTTGACAGGAACTGGATCAAACTGTAGAATAACCTTTTTGCGGTGCATGACATTTCGTAATGACATGACGTAAAATGTCAAACCATGACCCACTTACCATATCATGCATTTTATGATCATTTCAAATGTTTCCTAGAAGATTCTTGACGTATGAAAATGACGTGTTCTCTCTTCTTCTAGTTTGCCGAACTGCAGCTGCATCCGTGAAACCAGCGTCATCACGTTCGCCTCGTTGTCTCCATTGTCGCAATATTTGGTCGTGCATTGCGAAACAGTCGAATCCGGACTAAAGACACTCACGATGACCAACACGGCCAGTAAAGACACTAGTCCGTCAGACATGTTAGCGCTCTACACGACACAAATAGTGAACAAAGCAACAGGAAGAGAGTGAAGTGAATCGTACACTAAGTCAACTGGCTTGTAACTTTCCGAGGCCCAGAGTAAGTAGTGCTGATGGCCCATATATTGTACGTCTACAATGTGTCAAGTCAAGCTGCAAGGCTGTAATATCGCATGTAGTTTTGCGTAACCACTACAGTACGCTGTTTTACGAAACACGTTTTACAAAAGGTATTCGTCTGTTGTGATCAGCGTGTCGTTAATAATAATTATGATGTTGTTTGTAGTGGTACTAATACCGTTGACACACTAGACATCGTTTTCTTGCTATCGGTTGCAACCGGTTGCAATCGATTGAGATTTGCTATCGGGACGGGATTTTTCACCGTTGACACACTACATCCGCAGACGCTGGAACCGAACGCAAGAGCCCTAAAAATAACCCCCATCACCGGTGCACACCGGGATTGATTGGTAACCTTGACCCATCGTTCGACGACAAAATGGATTCCGAAGCAGACGCGTCTACCGGCAACGAGGAATGTAAACCGTCGAACATTAATTGGACGAATGCCGAAGTATCGGCAATCATTGACATTTGGGCGAATGTTGAAATCCAGGGGCAGCTGGATGGAATGCGTCAAAATAAGAGAGTTTTCGAACGCATCTCTGAAGAAATGGCGGCGCGTGGTTTCACGCATTCTTTCAAGCAGTGCAGAAATAAAATAAAATTTCATCGAGAAAAATGTCCCGCTCCTTTTTACGTCCATGTTGTGCAGATCATGTGACTGCCTGGTGACGCGTAGCAACGCTGACGCGTATACATGTAACGTGACTCGTATCAAGTCGAGGCTAACCGATAGCCGCTGACACTTTGGTGCTACACTTGCAATAAGCGGTTAGGATCCATCCGATAGAAAATTTCCGTCCTGCTCGCGGTGATGGAACGGATGGAACCGATAGGGCCAAAAAGTTGGAGACACACTAGACATCTCTATCGGTTGCAACCGGTTGCAACCGATAGCGATGTCTAGTGTGTCAACGGTATAAGTCATAAAACATATTTTGAAGAATTAATTTTGAAGAATTTGTTGCAACACATGCGAACAACAGCAGATACTACAGCTATTTTGTCTTGAGTCTAAATATTCCACACAGTCCATTGGGGTTAACGTAAGATATTCGAAATTGATGTGCGCCTGGCAAAAGCGTGACAAAATATAAACGTAAACAACTGAACAGTGCAAATACTGTGTGTGGCTACAATCAGCACAGTACTTTGCTAGTCGGATGACGTGGGCTGCTGAAGCAAGATAGACAGTGCTCACAGCCTGCTGGACGGAATATAATGTTATATTAATATTTGGATGTTCCTTAATGTAAACACTGGGGTGTTCACAAATATACAAACTATTTTACTATAAACGTAAAACCAACGTCACAGCAATGAATACGACAATTATATTTGCCAATGTTGTACAACAGTTGGCTTTAGGGCCCGTCCTCGGTCGCTTCATCGAATGAGGAAGTTTAGTTAACTGGCCGGTCTATGGTTTTTTTTAAGACAAAGCATATGGCATCTTTACCAAACCACCACGGGGCATAGCCAAACAGACCTTACAGTTGTCCCCCAGCGACTGTTACTACCGTGCGATGCCTGGGACGTCATGAGTAGGGTGGTGTCAATAAACTGGTGTATGTTTAAATACATTGGATTGTGAAGAAGTCGGTCGGTCGGTCAAAGTCAACAACAGGCCTTGGGAGTAAAGTCGACGATTCTGATAAACATTTTCACGTTAAATGTTGATACTTCATGCCATGAAATCGCCTTGGCCCTACACATTCTATACGTACAATAGGTTACTCGAGGCAGCCACCGACAGCGTTATTCATTCTGAGAGCGAGGGAACTACAAGCCAGTTGACTTAATGCGCGGTTCAGTATTTGTGTCGTGAAGTGTACGGTTCACTATTTGTGTTGTGTGCTGCGCTGACATGTCTGGCGAACTCGTGTATTTGCTGGCCGAGTTGGTCGTCGTTTGTGTCTTCAGTCCTTACCCGATTGTGTCGCAACGCACGACCAACTACTGCGACAATGGCGACAACGAGGTTAACGTGATGATGACGGTGATTTCACAGATGCAGCAGCAGTTGGCGGAACAGAGGGAGACGATACTATCCATGAAACAGGAAGTGACACAACTTAAGGAAGAGAGAATCCGTGATCACAGGTCGATAGAGCAACTGCAACAAGGTATAGCCTTAATTAATGAAGTTCAGAAAGCATCGTGTAAGTATGTATTCCAGACCTGGGGCCGAGTACATTTTCATGAGTACTAGTACGAATACGAGTGCATTGGTGATGGATGAGTACGAGTACATTGCTCAAAGCTAAGTACGAGTACGAGTACATTTTCATGAGTACGAGTAAAAGTACATTTTTATGACATTTCTATTCCCAAACATACGGTTACCTTTTACAAACATACACACATGGTATGTCTCATAACATCAGCTCAGTTAAGAGTCCCTTCTTAACTGCAATTAACAATTCAGAAACCACATGCTTTGATATAATAATACCCATTAAACCAATATCTTTGTAGTTAGTGTACAAGTGATTAAACATTACCCCCGCCCCAAACATGTGCATCATTTGAAGGGGTAGAGGTGAGATTTTTCCAAATTGGAACAAAGGGGCAATTTGAACAAAGTGTTTTTGTCTTTGTTTTGAATAAAGACCACATGATACCAATTTATATGCAAATACATCAGTTCAGTTTGTCTTCTTTTGGTGCACAAAGGCAGGGTTGCAATTTGTAATCTGTTTATATTAGAAGTTTGCAATTTATATGTTCTGCTCTTAGACTACTGGTTGTTGAGAGGGTTAGCACATGCCAATATAACATGCTCAAAATCCCCTTTGCACTTTTTAGTCAGACTGCTGGCATCAGATTATACTTATACTGGTGTAGGGCTGCAGTCTGTTTGACTTGAGTCACCTTACTTCTACAGAGGAAGACTCAGCTGGCAGTTCTTAGCAGTTAGCACTGTCAGCCAGTGCCCAGTTGCATGGTTTCCTGACTGCATTAAAGATCTTATGGAAATATTCAAAACAACGTGATATATGATAACAAAAAGTTGTATTAGTAGTTTGGAATGCATAATGTTATTGACTACTCTTCAGTAAAAGCTAATTACATTAGTGGCAAAGAAGCCTCAAACGATTTGACATTTTGCTCGGCAATGTCCGTACGTCAGTCTGGCCAAACGAACATCAGCAAACATTGTCATTCCATAGCAACGCAGAACATCTGCGTATGTTAAAAGCTTATAATATGTTGCAGTGAAGCAAAAAAACAATGAATTTGGATGTGACATCAGTTTCATTATTTGAAACACTAGTAAAAGACTGCAACATATATAGATTTTAAATAATAGCTAGTGTAGACCAAGAGGCACTTTGTGCACTGTGCTTCGACAAAATGTCAAAGGGCAAGTCAATACAAAGGCCCAGCTCTACTCAAAAGTTAGATCGACACAGATTGTATATATCAAGATATTTCGGCAGTAAAATCACATACTGTCCACATATGTCCCCACGTGTTCCAATATTCCTAATCAAACCACCAACTAACGCAAAGACAAAGTAGGTCACTGGTCCAACTTCTAAGTCTAGACTAGGGCTAGACTAGACTCGACGACTGTGTCAGTGTGTCTATTAGCTTGTACAAACTAAACACGGAATTTAAAAACAGCTTGACAAATAAATATGCATGGTACTATAAAAACAACACTATTGTAAATACATTTATATTTATGGTGTTATTTTTGAGTTTTTTATCCCAGGTATTTGCATACTGCGGCGTGAATCCGAAAGCCTCGGCCAATAAATCAGACCTGGTTTGACACAACTCGCTGTCGCTACTAACTTCGTTTTTGTGACTCTGACCGCGTTGTTTAACAAGATTTAACAAGATTTGCCATCCAAGCCAAAGGCCCAGATGGCAAGTGGACAAGGAAGCCATTGGCTTATCGAGAGTCCAACAATGTTCATCTACTTATAACCCGCCCTCCTGAGATATGTGTCAACCTTGTTTTTAAACATATTCACGCTGCTAGCAGTTACACAATCTGTAGACAATTTGTTCCATTCATTTATTGTCCTCTGTGAGAACGAGTGCTTCCTGATGTCCAATCTACATTGATCCTTTATTAATTTTACCTCATGTCCTCTAGTTCTGCTATCCTTCTTGAGTGAGAAAAACATATTTCTATCAATATTTTCATACCCATTCAATATCTTAAAAACTTCAATCTGATCTCCTCTTAACCTCCTTGTCTCTAGAGTTGTTAAACCACATTCTTTCAGGCGTTCTTCATAACTAAGGTCTCTAAGTTCTGGAATCATTTTAGTTGCTCTCCTTTGTATGCGTTCAAGCGTATCTATATCCTTCTTACGATATGGTCTCCATGCTTGTATACAGTATTCTAAATGAGGTCTAACTATTGCTTTATAAAGAGGTATAATTAACTTTTTTCCCTTGTATGTTATGTTTCTTCTAATCAATCCAAGAATTTGATTACCCTTTGAAGCTGCAATAACACACTGCTCTGAAACTTTCATATCAGCGCTTATTGTAACTCCTAAGTCCTTTTCTTTTACAGTAGTACCCAGAACAGTATCTCCCATTTTATAGTTTACATTCAAGTTCCCATGTCCTGTATGTAGGCATTTACATTTCCCAAAATTGAACAGCATCTGCCATTTCTCAGACCATTTCACTAATCTGTCTAGATCGTTTTGTAAATGTTGTTTATCACCATCAGTATTAACCTTTCTAAACAGTTTTGTGTCATCCGCAAATTTCAGTACGTTACTTGTTATACTGTCGTCCAAGTCATTGATATATATTAAGAATAATATAGGTCCTAATACTGATCCTTGAGGTACCCCACTCAAAACCGATTTCCAATTTGAAACTTCTCCATCTACTACAACTCGTTGTCTTCTGTCAGTCAGCCATTGTTCTATCCAGTCAGTTATGCTATCCCCGATACCATGGGCTTTTAATTTAAGTAGTAATCTTTGATGTGGCACTTTGTCAAAAGCTTTCTGAAAATCTAAGTAGATAATATCTACTGGCGATCCCACGTCTATCCACTTAGTGATTTCTTCAAAAAAACATAACATATTTGTTAAGCATGACCTCGCTTTAAGGAATCCATGTTGAGATGAGTTTAATAATTTATGCTTAACGAGGAAGTCCACCATATGGTCTTTAATTAACCTTTCTAATAATGTAGTTGTTGTTGACTCGTACATATACGGAATGACTTGAACCAATAAATTTATGTCCGTTGCATCCTCAGAATCGCCGATTTGCATGATCTAAATCTTGCTAAAAGTTAAGTGCCTATGAACCAGCGTAGGCGAAGTTGGTTTGTGAGACCAAAATGATGTCACGCGGCCTGACATCTACCGGCAAAAATTCGCAAACTGGTTTCGGAAAGTGCCTTTGGGAATTTAGGTATATCCTTCGTTTTATGACTAAGTTAATGTAACTTTTTACAATTTCATGACTGAATATGAATAAGGGAATATAGTTCTATCCAGAACGAATGAAAACAAGTAAATGTATCCACCTTTGCATATGATCTTTAAAGGCATTCCTTGGCTAACTGATGGGTTAACTGATGAATGACGCTTTGTGCACATCCTGGTGGCTTAATTAAACAAACAGGGATTATGGCCTGAAATGTCATATGCATTGACTCATATTTAGTAGCAAAGAATTATTTAAGGTTATGTGGCAACAATTTATTTTTAGCCTTAAACATTACAATAAAAATTCTCAATTTTATTATGTCTGGAAGTTTAAGTATTCCTAAATCACAAAATAATCTATTAGTATGATATAAAAAAGTTTCATTGTAAATGAGCCTGATTACTTTCTTCTGTAATATAAAACACTGTTAACAATTGTTTTATAGGGAGAACTAGCGCACAGTATAATATGAACAGAGATTTTTTGTGAAGTACGTATCTTGCTCTGTACATAACTGCAATATGTTTTTGACACTTTGGCTTTTATGAAGCTAACATGTTCCTTCCAATTAAGCTTATGGTCGAACATAACTCCAAAAAACTTACTGCTATATACTCTATCAACACTCTTATTGTAAATTTTTATATCAATATTTGAGTAAATGCATCAGTTTGTGGACAGCATATAGTTTGTCTTAGCTACATTCAAAGTCAACCTATTTACTGTAAACCACACGTGTAGTTTTTGTAATTCAATGGTGATATCCTTGCTCAGCTGATCAGGATCCTTTCCAGAACAAAAAATATTGGTATCATCAGCAAACATTATACATTATAATATTGATGATATATTACAAATATCATTTATATACATTAAAAACAGTTTTGGACCCAGTATGGAGCCCTGGGGTACCCCACATGTCACTTTTTAGTAACTCAGAGTTACAGTCATCAATACTAACATATTGTAGCCTATCAGTTAAGTAACGTTTTAGCCAACACCTTGGCAACACATCTAATACCATAAGCTTCTAATTTTTTTAGTAGCAGGTTATGATCAAGTGTGTAAAATGCTTTTTTCAGATCAATAAAGACTCCAATAATACACTTCTTCTGGTCTAAAGCAGATGTGATTTCTTCAGTTAATTCTAGAAGAGCCATTGATGTAGACATATTGATCCTAAATCTACACTGACTGCTAGTTCAAATATCATATTTAACAATAAATTTATCTAGTCTACTATTAAATAATTTTTCTAAGATTTTTGAGAATTGTGGAAGCAGAGATACAGGTTTGTAGTTAGTAAATACATTCTTCTCACCAGTTTTAAACATAGGGATCACTTTGGCAATTTTCATTTTACTGGGAAATACTCCGTTATTGAAGGACCTATTACCGATATGTGTAAGTGGAGTCATAATGGTGGAAATTACTTTCTTAACAATGACCATATATATATTGTCATATCCTGTAGACATTTTGTTTTTAAACTTTCTGACAACATTTATTAACTCACTTTCTTCTACCCCCTCCAAGAACATAGTGCTATGATTGGTGCTTTGTAAATAGTCAAGTACAATTATATTCCCATTTGGCAAACTAACGCCTTTTGCCAGATTAGGTCCAACATTTACAAAGAAATTATTGAATCCATCAGCAATATCTGTCTTATTTGTAATTGGTACACCATTAATAATAAATGAGTTTGGGTAACTTGAATATTGTTGTTTTTTGTTATAATTTCATTTAAAACTTTCCAAGTTCCTTTAAAAAAATGTTTTCTTTTTCTACCAGTTCATTGTAATAAGCTTTCTCACTAAATCTTGGAATAGAGATCAGTTTAGTTTTAGATTTTTTATACCTACATTCAGCTTCTTTGGTTCTAAGCTTTACAAATTGTTTGTACAGATTATTTTTCTTTTTGCAAGCATTTTGCAAGCCTCTCGTCACCCAAGGTTTATTTTTCATCATAGTTGGGTTAGAACATATTTTCTTAATAGGACAGTTGTTGTCATATACTTGCGTGAATGTATTTACAAATATATTGTAAGCCTCATTGGCATCTGTTTCATGTAATACCTTATCCCAGTTTACTAATGAAAGATCATTTATTAGGGATTGTTTGCAGTTGTCAGTCAATTTCTTTACATATCTAAATGTCTTAATACAAGTTCTTCAAATCTGTATAACGACATATACAAAATACTGGTAGATGATTACTTAGTCACTTATCATTATCGTTTGAGAAATATGTTGTGTAAAGTTGAAATTCGTATCAAAAGTGACTCCCAAATTCTTCGCTGAGGCTGCTGGTGTGATAGTTTGATTTAAGATACATGTCGGGAAAATACCATCAAGTTTGCCACACTGCTTTGGAGTACCAATGATGAGAAGTTCAGTTTTGTCTGCGTTTAACTTTAATTTGCTGTCAGTCATCCAGAGGAAGATATCCTGGAGGCAATCGCTGAGCTGATTTAGTGAGCGATTAGTATCCGAGGTTAGCAAAGAAATGTAGATCTGTGTATCGTCTGCGTAAAGGTGGTGGTCCAAATTATGATTTTGGATAACAGAGCTGAGTGGCGTAGTGTAAAGAGTGAACAGCAAAGGCCCCAGAACAGAACCCTGGGGGACACCACACGAAGTGGGGTGTGCGACCGAGAAGCAGTTTGCAATCTTTATGGTTTGGTGTCTACCAGTTAGGTATGATAAAAACCAGTTCAGAGCTGTGCCAGATATGCCATACCACAATGATAAGCGTTTAATAAGGATGCTGTGATCTATGGTATCAAAGGCGGCAGACAGATCCAGCAAGGTAAGTGCTGTTACTTTTCCTTTGTCAATGTTTAAGGTAACGTCATTGTGTACTTTTAAGAGAGCAGTTTCTGTAGAATGAAACTCTTTGTAAGCTGATTGTGACACATTAGATAAGCAATTTGAGCTGATGTGAGACCTTAGACGGCTTGCTACGACTTTCTCAAGTATTTTGGAAATAAAGCTGAGATTGGAAACAGGTCTATAATTGTTTAGATTTTCTTTAGACAAAGATGTCTTCTTAAGAAGTGGGTTGACATGGGCGTGTTTGAAATCATCCGGAAACAAGCCAGAACACAGTGATGCATTTATAATATCCGTTATCGGTTTGAGCAATGTATCAAGACAAGATTTCAACAGTACGGTTGGTAGTGGATCAAGCTCACAGGACTTATTTGGGGAAGACATAATTATTTTCTTCACTTCATCAGCTGTGGCAGGTTTAAATGATACAAGTAAAGAATTTACTCGTGGAGAGGCCATGTTTACAGTACTAAAAGTATGATCTGGGAAAGCAGAATGGATAAGACTGATTTTGTCATTGAAATGACTAGAGAACGAGTCACATAGAGACTTGATTGAAACATGATTAGGAAGAGATGGAGCAGGCCGCCTGTGTAGAATTTGATTTATGCAGTTCTATAGCTGACGTGGACTTTCAGAGTTATTTGAGACCATATTTGTGTAATAATCCGATTTAGCTTTGGCCATTTGTCTGTTGCAGTAGTGACAGTGTTTTGAATAACGCGACCTGTCCAAAGACGAGCGTGATTTGCGCCATACGCGCTCAAGATAACGACGCCATTTAGATTGTAGAATTTCGGGAGTCATCCATGGAGCGGGTGGCTTTTGTGATACAGATTTGGATCTTACAGGTGCATGTTTGTTAAGTAAAGACTTGAGTACTTGATAGTACTGTCCACACAAATCGGATAGGTGTCCCTTTGGTTTTATGATTAGGTCGGATTTAAGGATGTCAGTCTTTAAAGCAGCGATGTTAATTTTATGAATATGTCTGTAAAATACATTGTGTTTTGATTCTAATTTAGTTTTGGAAACGTTTACATCGACAATGACTGTGTGGTGGTCTGATAAACCATCCGAAACTGTAGGTGTTTTGATATTGTAACAAGTTGAACGAGTTATGAAAAAATCGAGCCAGTGGCCATGTATGTGTGTCGAAAAGGTAACATGTTGTTTCAAATCAAACGATACCAGGATGTCATTAAAGGTAGTTGTTATTGCTGAAGGTTTGTCCAAATGAAGATTAAAATCACCAAAAATATAAAATTCTGAATGAATAGGTGCCAAATTTTCCAGTAGATCCTGGAATTCTTCAAAGAAATTGGCTGGGTGCTCTGGAGGGCAATAAATACAGACGAAATAAGCGGAGAAAGAAGAATCTGAAATTTCAACAGAAATGGATTCAAAACTAGAGTATTCAGGGTTCGAATGTAATTTAACTTTGAACTGTTTTGATACAAAAAAGCCAACACCACCACCTCGTCTAACTGAACGTGGTCGATGATGGAATGTATAACCAGAAGGAGAAATGTCAGCAATGCATGCTACTGTATCACGTGGTCTGAGCCAGGTCTCAGTGACAGCAAGAATGTCTATTGTTTTAGAAATTAATAAATCGCTAAGTGATGCTGTCTTATCCCGAATTGATCGAACATTTGTGGTAGCCAACCGATTGTTACGCCTGACAGCAGGCCCAGGATTTAAACTTACGTCGCCCGATAGCAGTATAATTATTGCTAATTTAAATGTAGGCGTAGAGCGGGGGATTGGCTGTAACTTGAGATTAAAACAAAGATTAAGACATGGCAAGCTGTGTAAAAAGGACAAAGAATGTTGTATTATCAGCATATGTCAACAGCACTAAAACCGTATAGGCACCGTAGTGGTGCGTGCCGAGTGACAAGACGTTGTGCCCGTGCAAAGAAATTGGAGAGATCTTCACCCCCAGGGTAAAACTGGGTATAAAAGAACGTCTTGTTGAAGTAGCCTTATTAGTATATAGTTTATAAGGGCCTACCCCTGCCTATAAGTTTGCTGAGAACCCAGCCGGCGCGAAAAGTTTAAGGCGAGGTCCGTCCTACGAACCAAGTAGTACTTATATAAAGCGACAATAATACTTATATAAAATCTGAATAATACTTATATAAAATCTGAATAGCTACAAGAAGAACATGTGAAAGCTGTGCAATGGATGACGCTGATTTGTTCAGGATAAGACGGAGCTTCAGACAAATCAGCTTGTTTGTCCGACAGGCGTTACGATCTAGGGTGACTCTATATCATAAAGTTCACCCTCTGTGAGAAAGTTTACTTTCTCATGTCCAACCTACACTGCTCCTTAACTAATGCTGCTTTGTGTCATCTGGTTCTACTGCCTTCTTTAAGTTTAAAGAACACATTCCTATCAACATCCTCATAACCGTTCACTATTTTAAATACTTCTATTTGGTCTCCTCTTAGTCTCCTGGTCTCTAGTGTTGTCAAACCACATTGTAATAAGCGACTTTCATAACTAAGGTCTCTAAATTCTGGAATAATTTTGGTTGCTCTTCGTTGTATTCTTTCTAGTTTGTCTATGTCCTTTTTACGATACGGCCTCCATGCTTGAATACAATATTCCAAATGTGGTCTAACTATTGCTTTGTACAGGGGTACAATTAGCTGTTTCTCCTTTTACATGATAGTTCTCCTAATTAGCCCTAGAATTTGACTTCCTTTTGAAGCAGCAATCCCACATTCCTCTGAAACTTTCATGTCAGCACTAAATGTTACTCCTAAGTCCTTTTCTTGTGTGGTTCTACCTAGTACAGCATCCCCCATTTTATATTCTTCGTCCATGTTTCCATGCCCTATGTGTATACATTTGCACGTCCCAAAATTGAATAACATTTGCCATTTTTCTGACCATTTAACTAATTTATCTAGATCATCCTGTAAACTTTGTTTACCTGTATCATTTGTAACCTTTCTGAATACTTTTGTGTCATCTGCAAATTTGAGTACTTTGCTAGATATGTCATCTTCTAGATCATTTATATATATTAAAAACAGTATAGGGCCTAATACTGATCCCTGTGGTACCTCAATCAAAACCGATTTCCAGTTTGAAATCTCACCGTCTACTATTACTCTCTGTCTTCTGTGTAAGCCACTTTTCTATCCAGTTGATTACCTCATTACCTATAGCATGGGCTTTTAGTTTAAGTATCAATCTTTGGTGTGGCACTTTATCGAAAGCTTTCTGAAAATCTAAGTAGACAACATCCACTGGTGACCCGTCATCTACCCACTTTGTAATTTCTTTAAAAAAACACAAGAAATTGGTTAGACATGACCTTGCTTTTAGGAACCCATGTTGAGATGTATTTATTAAATTATGTGTTACAAGGAATTCCACCATGTGGTCTCTAATTAATGTTTCGAGTAATTTACATATAACTGATGTTAAACTCACTGGTCTGTAATTTTCTGTCTTGTTCCTCGATCCCTTCTTAAATAGTGGCGTAATGTTTGCTTCTTTCCATTCTGATGGAACTATTCCTTCTTCTAGTGACAAGTTAAACAATTTTGCAAGTGGTGTACTAATTTGCTCAACAATTTCCTTAAGCAGTTTTGGTATCCCATCAACTCCAGGTGATTTATTATCTTTCATCTTCTTAATTTTGTTTGCTATCATTACAGGAGTTACAAATAACTTCCCTAAATGTTCTGATTTATTTCCCTCAAATTTAGTAAATGGAACTGGAAGTGAGCTGATATCTTCTGTGGTAAATACTGCGCTGAAATACTCATTCAGGACCTCTGCTATTTGAAACCCCTTTGAAACGACTCCGCAATCCTGAATTCCGAAAGCTGGAGAGCAAATAATGTTATATATGTTTCCGGCCTATGTCACCTTATCATATTATAAGTTTGTTTCAATAGGTATTAATCGTAATCAATGACGTGTATGACTGGTTGCCAACAGCATCCGTTATTGGTTCAGATAAATGGAGCAAGCCGGTTGTGAACTGGCTAATTTCATTTGGTTAACATTTAGACTGTAATATTTTGATTTCCAATTGGTTATTTAAT
Source organism: Lamellibrachia columna (assembly GCA_963662155.1). Lineage (NCBI taxonomy): Eukaryota > Metazoa > Annelida > Polychaeta > Sabellida > Siboglinidae > Lamellibrachia > Lamellibrachia columna. Next base: position 40,992,575 of record OY759275.1, read on the forward strand.
TTTAACATAGTTTATTTTATTGACTTTCTTCAGGTTCGAAGTCATGTCAGCGTGTATCTCAAGATTGCACCGATCTGTTGCGTGAAGGGAACACGCATAGTGGCGTGTACAGCATCCATGTTCCTGGGACTATGACAGCAACACCGGTGTACTGCGACATGGAGACGGACGGAGGCGGGTGGCTGGTAAATACACAAATATGTTTTCACTCCACCAAATAGGTTTTTTTTCTCCAGTTTTTAACATTAACGAAATATCAATAATTGTTCAAACATACAAACTGTGAAATGAGAGAAAATGAAGTTCGCCGAGGTAATGCGTAGACTCAAATTAGAACTTGTGGCAAATTTCTAAAACTCTTTCATTATAAAAAGTAAAAGTTTTTGATAATACTAAGATAGCCTACTGTGGTATGTCTGTATTTGAGGAAAATGGACAAAACATAATCATTATAAAACTAAGTAATTACACTTGTTAAATTAATCCTTGCTTTTAAACATATTCACGCTGCTAGCATTGATACAATCTGTTGATAATTTGTTGCATTGATTTATTATCCTCTGTGAGAACGAGTACTTCCTGATATCCAATCTATCCTGATCCTTTACTAATGTTACCTCAGGTCATCTAGTTCTACTATCTTTCTTGACTGAGAGAAAATATTTCTATCAATATGTTCATATCCATTCAATATCATAAAAACTTCAATTTGATCTTCTCTTGATATCCTAATCTTTAGGGTTGTTTAACCACATTCTTTTAGGCGTTCTTCGTAGCTAGTCTCTCACTTCTGGAACCATTTTAGTTGCTGTATTCATATATATTCTATTATATCTATTAACATTGTCTAGTCTACTGGGAAACATAGTTAATATCAATCTTAAGCAAACAGTACAGTTGTACTAAATATCCATCTTGTGCAAACAGTGGTACTATTTACCACGTCCGGCTATAATCCTTTTATTAGTTTAAAGCAGGAAGCCTGTGTCATGAAAGTGTCATTCTTCAGTTAGCCATAAAGTGCCTTTGTTACTCTCACAAGGGACAGTGCCAAGTATCGCTAGTGGAGTCTTCTTCTGAAGAGGCCTGGTGACTCAAGTCAGACAGGCTGCACCAGTATTGTCTGGTGGCAATTTGCAGTCTGGTTAAAATGCAACTGGGAAATTGAGCCCTGGACATTGGCAGGTGCTAACAGTAGTAGTAGCTCGGTCAGTATGTTTGCCAGCATATAATTTGCTTACCTGTTTTTGTAAGTCAAACTATATTATAATTGACCAGAATCAATTATATATTCATTCTGGTAATGCTATACAACTTCAAATACAATCTATTTTAGGGTTCTCAGTTTAGTTTTTAATGGTTTTATCACTATTGTGTTTTTTCCAGGGCGGTATTTACCGGTATATACCACCCGGTAAAAACCTGGGCGGGAAAAACGTGCCAACCCTGATTCCCTTCTTACGATATGGCCTCCAAGCTTGTACGCAATATTCTAACTGAGGCCTAATTATATCTTTATACAGAGGTTTAATTAACTCTTTTTCCTTGTATGTTATATTTCTCCTAATGAACCCAAGAATTGGATTACCCTTTGAAACTGCAGTACCACACTGCTCTGAAACTTTCATATCAGCACTTATTGTTACTCCTATATCCTTTTCTTTTACGGTAGTACCTAGAACAGTATCTCCCATTTTATTGTGTACATCCAAGCTCCCATACCCTGTATGTAGGCATTTATATTTCCTAATAATAATAATAATCTGCCATTTGTTTTAGATCAGTGAACTCATTTGTCTAGATTGTTTTATTTTGAATCATCCACAAATTTCAGTACGTTGCTTATTATATTATCGTCCAAGTCATTGATGTATATTAAGAATAATAAGGGTCCTAATGCTGATCCTTGTGGTACCCCACTCAAAACTGATCCTAGTTTGAAACATCTCCATCTACTACAACACGCTGTCTTCTATCAGTCAGCCATTGTTCTATCCAGATTATGCCATCCCCGATACCATACGCTTTTAATTTAATTAGTAATCTTTGATGTGGCACTTTGTCAAAAGCTTTCTGAAAATCTAAGTAGATAATATCTTCTGGTGATCCCTCGTCGATCCACTCAGTGATTTCTTTCAAAAAACATAGCATATTTGTTAATCATTGTGTTCCGTTCGCGACCTCGTGGCTCTCACTGGCCTCTTACTTTTTGTTATTTTACTAACATTTTGGATTTTATCACCGCTTCAAGATGCAAGGATGAATGCAAGGACGTTTGTGAAGTGTGCAGCTGTGTGGTTTGCGATTTGTCTCGCGTTTAGACCCGCACGAGCAAGAGTTGTGAAAACTCAACCACTTGACATGGTTGAGTTGTCACAAGCTGGTGCAGTGCCATTGTGCGTGGTACAGGGCGCAGCGTAGACGGCAGGTCATCGTGTTGCTCGATGACGGATGCTGGAACGTAGCACAGCAGAATGCCGGGGCAAGCCGTTTTAAGTGCGGTGTGTACGTCAAACGGCGTTGGCAGATCTTGGCCTTTCGCCGGAATGCTATCTGCGGCACGTTTCAAACATCCCCCAACACCACCAGGGGCGCCCTTCCCATGGCCAGCTTCCAGGACGTTACAGCTACTTGAAGAAAATCCCTGACGATGGATGATCCTTGACATTAGGTAGAAGTTCCCCTTTTGGCGATGCTGTGTGTTCGGACCATCTGACACAAAGTGGACAGTGTCGAGTTGCGGCTGCGTACCTTTTGCGTGTTTAAATATGGGTTCCAGATGCGCCCCTATTGCAACGGGTCGTGTCGCAAGCTGTTTGAGATGGTGCAAAGGGATATTGTCTTTCGTTTCAGGTATATCACACCTGTGTGTAAAGTAGCCTGCTGGTGCGACGCCCCAAAAATGGTAGATTGGTTTTCGCGGGAATAGCGGCAAGTATAATTTTCCGAGAAGTCGATGGGTATTGTGCACTCGGTATCCGATTCCATTGCTCGCTTTCGCAGATCTCGAGTTGCTGCATGCTGGTGCCGTATGTTGAAAACATTCTTTGCGAATGTCTTCAACTCTGAGTTGAACTCGGAAACCAACTGCAGCGCCGTTCCCTGGATCTTTTCTTTCTGTTCAACCTCCAGTCGCACAGGTGTCCCGTCTCTTCCTTGCTTCTCTTCGTGACAACTAACCCATGACCACAACCACGTTGGTTCGTTAACATTGTAAACGGCAACGGTTGTCTCCCTGTTCTGGCAGTTGTCGCAGACACGATACATGTATTCTTTGTTCATAGGATTGAATGCTAGTGCACCAGCCATTGACGTCACATCTGAACTCGATAGGAGGTGCAAATAGTGCAGTCTAACCGCTTTGAGTTGCACGTTTTCGTGCCGCTTACACAGACACGTGTCCCTGTCGGCGCCACTTGGGTGGACAACCCAGAACGGGCGCAAACGGCTGAAAAGCGTATACGAAAGCTTCGAAGATGGGTTATCACTTAAATACTTCTGATGGAGGCAGAGCATTGTGTCTTTTAGGAATCAGTTTTGTTCTTTCCTCTTTTCTTTTGTCTGCTTTCTGCCAGTCGTAAGGCGACTGTTGTCTTCTCGACAATAAAACTCTGTAATAGCCTCCTTCATCCGGTTAACGGGGCACATCTGGCGTTTGTGTTTGATGCTGGTAACATCTTCCAACAGAGACCGGTTGCTTTGCCTGTGGAAGCCGAGCTCTCGCTGAGCATGGAAGCAAAGACGATATTTCTTTAACAGGCACGATGCAACGATCTTTGTTACCACAATCTGATCGTTACGACTCTTCGGTTGCTTATAACGGTTCCGCGTGGCATCAATGATTACTCGGCTGAATAAGAGCGAATGACGGATATCGGTCGAAACCCGTTGTTTCCCAATGGCCCGCTCCTATCTCTTCTGATAACGTTCTGAAACACAAGCATAACATGTAAAACGTGTTGAAGATCAATACAAAAGGCAATAAATTGCTGAGATAATGAATCTCTGTGGGATTGAATGGAAATATATGTGCACCTGAATGTGCTGCATATGTACTGAGATGCCTACATTAAGTATACAAGTCAAGCGATAGCAATCTTATTGAACTATTTTTCTTGTATGTATTAATTAATATATTTGAGTTGTACCTGTTAGTCTACATAGGAAACACACATACACACACGCACGCACGCACGCACGCACGCACGCACGCACGCACACAGAATGCTTGCAACATGAACGCTTGTACGAACGTACACAAATACAAAACAAATTGCAAGTATGTGTATTACCTGTTAAACGATGCTGCTGGCGAAGACGAATCTTTAGCAACTCCTTTTCCCGATAGAGTTTTGACCTGTTCCTTGCCCTTGAGAGACAAGAGCAAAGGAGTGGGAAGTGGGGGAGACAGGAGCGAAGGAGACAGGAGGGAAGGGGTCAGGACAGAATGTGATGGAGGGGATCGAACGGAAGAGTTATTCTGCAGCAGTGATAGAGGGGGTGAGGAAGAGAGCGAGGGTGTTTGTGGGGGAATCGATAGTTAGGAAGACCGACAGAGTCTTAAACAAGGGAGATGATGTGGTGGTCTGCTTGCCTGGAGCCAAAATAGAGGCGATAACTGAGAGGGTAAAAAACATTGTAGGCTCGGGTAAGGGTGGATCTGTTTTAGTACACGTAAGGACAAATAACGTAGATAGGGAGGGTACAACTGCCATAGTTAGGAAATATAGGCAGTTGGTCAGAACACTAAAACAGACGCGGGTTGAGCAGGTAATACTGTCAGGGATTTTACCTGCAATGGGCAGGAGGGGTCACAAATATCGAAATTGTCGGGGGATGGCAATTAACATGTTAGTCCAGAAGCTATGTAGGGAAGAGGAAGTTGGATTTGTGGATTTATGGGGAAGTTTTGTTGGGAGGGCTGATATGTACATGAAGGATGGGCTTCATCTAAGTGGAAAGGGGGCGGCAGTATTCGCGGACAAACTTTCAGCAGCAGTAGATAGTGACTTGGGTACAATGACAACTATTTTTGGAAGTAAACATTGTTTAAACTAGAAGTGCAGGGGGTTACCTAGAGGTGTCTCAAGCAGAACAAGAGGCCACTAGCACAGATAAACCAATATCAAATCATCCGAAAAACATCTCTGAAAAAGGTTATAGATGCGTATGTTTAAATGCAAGGAGCATAGTAAATAAGAAAAACGAATTAAACATTATGGTAGAAGATATTGACCCTCACATAATTGGTATAACTGAATCATGGGCCCACATAGATATAACAGATGCTGAATTAGGACTGACAGGATATGTAATGTTTAGGAAAGATCGAATAGGAAGAAGGGGCGGGGGAGTTATTTTATTTGTTAAAGAATCTATTCAGGCTTAAGAAATAAAACTAGAAAGGAAAGCAGATTGCGATGAAGCTGTTTGATGCAAAATTGTTTCAGGAAATTCAAAATTAACTATTGGATTAGTTTACCGAAGTCCAAACATAAACGAAGAGGACAACACAAAAATAAAAAACGCTATAAAGGAAGTTAGTAAAGGGGAATGTATCATAATGGGAGATTTTAACCATGGAAACATACAATGGAATTCTCTAGAGAGCACAGGGATTGAGGACCAACAATTTCTATTTTTAATCCAGGATAGCTTTCTTACTCAGCACGTACTAGAACCAACCAGGGGAGAAAATGTATTAGATATAGTTTTGTCATCACAAAAAGAATTAGTGGACAGTGTAAACATATTTGAACCATTGGGTAATAGTGACCATAATCAAATACATTTTGACATCAATGTAAAATCAGAAAGTAAAAATAAGAAAACGTACAAGAGAAACTTCCACAAAGGTAACTACAAAGATATGAGAAAATACTTAGCAAAGCTAGATTGGAATAACATGCTGATGAATAAGACCGTAATTGAATGTTGGAATATTCTAAAATATGAAATTGAGAGTATCATCGATAAATGTGTTCCCTTCCAAAAACAAGGAAAACGGTGTAGAAAGAAACACTTGTCAAAAGAGGCTATTAGAAAAATAATGCTAAAAAAACTATGTGGTGGGTTTATAGGCGTACCAGAAAGGAAGAAGACTATGCAAATTACAAAGAGGCACTTAATGCAGCTACAACTGAAATCAGACAATCTAAAAGAAGCTATGAGCAAAAACTAGCATGTAACATAAAAAATGACAGCAAGAGTTTTTATGCATATGTCAGGAGTAAACAAAACGTACAAGACAAGGTTGGACCTCTAGAAGACAGTGCTGGAAATATAATATCACAGGGGTTTTTAATGGCGGAAGACCTAAATGGTTACTTCAGTTCAGTGTTTACCAAAGAAGATATTAGTTCATTACCAGTTGCTGATGCTAAATTTCAGGGGGCTAAATCTGACTATTTAGGTTCGTTAGTTGTAACTCCAGAATTGGTAGCTAAGAAAATAAAGGCAATGAAGGATAACAAATCACCGGGAGTGGATGGGATTCCTCCAAAATTACTAATGGAAACAGTAGAACAAATCAGTATACCACTTGTAAGAGTATTCAACTTGTCATTAAAAGAGGGAGTTGTTCCGTTTGAATGGAAAGAAGCAAACATCATACCATTATTTAAAAATGGTTCGAGAAATAAGTCAGAGAATTACAGACCAGTGAGTTTAACGTCAGTGATTTGTAAATTATTAGAAAGGTTAAGTAAAGACCATATGGTGGACTTCCTCGTTAAGCATACATTATTAAATTCATCTCAACATGGATTCCTTAAAGCGAGGTCATGCTTAACAAATATGTTATGTTTTTTTGGAAGAAATCACTAAGTGGATAGACGTGGGATCGCCAGTAGATATTATCTACTTAGATTTTCAGAAAGCTTTTGACAAAGTGCCACATCAAAGATTACTACTTAAATTAAAAGCCCATGGTATCGGAGATAGCATAACTGACTGGATAGAACAATGGCTGACTGACAGAAGACAACGAGTTGTAGTAGATAGTAGAAGTTTCAAATTGGAAATCGGTTTTGAGTGGGGTACCTCAAGGATCAGTATTAGGACCTATATTATTCTTAATTTATATCAATGACTTGGACGACAGTATAACAAGTAACGTACTGAAATTTGCGGATGACACAAAACTGTTTAGAAAGGTTAATACTGATGGCGATAAACAACATTTACAAAACGATCTAGACAGATTAATGAAATGGTCTGAGAAATGGCAGATGTTGTTCAATTTTGGGAAATGTAAATGCCTACATACAGGACATAGGAACTTGAATGTAAACTATAAAATGGGAGATACTGTTCTGGGTACTACTGTAAAAGAAAAGGACTTAGGAGTTACAATAAGCGCTGATATGAAAGTTTCAGAGCAGTGTGTTATTGCAGCTTCAAAGGGTAATCAAATTCTTGGATTGATTAGAAGAAACATAACATACAAGGGAAAAAAGTTAATTATACCTCTTTATAAAGCAATAGTTAGACCTCATTTAGAATACTGTATACAAGCATGGAGACCATATCGTAAGAAGGATATAGATACGCTTGATCGCATACAAAGGAGAGCAACTAAAATGGTTCCAGAACTGAGAGACCTTAGTTATGAAGAACGCCTGAAAGAATGTGGTTTAACAACTCTAGAGACAAGGAGGTTATGAGGAGATCAGACTGAAGTTTTTAAGATATTGAATGGGTATGAAAATATTGATAGAAATATGTTTTTCTCACTCAAGAAGGATAGCAGAACTAGAGGCCATGAGGTAAAATTAGTAAAGGATCAATGTAGATTGGACATCAGGAAGCACTCGTTCTCACAGAGGACAATAAATGAATGGAACAAATTGTCTACAGATTGTGTAACTGCTAGCAGCGTGAATATGTTTAAAAACAAGGTTGACACATATCTCAGGAGGGCGGGTTATAAGTAGATGAACATTGTTGGACTCTCGATAAGCCAATGGCTTCCTTGTCCACTTGCCATCTGGGCCTTTGGCTTGGATGGCAAGTCTTGTTAAATCTTGTTAAATCTTTTCTTTCGTCCACTGAGTCGGCGTGGCTATGAAAGACCTGCCAGTTTTGGTGGTGTAGCGTTCTGGGCCTCAGGTTCTGGTACTTCACCGATAGGTCCGTGATCGGGGGAACCCGGAGGAGTCACAATTGCTTTAAGATTTCGTTTTTTGTCATGCTTTCTTTTTGGGCCTTTCTCCATCGTGACCTCGTGATATGTTTTCCCCTTTCCGTCTTGCTCTCTATCGTGGGTGTCTTGCCGAGGTTCTTTCGCTCGGTCCACCTGTCCTTTCCCGTTGTTTGTCAATCTCACGTCGTGCCGCATCTTCCCGTATACGTTGACGATACCGACGCTTTTTTTCGGCATCTTAATTCTGAAAATTCAATGTAAACTATACTTGCATATACAATATTATACATACATCAGTAATGCATACATAGATACACATATTATATATTTTATTGCAAACTTCACAAAACCACAACATGTTATCGATCTGCTTGATTATCATAGGTCCTACACAGTAACTCAGACACTAATCATAAAATAAACGTACGGTTTGGCGTATATAAACACGTATAATAACCTTATACATAACATATGCGACGTTTCTAAGCATTTTTAAAATACAAAATGCACACAAGTAGTCGTGTCCTTGTTTATTGGGAAAATGCTCCTTGTTCAAACTTGTCGGTAACGGTGTTGAAAATATTTTTGGACACATCTAATTGAGGTCATATCTTATTTAGAAATCTTAAAATAGGAAATCTAACAACAATAAAATATAGCTTATACATTACATTAACGGAAATCTATCACTTAAGTTTGGATAATTTGTAAATTAATTTGCTTGCAGATGCATTTTCAATGAGGAAAGCCAACTCGGACAGACTGTTTTCGTCTACAAGGCGTAATGGATGACCCCTCAAGAAAATTGTTGTGCATGTCCCTTTAATATATAGTACATGTTTACAGTCTGCAGTAAATTATTTTGTTGCAGCTTCTTAAATATAACGTTTAGAGACATTCCTATACCTCGGACAGCAATTGATAGTCTAAAAGTATAATGTCTCATGTCTCCATGTGCCGCCCCCTCTTGGACGATCGGACCACAATGTGGTTAATCTATTTCCTAAATATCGCCAGAAATTGAAGCAAGAACCCTCTCAATTTCACACGGTAAAACACACGAGGCGAAAATGTGTGGGAAAATTGTTAGATGCGGCTCTAATAAAACTTCAAAAGAAAGCATTGAGAATTATTTCCTTAAGTAACTATTATTCCCAGAAAAAAACCACTCCATAAAAAACTCAGCATGTTAAAAGTAGATGACATTCTTAAATTACAACAATTATAATTTTATTATAAATATTTACATAACAATTTACCAGTTTCTTTACAAAACTGGAGGATAATCTTCAACTATGACGTACATAATTATGATAAACGAATCAAGAATGAAATATATACTTATAAAACTAAACATGAATTTGCCAAGAAATGTCTTCGGCATAATTTGCCATTTTTACTTAATGATATTCCAACTATAGTTAAGAAAAAGCTTAATACACACAGCTTACAAGGATTTGCTGAGTATACAAAAGTTTATTTTTTTACAAAATTATCAAGATTCATGCACAAGGCAAAATTACTATATATGTATGCAACATTAACAAATACAACATCTGTCACCTTATACAAAAAGGCGCCTAAACTGCAAACGCACATAATCAAGCGAGAATAGTAATACACGAACACGCACACGCACACGAGCAAGCACATGCACGCACGCACGCACGCACGCACGCACGCACTCACGCACGCACGCACGCACGCACGCACGCACACACACACACACACACACACACACACACACAATCAGAGATTATATTATTTTTATGTTTTTTTCTTCATTTTTTTTCTTCTTCTCTTCTCAGAAAAATTGTATATGTTTGACCAACTGATTTAGTTCAATTTTATTTTGTAAGGGGCTCCTCGATAGCGACTATGAAAGTCTTAGAGGAGACTCCTGACCCTATTTGTTTGTTTAGCTTAATATATACCATGTTTACTTACAACCATATACACCTGTATTATTTAAAATTATAATTTAACATGGATATATATGTATTATGTGAAATTTATGATGGGTCAAATAAAAACATATCTTCTTCTTCTACGTCCAGTGCAACATTTTCATCTAAATGTGTGAGACTACACGAACGATTACAACTGGACTACAGTCAGTACGCTTCACGAAGTTGTTGTTATTAATATGCATTAATTCGAGGTACATTTATTTCGTTGATCTACCCAGTGAGCTGACTTTAAGCCAAGCCGACCTGTTCCATTACCAAATAAACCTATTATCGTCCAACAGACACCACAGCGTCTACGGGGGTCACCAGGAGTATTGGCTATTGTCCGCGTATCAGCACCTGCAATATCGCTAGTAAGCGATACTGCAAGTGACCGTGAACTTGTATTACCTTTGTGAAGTGCCAAAGTGACCGTGACCGGACACACTGCCTGAATTGACCTAATCGAACGCTGCAACAATGGGAAAAACCGCCGCCAAGACAAGAAGTGTATCACAATCGAATAGTGGGGCTGAACAGTTGGACCAACACGAAGAAACTGCGACAATTCATGAGGCAACGTTCAACAAACTCCTGGAAATGCAACAAAATATATTCCAAAAGTGCCTGCAATCTTTCATGGAGAGCACTAACACCCGGATCGATAATTTCATGGCTGAGACAATAAAGTCGATGTCTGACTTGACACAGCCTCCAGTACACACAGCAGGAGGTGACAGACCTCAAGGGTGAGTTGGTTAGCTTTGACAGCCAGCGAAGTGCACCAACATCGACACTCTACAAAAGCAATTGCAGAGACTAGAAGAAAACTTGGACTACATCGAAAAACAGACAAGACGAACTACAGCAGCCAAGTTTTTCGATGCAACGCGGGATGCCTACCTGTATCAACACATTGTCAAACCGACCAGGCAAAGATCGGGTCAGCAACCTTCCACACTTGACCTGATGTTTTCAAATGAACAATACATGGTTGACAATGTCACACATCTAGCACTACTGGGATACAGTGACCACGAGTGGTCCTACACATGCTATGCAGAAGCACTATAAGAAGGCATTCGACACAGTTCCTCACTGCAGACTGATAAAGAAGTTAGAAGCCAATGGCATTTAAGTCAAAGTGGCTCGGTGGGTGGAAGCCTTTCTGAGTGCTAGGTCTCAGAGAGTGGTCCTCAACGGATCGAAGTCGGAGTGGCCCCTGTCTTGAGTGGTGTCCCCCAGGGGTCGGTGGAGTGGGCCCCTGTCCTGAGTGGTGTCCCCCAGGGGTCGGTGGAGTGGCCCTTGCCCTGAGTGGTGTTCCCCAGGTGTTTTTCTTAGGACTGCTACTCTTCTATACATGAACGACATCCCAGACCTGGTCCACTGCAAAATCAAGATGTTTGCCGATGACACAAAGCTATTCACACCTGTCAGGAGTCGGGAAGATCAAGAACACGTGCAATGCGACATCGCCACCCTGGAAGATTGGACAAAAGTTTGGCTGTTAGAGTTCAATGCTGACAAATGCAAGTTAATGCAAGTGGGGAGACCACTACCCAGAAACTACACTATGACAAACAAGTCCGGAGCCAGAGTTGATCTTGAATCCATAAACGAGGAAAAGGATGTTGGAGTGTGGGTTTTACATTCCACTCTTCCACTCAATTCTGCTTTTGAAACTCCCCCGTCTGGTTGACGATTCAGAATGCCCCTTGCACGCAAAAACTGTTACACGAGATCTTTTCTTCAGTCAGCCATAAGCATATTGAATTTTAGGGCCTGAACTTGTTGTATATCATGTCCAAGTCATGGTCAGCGTGTGTGTTGAAATTGAATTGATGTTATAACAATGATGTACAGTACATACAAACTTGTAAAACTTATATGTTTTACTTGTCTGATATATTAATCATTTGTCTTATTGTCTATACCTTAACAGTGTGAGCCCACAGGAACATTTCCAAAAGAAAATTTCCATTTTATGTGAATCATTTAATGGACAATGAAGGTTTTTTAATGTTTCTATGTCCAATGTTAAAAATAATATCACATGTATTTAAAATGATGTAGGAACTTATAGATACTTTGAATAGTTCAATGTTCACCAGAGAAGACACAACACTGAAAACTTAAATGTTTTGGATTTTACATTGCATTAAACAAACAAAGTTCGTTAGTGTTACTGTTTTCTAACGACTGGTGTGTTGATGCATGAGATGATCCGATTCCAGGCGTTAAATTTGAACAGTTGTCTCTTTCAGGTGTTCCAGCGACGCCAGGATGGCTCCGTCGACTTCTACCGTGATTGGAACACGTACAAGCGGGGATTCGGCGACGTTTCTGGTGAATTTTGGCTCGGTATGTGGCTACAAGACTTCGCTGGGTCTCGTCGTTAATTTCACAAAAAGGAGCTGCTTGTATCTGTGATATATCTACGCTCCGTGTGTGAGCATGCGTGCGTGCGGTGTGCGTGCGTACGTCCATATATACATACGTACACACATACACACATACGTATTATGTTGCTGCAGGAAACGACTATATCCACGACTTGACTTCAAACAGGCAATACGAACTGAGAGTGGACCTGGACGATTTTGAGAATGAGTCGCGCTACGCTGTTTTCTCAACCTTCGCTGTAGCGTCAGAAGCTGACAAGTACGCGATGACTTTGGGCACTTACAATGGAACGGCTGGTAACATTTCTTGTACTACACACTGTATATATTAATGGACTGGCCTTAGTGGACGTAGTTATGTGAGGCGAGTCGTAAATTTTGGTTCAACTTGGGACGACCGTTCTCATAGAAAGACAGTCACCCCTGCGGAGGATGCCCGCGCATGCGTACTTCATTCTATTCGAAAGATCGACAGCGACAAGTATGCTTTTCAGACGCAAACTTGGGGATTTGGAAGATATTATTAGGATCAACGCGATGGTTATTTCACAGAAACGAGACGTGTTTTCATGGAACTATGAAAACGTTCAAAATGTTATGTTGTTGTTGTTTATCTTAAAAATACGACCATTTTAGACTTTTACTTTAAAACACGCTCGCCACCTAGTGAGCATGTGCGTATCCTTAGATATGTTCCATCCTTGTTGCAGGAGATTCGCTCAGTTACCATGCTAATAACGCATTCAGCACGAAAGACCGCGACAACGATCACCACAAGGGCTCTTGTGCCAGCATGCGCAAGGGAGGCTGGTGGTACAACTCTTGTATCGTGTCCAACTTGAATGGGATCTACTACAGTGTGGGAAAGTATTACCCCGGCCATGGTGCAGAATACACCGGCACCTACTGGCATTCGTGGCGCAACTACGACTCGCTGAGAAAGGTCGAAATGAAAATAAGATCATAGTAGTACCTGATTTATTAGTTGTGGCAATTAAACCGTTTTGCCATTGCGTACTAAAGTTGCTAAACACCCTTCGACCCTATTGTGACTGAATGTTTCGTTGTAATAGTTGTGCGTGGGAGCACAGGTGGAGTATGCCGTTTCCAGGGAGTTTGCTGTTTTGTTTTTAGAAGCATCAGCGAACTGTTATGACGTCAGAAACATGATATGAAAAGACCATTCGATACTATTGTTATTGTTATTATGCATTTATGCTTTACTAGCAGAATACGTCTACACACGAACTTCCCAACTGGTTTGTTATCTCAGGAAGGGGGCCACACATTGAAAAATGTTGGACTCTCGACAAGCCATCTGGGCCTTTGTCTTGGATGGCAATTTTGTGTGTGTTTCGCTGTTCTTTTTATTTAGTCGATTGATTAATACTGTTAGAATACATTTCATCATCAAGTTAATTTCATTATAGATAAAGATGTATATATTACAACACGTTCTCGGGGTTTTGGAAAGGGGGTTTGAATGTATACGATCAGCCGGGGATTTCTAAAAATGTTGCGGTCAAACACAATTCTCTCAAAAAGGGGTATTCGAACGAACCCCTATGAGGAAGGGCATGACTCACATATCTGAATTTGACATAACTTGGTGTCACGTGTTGTCTAACATGTGTGCCAAATGTTATCAAAATTGGAGGGGGCTAAGAACATGTCTGGCTGATTTTATAGGACATTTCGTTATATAGGCTAACATTCAGAGGTTTTGTACAGGGGGTTACTGGTATCAAATCTGCCGGAAAAAAACCCAACTTATTCATTACACTTATTTTGTATAAAAGCAATTACTTTAAACCAGAAAAATGGGGGCCATAATCTTAACCCTCCAACTATAGTTCAATACTATGCATTTGAAGCAATGTGTTGGCATGTGAATTGAATGTAAAGCAATATGCTGTTTTATAATATTAATATATCTCAGTGGCATTACTACATGAAAGAACAGTGGATTAGGATTATGTGGTAATTTGATAAATAACAGTATAATTTATAATTGTATTGATTTATGTTAAAGTAAATACATGGCCCAGTAGCATACACGAACGCACACACTCACTCACGCACGCACGAACGCACGCACGAACGCACGCACGCACACACGCACACACAGTTATCTGACACACAAAGCTCATCAACAACAGTATAGACGTGGTTCACTTTGCGTCGCAGTCGTCTCGATTCGTCGGGGGGGGGGGATGGGGGGAGGCAGTGTTAGTTGAACCACTGGGTTAGTTTGAGCCACCCATGTTTCCCAGGAAACTACAGCAGCGAAAGTTACATGGTATCAGCCAGTGATTGAACATGTTATTAGAACATTATTGATGTACAATAAGTGCCATTTGTCACAACGGCCAGAAAATGTGATTTAAAAATATGGTTTTTGATGTTTTTCGAAACTTTTGGTGATTGTGATTAATGTCTACTGGTGTGTAATAAACTATTAATGCATGTGACCAGACTTTATTGTTTGTGCACTTACAAATTGTTTAACTATGCACTATTGAGGAAGATTATGTGCATCATTTCAAGCATTAAAGAGAAGTTAATAAAACAGCCTAATTGTTGAAACGGGGCTAGTTCAGCCACTAAGGCCCAAAGGAGGGTTAGCGGAGCAACGGGTACAGAACGAAGATGAGTGTTCTTTACCCTAAAATACATCAGAGAATTCATTTTTCCGAACAAATTGGGACATCGGATAGTTACAAGTCAATAAATTAGCAGTTAGTTACGCTGGTTGCGATTGTCCTTAATGTCTATATTAACTAAGTGTGTCGACTTATTAATTCAGCGTGTAGATTTGTCAGAGACGTGTTGTATCCATTGGTTAGATGTGTTGGCTGAGTTGTTATAACATTTTAGTACAAAGCCTACGTAAATTATACAAATAAAGCATTTACCCAACTTACGCTACACTGTGGCTCAACCTACCCCACACCAAGTGTTAGTTGAGCCAGCTTACCAACCTTATTCGAATCAACTACATATAATTATCTGTGCATACTAGGTATATCATCTTGGTAAAAAAATTATATAATAATAATCATAGTTTATGTTCATTATGTCGTATGAATATGATTGCGCACTACATATCAAAAAGATTGAACAATGGCTCAACTAACACTGCCTTCCCCTACATACAGAGGTTTCGTATAGAGGTAAATACAGAAGTACAAACAGGTACGTCAGTAACAGCTTGACAGAGAGACAGGTAGAGAGCGACAGTGTGACAAGAGACAGACGACGAGAGACCTAGTGACAGAGAGACATACAGGTAGTAACATAGATACACATAGAGAGACGGACAGAGTGACAGCGCAACAGCGTGAAAGAGAGTTAAGGCAGAGAATGACAGGGAGTCAGAGAGACAAATAGAATGACAGCGTAACCGAGTGACATACATTGAGAGACAGCGTGACAGAGAGACATACAGAGAGTGACAGAGACACACATAGAGAGACAGTCCATAAAACATACATTCGACTTTAGTATTTTAACTGAATATTTGATAAAAAGAGTTATGCAATTTATATATGCATATGTGCACACCTGAGCGTGTGTGTGTGTGTGTGTGTGTGTGTGTGTGTGTGTGTGTGTGTGTGTGTGTGTGTGTGTGTGTGTGTGTGTGTGTGCGTGCGTGCGTGCGTGCGTGCGTGCGCGCGCGTGCGTGCGCACGCGCATTTTAGTTCAATTACGACAATATTCACCATTTGATCCACGAGGAGTAATGCTACTTTAGTAAAAGTTGGTCAATACGTTCATTTATTTTTTTATCTCTATACACAAAGAAAAACTCATCACGACCCAAGCAAAAATGGTTTTGCTATATTGAAACCTCCACCATATGCAAGTGTTCTTGTAAAATGCCATATTATGGTAATATCTTTATCAAAACCCAAATTGTACCCACAGGAAGTAATGTTATTTCAGTAAAAGTTAGCCAAAATGTTCATTTATTATTTTTCTCTACATATAAAACTCATGAAGTGTCAAGCAAAAATTTAGGCTTTGCTATTTTGAAACTGCACTCCGAACTCAATTATTTGTGCAACAAAAGTCATATACCTAATAAATAATACTGTTACCTGTTTTCTATTAACCCCTTAAACTTCAGTCGTTTTTTTAAGTCTCTGCTTCCCCATATATTAGATTAGATACGGGAATATTATTTGTAGCCAGTAAACCAGGCATAATATTTTGTTTTCACAATTATCCGCAGGAAGCCGCCATTTAAATTACATATACGTTATCATCTTTTCGGTTCTTATTAATGTTATTTCACCCAAAAATGTATTATTTGTGTTTATTGTTGGCATTATGAACGTAGCGTTTCAGTCGACAATCGACAGCATAGCTGTTGATTTCATGTTACGACCACATTAAGAGTATAACGTACGTGCGCAGACCGATACGCAATTAGGTTAACTTCAGGGTAGGCGCCTACAACTGAAACGTCATGTAATGTAAAAAGACAGCAATAAAGACGAATTAACTAGTTATTAATTACTCAGCACGAACCGAACACTGGTGACTTGTACGGCTGCTTCTTCGAGAGAAGTTTTCGGACTTTCTTCGGAATTCTTTCGTGTAGAAGTCGTCGTCACGTGCCGACTCGTTGAACTTGAATGCAGCAGTCGGTCGGCAGAGTCTTGAGACGGGTCTCGACGGAACGGACTCTTCGCTCCATTGTTTGTCCATGAACGTCCAGCTTCGAATCGATTCCGTCTCTGAGCGCCTCGTCTGGCGTTAGCTTGCAATTGCACCTTCATCTTTGTACTACAAACATAAATTAATGTAAATAATGGGTTGAATTTCACACAATTCTAAAAAAAAATGTGCGGCGTACTGTGTTAGCCAGAACGTTGTCGGACACCCATCGTCTTGGTAGTAGGCACAATGTGCGGCGTACTGTGTTAGCCAGAACGTTGTCGGACACCCATCGTCTTGTGAGTAGGCACAATGTGCGGCGTACTGTGTTAGCCAGAACGTTGTCGGACACCCATCGTCTTGTGAGTAGGCACAATGTGCGGCGTACTGTGTTAGACAGAACGTTGTCGGACACCCATCGTCTTGTGAGTAGGCACAATGTGCGGCGTACTGTGTTAGCCAGAACGTCGTCGGACACCCATCGTCTTGTGAGTAGGCACAATGGTACTACTTTTACTGAAGACATTGTAGACCTAAGAGTATGTGTAGCATTATTCGCATGTTTGTGATAAACACATCTTACAACGTTATGTTTGCGCTTCCCAGAATCGCAAGAAGTGCACACATTTTAATTAATAATGTCTTCGTCTCGCGGCAGTAATCCTATTTGTTTTGAACAGTAACTGATGATCGATATTAAATGACACAATTATATAAATATAGGCACAATCTAGGACATCAACTAGTCCTTTTTATGATTCGTAGCAGTGTCAACAACAACACCAACATCGTATTTCTTAACACAACATATCGCATTATTTTTAAGATCTGTACAATTAACTATCAAGCACTTTCACCCAAGCAACCAGCATATTTACATTCACTGCTCACTCCTGCAAGACAGCCAAGACAGCTTCGACCATCTAATTCTAATCTACTTTTTGTTACCAGTGTTAAGACAAATATCGGAACTAGAGCTTTTTCAGCTGCTGTACCGACTCTGTGGAACATACTCCTTGTTAGTGTTAAGTCTGTAGGATATATAACATTTCGATGTAAGCTAAAAACCCACCTGTTTAAACTTGCTTATCCTCCATAGCTCCCCAGATTACCAATCCAACAGTTTACAACTTTAACTGTTTATCGATTGTGAACTGCTTAACTCATTTTGTTTTGGTGCGCTGTCAAGCTCGGGTCTCCAGAGGATATTAGCGCAGTAGAAGTATTTTATATATTATATTATTACTATTAATCCGTTAATTACACACCTAGCTGAGTTCGAGTATATCAGAAGAACACTAAGATAACAAGCAATACCATGTATAATATTCGTTTAAACGAGACGCGGTTTCTGCAATACGACACAAGCACATACTTAACACCTTCAACTTTTCTTCAGAGAAAAACGGGTAAACTCGCGTTCAAAGAACATTATCAATGTGACGTCACACAAAGCTCCTTCGCGACGGGACGGAAACGCGTCGAGAATATCGACTTTCCTCGTACACACTATATGCAACATTACGTACTGCGTCATAGGCGTAACATTCACTGGCAGTTAATGTTTGGTTCAGAACAAATGACTATTTAAAATCGCATATTTAAAATTGGTGAGAACTCATGGCGTCGAGTATTGTTATTGTATGCATAAAATGTTATTATGCTCTCACCCATTCAATGATCTTCGCTTCCACTAGAGCCTACGGCGCCAACACATCTCCTTCAGCCAGCGCCGTCTTGGTCGCGCTAGCTGAGTTCATTCCATATCTTCCCAGCCAGCTTATTTTCTTCTCCCAGTGGTCTGCCCCTTCTCCCAGCGGTCTGCCCCTTTTCATAGTGGTCTGCCCCTTCTCCTCTTCCAAGTGGTGTTCATTTCAAAGCGGCATGTGGAAATATAATATTTATAATCGGATAAGCAAGAATCGGATAAGCGAGACTACCAAATAGGTGGTTCTGTTTTTGCAACTTGTGTGAGTCACTGCACTCAAATTTACGGCGTGTTATCCCTGTTGTATGGGAGATCGGGGCTAGTTGCATACAGGGACAGGCCAGTCATCGAGGTTTTGAGGGGGGGGGGGTTCGATCGTACACAATCAGCCAGGATTTAGGGATTTATGGGAAGATTTCTTGAAAATGTTACAGTTGATCACAGTTCTCTCAAAAAGGAACCCCCCCGAACCCGTGTCCACGAGGACCGACATTGGGGAAATAAATTTTCAGAGACCTACAAAGGAATTTTCAGTGGATAAAAACAGTAACCCCGCCTAGCGGGTAATCGAACAGACAGGTGGCACTACACTATCCAACAGTGGCGCCACTCAGCATATCACCTCTTCAACAACTTGATTATAAATTCAAACTAGACAGTGGCGGAGTGGTGTAACGGAGTGGTGTAACGGAGTGGTGTAACGGAGTGGTGTAACGGATTGATTGGACGGGCAACGCCTTTGTTGTTTACGACTTGTGTTTCTAAACACATGTTCAACGCAAACACTATTCACAATCGTATGCACTTGAAATTGAGAGATTTATTGACAACAATTTTGTGTTTACCAAATAAAGTAAAGATATGCAGAATCTGCACATCAAATGTAAGTTGTGACAGTGATGAAATGGTGAGTGACGCCACTGGAGGGTGTTTCATGCCACCCCCATACAGCATGTGATGACGGGCCACACCGGCACGCGCCTGCACAAGCCGGGTTAGTTGCTTGGTCTTGGGTCATGAAGACAGGCGTGAAAGTATAATTATGTCTTCGCGTATACTTATTGTTTAATGTTTTAAACGTACAAATAAGTACAGTTGGCGTGCAAATGAACATACCTAATAGGGAATGAAGTGCACTAGACTTGTTAGAGATAATCCCTTCCTATCTGTCGTTTTGGCGAGGAACTCTCATGACTGGAGGATTATACCGGGGCTTCTGACTATATTCAATGGATAACAGAACTGAGCATCTGTACGTTCCTATATTTCTAGCATTAAATCTAAAAGTAACACATATAGTTCTAACGATAACTGACTAACCTGATTTTTGCATGTTAATGTATCAAATAAAACGCGATTCATTATAATATGCCCGTCAGCGTATCTAACTGTTGCTGTAGTAGAGACGAAGTTTTGTTCAATGGTGTGTTTCGACGATCAGTCGGTGTTATTAATTACCGATTCAACTCGATACCACGGCGCATTTCATCAGCACGCTGGACACATACGGATTACTCATACGTGAATAAATAATGCATTCCGTCTTGGCCGTCACGCGCCGCTGACTCTGCCAGCTGTTGCGGCAATTCTGCATGGGCTGATGATTCTCTTCTTCCCAATTCACGCCAGCATCTGCGGTCAAAGCGGGCAGTTAATGTTTCTATACCAGGCTGGATACGCATTGTTGCAGAATCGCTGCACGTGTTTATGAAAGAGAAGCTTCGGTTCATAGCGGATTTCGTCTCAGATGTTCAACGGTTTGGAAAAATGGACGTCTTTGCATAATCCGTGTCAGCCATGTAAGACAAGAGGGAATACACGATGCCAGCAGCGAGAAGCTCGTGCTGAATGTAGAGGTGCTCGACGATAATGCAATTTTCATTTCTTAAGAAAGCAGTAACGGTCTGTATTCTTTATTCCGGACGACAATAGCTGACCAGTAGACGTTGGAACCTATTCAAGGATACGTGGTAGTTTCAACAATGCGTAGCAGTTAGTGGATAGTTAATGGAACACTGACCTTGCTAACATGGGTGCAGGAAAGAAGACGTTGCAAACGTACTTTACCCGCGCTGTAGTTGTTCTATGCGTAATGACAACCGGCTTCGTGGAAGGTAAGTGGACTATGTGTTGAAGCGATGTTGTAATAAATTAAAGCATTATTGCACTGGAACTTATTTCGGTTGTCAGCAGTCCAGCTCTTTGGTATTATGGCTATATGTATTAGTTTGTGCGAAATACGTACAGAAACACGAACACATTCGAATCCTTGCACCAACACTAACACGCAGTACAAACATACGAACGAACGAGCGAGCGCGCGCGAACGCACTCACACACGCACGCACGAACACGCACGCACACACGCACACATACGCGCGCTCACGAATGTAAATTTTCGTTCTATGCAAAAAAGTAAAGATAAATCATAATTTATATATTTGCATAGTCTTTTTTGTCATTTGCCAACCGCGCCTACCCATATTCCACAGGTTTTTTTTATAATTCTTCAAACTGTGACTTGATTTCACCTGAACCGAGCAAACAATTCAGCGAACCTGAAATGAGACCAGCAACAGAAAATACATCGTCATAGAGTGTAGCTCCATCGGTGCACGACACTCACAAACGTGGTTCATGACATTGAAAGAAAACGCTGTTAAACGGATATAACAAAGCTCTAGAATCCACATCTAAAATCACTGAATGCTTTACTTTACTTTACACTAACTAGCACAATACTCCCACCGACTTAAACAAGTATAATAAACCCATTAATATCATATTCATTACAAAGTTTCACACACGATCCATATGTTAATATAGTAGATCATGTAATATACTGTGAATTGTTGTCTATGTTTGCATCGTCGCCGTCATATAACTTGTTAATCACGAGTCACTAATATATGCAAACATCAAAACAATGCGTGGCAGATTCAAGCATCATTATGGAAGTGCAAACACTGTTTCACATGTTTAATTAATTTTCATCAATCGTGACAGTGTACACGATAGGCAGTCTAGCGCTCAACACGCGAACTACTTTTCGTTTACGAGCGCCGCCATGGCAACGAGATATTAATTAGGTTTTGTGGTAACTCGCAAGTATGTAGAAATCAATCAGTTTGTCACCTGGGAATACCTGATCCATGATCAATAGGACAATAAATGTATATCCATCATGCAACACGCCTCTCTAAATCGAACAATCTGGACAACAACCACACTTCCACGTCGTACATCCGTTTCGTCCAACAACCAAAACGGACGGAATGCTGTAATGGGAAATAAACTGAAAAATGTTGTTTGTGTGTGTGTGTGTATATATATATATATATATATATAAATATATATATATATATAATATATATATAATATATATATAATATATATATAAAATATAATATAATAATATATATATATATATATATATATATATATATATATATATATATATATATATATATATATATATATATTACAGATATAGCATAAACAATTAGTACATTTGAACGGGAATTGAAACTAAACTTGCAAAGCATGTCTACGAAATCAAGTAGTCGATTTACTCGGTTTTACAAAAAGGTCGAAAATGTGAAATACAGTGGAAGATGTCTGTTCGTCTTAGGTCTCCACCATGTCATTCTCTAATCATATATTTTCATAAGGTAATTAGAAATCAACAATTTTAGTGCTCTGGCAAAGCCGCAGCATGTTTCTGCGAGTTCCACCTGTTCTTCTGAAACATATTCTACCAATTTGTTTCCATTTGGGGAAGTGTTGCGAGACTTTAACGTTATGGGAAGCTCACAAATTACACTTAGGAAAATAGTATGATTAAGTAGATACTACGTGCATGTTGCAGCGACACGGAGTGTGTTATATAAAACAAGGCACTGCGAAAAGCCTGGACAATTTGAATTAAATGAATTACGAAATATTAAGATATACAATAAGTACATCATTATATTTGTCAGTGACGTATCTGGGATATCGCCTAGGGGAGGCCCAAGGATGCAAGCTTAGTCACGCAATATTCAAACTCACAACTTGGACAACCACCATGCAGATGATACACATATTTACCTTTCCTTGTGATTGTCTCCAGAATATATTCCACTGGATGACTGACAGCAAGTTAAAGTAAAATGCAAGTAAAACAGAGTTTCTTATCATTGGAACACAAAGGCAGCGTGCTAATCTAGATTGTTTCTTTTTCCCGACACCAATGCTGAGGCAGAATTTCACACCGGCCGTCACAGCAAGGAATTTAGGATTCACCTTTGATAATAATTAAAATATGATACAGCATATTTCACAAACTTAAATTTTAGACAGCATATTTCACATACTTGCAGTTGCTGTTTTTATTATATTCGTGACCTTCGTCGTATTCGCCGGAATATGTATTTTGCTGTCGCCAAAACTATTGCAACTGCTCTTGTTAGCAGTAGACTTGACTATTGCAATTCCCTTTATCATAATATTGCTCTCAAGGACATCTTGAAACTTCAACGTGTACAAAATTGTTTGGCATTGGTAGCTCTATATAGAGTACCAATCCAACCGTTTACAACTGGAACTGCTTATCGATTATAATCTGCTTAACCCCCTTTGTTTTGGTGCGCTGCCGAGCCTGGGTCTCCCGAGGATGTTAGCGCAATAGCAGTATTTTATATTATTATTATTATTACTACTACTACTACTATTACGTTACCACGCTACTATGTAGCGACGCAACGGAAAATAGGGGAAAAAATTAAGCCAAAAGGGCCCATGGCCCAATGGCCACATCCCTAAACACGCCTCTGGTACGTGTATTGTGTCCATATTCATGTCATAATATTTTACTTCTTGGCGAATCTAATATTACATTTCACCATTATTCAGCCGTTTAATTTCACTTCCAGCCGAGGTCGCGTTCCAGAGCACGCCGTACACCGCGATAATCTACGAGAACGCGCCGGCTGACGTCAGCGTGTTCACCGCGCACGCGTGTGACGCCGACGGTGGCGTCTGCAACGGCAACGAAGTTAACTATTTCTTAATGGGTGACGACAGCGCCACCTTTAAAGTCGACCGAGCCAGTGGCGTCCTTACTACCGCGACTAATATACGGAAGGCAATTGGGGCGGCCTACAAGTTCTACGTGATTGGCACCGCTGGAGGACTATCCGGCTATACAGAGGTTAGTTAACACTCATATATGTACTTGGGGTAATTTACCTTTTGCTATAATTGTTATAGTATTAATTTTAAGCATAATTACCTCTCAAGAAACTTGAAGTTTGTTCTGAATATTTCGACTGCATCTCGCAGTCTTCTTCAGCAGACTGAAGTTACGGATGTGTCACATGACCAATGTCATGTGACACAAGCTGGAGTAGGACTGGTGGGAGCTCCTGGCCGACGTCTCGGTTCAGCGTAGGTTTCTCTCTGTGGATGTTAATCGCCTCCTTTATTTTTCTCCTGTGCCAGTTCTCCTCTTGGTCTATAATATTAACGTCCTTCATAGAGCACTGATGGCCTGTGTTCAGTTTGTGTTCACTTATAGCTGATATGGGTTGGCGACAAGATAGATGTTCTTTGATTCTTGTGCCAAGTGTTCTGGCTGTTTCTCCTATATAGTGTTGGTCACATTCTGGGCATTGTATGTCATATACTACCCTACACTTTGCAGCCTTTGCTGTTCTGTCTTTTGGGTGTACCAACAGTGACCTCAGGGTGTTGATAGGTTTGTGGTAAACCGGGATGTTATAGGACTTGAAAATCTTTGCTACTTGTTCTGATAGTTTACTAATGTAGGGCAGACCTATGGCATGTTGTCTTCTGCTGGTTTCTGTGGTGGTGTTCTCCTTCCTTTTCAATGGTTGCGTGGTGTTAAACATCCAAGTTTTGTAACCGTTTGCTTTCAGCACTTTCTTGATGTGGTCTACCTCTGTGTTCTTGTCTTCTTCTTCTGTTATCAGGTTTTCTGCCCTTTGGAGGAGTGTCCTGACCACTGATCGTTTGTGTTCTAGGTGGTGATTAGAATCCCAGTTCAAATATTGGTCCGTGTGGGTTGCTTTCCGATATATCTTGACCTTGGTTGATCCATCATCATTCAGGCATACACACGTGTCTAGAAAGGCTAACGTATTGTCCTGTTCTGGTTCTACCGTGAACTTAATGTTCTCGTCCATTGAATTCAGATGGTGTGTGAAATGTTCTACTTCGCACTCTTGTAATACTGTGAATGTGTCATCTACATACCTCAACCAGATGTCTGGAGGAGAAAAATAAAGGAGGCGATTAACATTGAGATTACCTCTCAAGAAACTTGAAGTTTGTTCTGAATATTTCGACTGCATCTCGCAGTCTTCTTCAGCAGACTGAAGTTACGGATGTGTAATATTAATAACCAAGAAACCGGATCATCTATCCATTCAAGGATGTTATAATATTATTCTCAAATGTATATCATTCTTCTTATTTGCTTCCTTGAATATTTAATTGTATTTACTGTATAAAAGACCAATATATATATATATATATATATATATATATATATATATATATATATATATATATATATATATATATATATATATATATATATATATATATATATATATATATATATATATATATATAATAGTTAATAGTTAACTGTTTCAGGCTTAAAGGAAAAATCACGTTATTGGGATTCGATGTATTTTGTCATAAGTAAGTATGCAATAAATATGTACTTCATTATAATATTATCTTCAGTATAAACGTCAATGTATCGTTGCTGTTGAGCATTATAGAACATATCTAGAGATATTAAAATGCACAAAATGTCAAATTTATAAAGATCATATTTTATTTTCTGTGGTTGGTAGAATACAGCCCGGGGCACAGCAATACCTCAGTCACTGATTCTTCTTGTTCTTGTTATATTCGGCATTGATAGCGATCCGTCTGTGCCGCACGTGTAAACGTGGTATAAATTTTATATACACATTCTAATTACATCTTGGTTTTCACATAGAAAATAGTTGTGGTACAAATGTACCCCAGGTAACCAACAACATATGCAACATTACGCACACATATGAGGATTAATGCCCTCCCACTGGAGCGCCACCTAGCGGTTTCGTCCATTAATCTCTGCCGGGTAAACCTCCGTTTGGTCCCGTGCACCTTCAGTGCAGGCCAACGTGGGCTCTTTGTAACAAATCATATATCATTAATCCCATTTTTACATACATAATTTCGAATAGTATGTTACAACATCAGTAAACATTACAACGTTATGTAATTTGAGTTACATTTACTATTTGTATGTCCTACAAGTTAACCTATGGTAAAGACCAGCTTTACGTATGTAATTGTAATATCACCTGTGATTGAAGGTGGTTAGCATAAACAAATGTTTGCTCCTGTATAATCATCGATATACTGGGACCGACTGAGCAAAATAGCGTGTGCATAAATAACCCGCGTAAAGCCGTATTGACTAATGATTAAAATAAACAGTTATGCCAGCCTTTGCGGATCCATTAATTATTATTTTGCTGCATTGTCAGTTACCACCCTAACACCTGGCTTTATCGTGCCCACTACGTACATTTTGTATACACATGCTTCAATCCCACAGAATTGAGGGATGATCTCAACACATCAACGTAAAGCACAACACGAATTTGGTTTCTTGGTTGGAGGGGTGGCAGGTGTTGATGTCGTACATTGTTTTTTCCTCTCAGAAACATAGTTTTTCCCCAATCACAGTTAAAAATGGCGTTGACGTCGAGCGCATACAGATACATTTGCGCAATGACGACGAAGCGCCACCTGGCGAATACGAAGTTGCCGAAGTTGTACGCAAATAAAGGTTTCACGTAGCAGGGGACGGGGTGGGGGAGGGGAGGATGGGAGGGGGGAGAGTGGAGTCTGAGGTTACATGACAACATGACAACGGTTTCGTGATCATCCCTAACGCATTAGCATAACGTCACCGTGTTGCTGCGTGGTAGATGTTGAATCTCACGCTACAAATAATTTTGAATGACACTATTCTGTGACGTCAGACACAATTTGGGCGACAACGTAAATGGGCGCGTGTTCAACGGCCGTAAACAAGTGTGTGTGATCTCTCTATACTGGTCGTCTTCATTCGCAGATCATCGTCGACGTGACGAAAAAGAACATGTACGCACCGACATTCCGCCAGGTGGCGTACAACGTGCACGTGTATCGTAATTCGGCCGAGGGCACGCACGTTCTCTCGACGCACGCATCTGATCTCGACGCGGCCGACTACAACCGGAAGTTCTCCTATTACATCACCGGTGGCCGATTCTCGTCCTACTTCCGGATGGTGCCGAGCACCGGCGAGCTGCGGCTGACAAAGCGACTGGACAATCCGCCTGAAACGTTCGACGTCGCCGTCACCGTTCGCGATACAGGTCCGTGAAACATTAACCTTTCTAGTGGTTTTATCAATCAATAAACTCAGAAATACACAAAACGCCGCCGGGTTAAACGAGTGATTTTTGACCCGATTTGTTGGGCGACAACATGTCGCACAATAACGCGCCACTAAATTGTGTGGGCATTTAGATGAGCGACATGTGTAGACAATGAGAAATAGATCTTTATTCGCGCAACTCCCGATTTAAACTTTGAGACAAAGTCAAATTAATCGATATTGCGCGAAGTCATGTCGGTCGATAAATCAGACAAACATTGCTCGTGTAAACCGTCCATTGACATTTGTTGCTAGGCCTGCATGTATCTAAAAAATTGTCTCGAACGGTTGGACTATATACAATAACACGAGGAATCGTTTAGTATCGCCGATTTGTTCCTATTGGTATCAAGATGTCAACAAGATTGAACCAGATTACCATCCAAGGCAAAAGCCCAGATGGCAAGTGGACAAGGAAGCCATTGGCTTATTGAGAGTCCAACATTTTAATCTATGTGCAACCCGCCCTCCTGCGATAATACTAACACGCTTTTGTTATAGTTATATACCCAAACCTGTTAACATTTCGATGTATTCATATTATCACCAAGGTAATGGTCTTAGCGTCTAATACGCACACGCGGTGTTATAGAATATTATAGAATGACAAATAATACTGAACATATGGATGCATTCAATGATGAGAATGTTGCATTGGGTTTGGTTGCCTCAGGGTCCCCCGTGAGAGAGACAACAGCCATCGTTACCCTGCACTTGTCGGACATATCGGGTGAGTAGAAGGGAGAGGAAGGGGTGCTGGAAATGTGTGGAAGGAGAGAGGAAGACTGTGAGGGGGAGTGGGAAGAAACTAAGTTAGTTGATACACGCACGCACGCACGCACGCACGCACGCACGCACGCACGCACGCGCACACACGCATAAACACACAAGGAACATACATAGATAAGCATCTAACTAAGACATCCAGAGAGTAAGAGATGTAGACACGAGGTTGAGTGGGGAAAAGGAATAAGAAAAGGATAAGAGAGGGAGAATGATCGGAGTAGAGGGGAGAATGGAGACAAGGTGGAGATAAAGTGACAGAGAAGGGAAAGGAGAGGTAGAGGGAAGTAGGGGGAGGGAGATGTATATATATATATATATATATATATATATATATATATATATATATATATATATATATATATATATATATATATATATATATATATATATAAAGATAGGAAGAGAGAGAGAGAGAGAGAGAGAGAGAGAAGAAGAAGAAGAAGAAGAAGAAGATGGTGAAGAGAGCAGATAGGGGGATTGTTAGAAGTAAGAGAAATAATGAAAAGCATATTGTTGCACACCATCGTTGTCTACACGAGAGCACAAACGACTAATTTTATTTATATAATTTATATAATTTACATTCCTCTTTTTAGTATTGTACGTCTTAAAACCAGTGTTCATATATAGATATATAGATATTTTTAATAAGTTACAGTTTATCTATTTATATTTATTAATATACATTTATTATATTTCTTGTACAGCGCATCGATCCGCCATGCGGGAATTAGCGCT